>JAXQQM020090659.1:0-368319 GCA_034641835.2 Pinus albicaulis
TCATGAATATCTCTTCCAAAACTTACAAACAAACCATGTGGAACGAGTGCTAGATAATGCTTAGCAAAATTTTGGTAGAGCTTGTTAGATCTCTTCTTTACCCAATGGAAAACTTCATCTGCTCTAAGAGACTTTATAATATGGCTAAGACATTGAAATGAATGTAAATTCCATATTGCATATTTCATGAATATGATGATAGAGTCAAAACAATTTCCTAAATTTCATAGTGAAGAAAGAGGTCAAACAATTTCTAGAATTTGGTAGTCATGAGAAGTGTCAATATTCTTTAACCTCTCTCCTCACCATAAAATTATGAAATATGTACAAAATCTACCATATATAAAAAATAAAAATAAAAATCAAATTGCTTTATTTGATATTTTACAAAACATATTTCGTATAAGAATTTTTGTGAAACCCAACATAAAGTAATAAATGATATAATATAAAACCTATTATTAATTCATATTTACATAGAAGGGATCAAATTATTTTTTTTTTCCTCGTTAAATTATTTATTTTTTTCTTTCCTAGTCAAATTAGTGGTTATAATATTGTTTAATTTAAAAAAAAAAAAATTTATATACATTTATTTTTTTCTTTCCTAGTCAAATTAGTGGTTATAATATTGTTTAATTTTTTTTTTTAAATAAATTTATATACATAGAAATAATAATGGTTTCTTTGCATCGATTGCATATTTCATGAATATCTTGAAATCTACCAATAGAGTCAAAACAATTTCCTACATTTCCTAGTGAAGAGAGAGGTCAAACAATTTCTGAAATTTGATAGTCATGAGAAGTGTCAATATTCTTTAACCTCTCTCCTCACCATAAAATTATGAAATATGTATAAAATCTACAATAAAAAAAAAAAATTCAAATTGCTTTATTTGATATTTTACAAAAAATACTTTGTATAAGAATTTTTGTGAAAACCAACATAAATATACTTTGTATAAGAATTTTTGTGAAAACCAACATAAAGTAATAAATGATATAATATAAAGTCTATTATTAATTCATATTTACATAGAAGGGATCAAATTATTTATTTTTTTCTCACTAAATTATTTATTTTTTTCTTTCCTAATCAAATTAGTGGTTATATTATTATTTAATTTTTTTTTAAATAAATTTATATACATAGAAATAATAATATTGATTGATTGATTAATTTATCAAAATTTTAATTATTTTTTTAAGTTGTTGTATGAATATCTTGAAATCTACCAATAGAGTCAAAACAATTTCCTACATTTCCTAGTGAAGAGAGAGGTCAAACAATTTCTGAAATTTGATAGTCATGAGAAGTGTCAATATTCTTTAACCTCTCTCCTCACCATAAAATTATGAAATATGTATAAAATCTACAATAAAAAAAAATTCAAATTGCTTTATTTGATATTTTACAAAAAATACTTTGTATAAGAATTTTTGTGAAAACCAACATAAATATACTTTGTATAAGAATTTTTGTGAAAACCAACATAAAGTAATAAATGATATAATATAAAGTCTATTATTAATTCATATTTACATAGAAGGGATCAAATTATTTATTTTTTTCTCACTAAATTATTTATTTTTTTCTTTCCTAATCAAATTAGTGGTTATATTATTATTTAAATTTTTTTTTAAATAAATTTATATACATAGAAATAATAATATTGATTGATTGATTAATTAATTTATCAAAATTTTAATTATTTTTTAAAGTTGTTGTTTTGTTTATAAACAGAAAAATTTATGCATCTATAAAAATAAATAACCTTTATTAAAAATATTTAAAATAATCACACTTATTAATGTGGTTAAGCAAGTAGATAAACTAGTGAAATACATATTATTTACAAAAATATACATGTAAATACATGTTTTGTGACTCTTCATTTCATATTTCAAAAAAAACATAGACTCTAATAACTATTCCTATTCTATACCACAATTCATAACCCTTAACAAATTTAGAAATAAATATTTTTTTATATTCACATTCTATACATAATCCATAACCAGATTATGAAGTAAATATTTATTTATATTCACATTCTATACATAATCTATAACGAGATTCAGAAATAAGCCATGTTCTATGCATAATCCATAACCAGATTTAGAATATTTTTTTCCTTAGTTTTATTATAGAGGTGAAACTTCATTTTATCCACTGTAAACATGAAGCCTGGCATTTTTCCTTAGTTTTATTATAGAGGTGAAACTTCATTTTATCCACTGTAAGCATGAAGCCTGGCATTTTATCACCTAATTCCGATGAATTTTGTTTATATGAACGTAAAAAAAATGAACTACAAAATTTTGTAACTTAGATGTTCAATCATAATGATAGAAGTAAAAAGTTACAAGCATGAAACCTATCATTTTATCATTTTTTTTACTAAATTCTGATCCAATTTTAATTTCAATTTTGTTATATGAATGAAACCTAGCATTTTATCATTTTTATTAAATTCTTATCAAAATTTAATTTCAATTTTAAATATATGAATGTAAAAAAATAAAATACAAAAATTCTTAACTGAACTATTCAATCATAATCATACAAATAAAAACTTATAAACATGAAACTTAACATTTTATCATTTTTATTATTAAAAATTGATCAAATTTGAAAACCTTAAATAATTCATAACTCCACTATGGCAAATTAAACTCAGAGGTTTATTTTTTCCTTTTTACCCACCCACGTACTCAACTTTTCATATAAAAAATTTAATTATCCAATAAAAAAATGTTAGGATGGTTTAGAAGTAATATCTGAAAATGCCTGCCATTTAGACACTCGTAGCACTACAAAGGCTTAAATAGTCCACCATAAATCATCAAACATCAAATGGTTACCAATATAGCTTCTATCTAAACACCTTTCTTACAAAAATTAATCCAAAAGAAAATTATAGCTTAAATAATTCAGAACTCCACTATCGCAGATTAAACTGAGGTTTAGTTTTTCCTTTTTATCCATAGACGTACTCAAATTTTGATATAAAAAATTTAATGATCGAATAAATAAACCCCAAAAATAAGATTCCCTTTGGCTCGGAACCTTCCATACGGCGGAAGAAGCTGCGTATGCATATGATTTAGCTGCGAGAGCTACGGATTTCGCTGAGAGCCATAAAATTAAATGCAGCAGAGTGATTAGTTAAAAAGGTGGGTGAAGCTCCATTCGCCAGAAGACATTCTCCAGAAGAGTCTGAGCAGTTACAATGGGTGATTTTGCGCCAGCGAAAGCAGAGGATGGAGGTGGAGGTGGCGGTGGCGGTTCCTCATGTGCAAGGAGGCCCAGAGATTTAGACAGTTTGGAAGCGTCCATCGGGTCGTTTCACTGCAGAAATCAGGGACCCAAAAATGAAAGATTTCCGTTGGCTTGGAACCTTCGATACCTCAGAAGAAGCTGCGTATGCCTATGATTTCACTGCGAGAGCCATAAAACTAAATGCAGATTTCGCTGCCAAAGCCATAGGGGGATTTCCCCGCCAGAGCCATAAAACTAAATGCAGCAGTTATTATAGGTGGGCGAAGCTCCATTCGCCAGAGGAGTCAGGCAGCTACAGGGAGAGTTTTGAGTTTGAGCCAGAGAAAGTAGAGAATGGAGTTGGAGGTGGCGGTTCCTCAAGTAGTTCCTCGTGTGTGCGATGAGAAATCTTCTTTTCTTATTTGCAAATAAGAAATCTTCTTTTCTTATTTGCAAAACTTAGGGCAATAAATGGTTAAGTCCTATCAAGAAACAAGAAAATGAGAAATATATGTAAAAATTAGGGCAATAAGTGGTTAAGTCAAGTCCTATCAAGAAACAAGAAGCCATGGTTAAGTCCTATCAAGAATTAACCTGATGGCTTAATATTTTTCAATCGTCTAACATTCCATGTAATGGTGCAAAATAAGACAGAGTGGCAGCTAGGAGAGTTGTTTTCAAATAATAACGCCTTAAGGAGTGGCAGCTAGGAGAGTTATTTTCAAATAATAACGCCTTACGGCGTAATTAAGTTAAAAAGTAGTGTGTACGAAACAAAATTTCTTAATTTCTTTATACTCCAACCATGAAGATGTTCTTTAGACCGTGTTTTAAAGTATACCTAGTCCTAGTAAGTCGACTCTCCACGTCAAGAAACTGTACTTCTTTGTTTTTGCATATTTTGCGTGTGTAAAGTTATATTAATTTTCATCACAGGCCTTGAAAATTTTGAGCGGATTTATTATTTATTTGTAATGAGTTGGAATTTATTCAGTTCAGACGGTATGCCTGGCCATCAGCTCATTTAGTATCATGGAATATTCCATCGAGAGGACTTATTCAAGCCTGGCGGCTCTCTGGGTTATTCTCTCATTTAAAAAATACCGCAATTTTTAATTGAATGGCCATTTTTTCAAAAGTCAAAAAGATGTTTTGTTGGAAAATAATATGGGCATAGATTTATAGAATCAAATCCATAGAAAAAATAGTCCAAATATAAATTCATTACCATCTAAATCCGCCAATAACGTCAACGCCTTCAAATCACGCAATCAACTTAATAGAGACGGTGTTCAAATCTCATGATCAACTACGCACCAAATTTCAACGGTCTAACACACATGAGCAGTGGCATGCATAGAAAATTCATATGGCTCCCTCGATTCTTGATTTAAAGCACATGGTTTAAATTGTTTGTGCAAAGATAATTTTGTGTTTTTTTCATTGACATCTTGATTTTATTAATAATAATTTCATCATAAGTATGTAATGTTTATTAATAATGTTATAGGTTATTAATTTGTGGGTAGTATATACTACTTTTGGATTTAAGCCAGTATAAAATTTTAGGAATGGTATGTATTGCTCTGCTCATTAATGGCTATAATGGCTGTATAAAATTGTATATCAGTGTATACTGCAGGGACCTCTCACACAGGTTTGCACTGCAAACTGCTCAACAGGCAAATTGGCTCACTGAGTTTCTTCTTGCTCCTTTAAGAGACCCTATGTGAACCCATACACGAACCTAATATCACATTCACACTTCTTTCGGCTTTCTCTGCGGCTTCCTTCACCTTTTCTGGCCTACTCCGTGTCCCTCGGTGATTTCGCGAACGTCTGGCGAACTTTCGGCGATCAAAAAGAAAACAATACTACCTCAGTGGACATTCATAAAGCTCAGAGTTACAGTTCTTCTCATGTGGAATAAATACTTCTCTCTTTATTGATATTCAAAAATGATTTTACAATCAGATTACAGACTTATGGACTTCAGATCTCTTTCCAGAGATTGACTGCAGTGGCATTTACCAGATTTTCTACTCAATAAATGAGCGAGCGATACTGGAGGCTTTCTGGCCAGTTGCAGACTCTGTCTCAGAGAACAAACACACCAGTTTTACAGACAGACTCAATCTATGATCAGGTCACTTTAGGTTCTTGCCTATGCCGAGCACATAGACATGCAGGCTTCTCTGATCACCTAAGGACTTGAGTCTTAGCACCGTGATGCAAGCAGATCGCAAAACTTTGCGCAGATGCAGAGCAGGGAGCTTCGGCTCGACTCAGACTCAAACACAAATGACTCTAGACTCTAGACTCTCCGAATGCGAATGCCAAACAATGAGCCTGAACCCTCCTTATATAGGAAAAGAGGGGGGACAAACATTCGTTTGGTCTGTCGGATTGTTGACACGTGGAGGAGAATCATGGCTTTCGGGTAACACCGAAGTGACATCCACGCCGAGATTTGTCCGTCCGACACTAACATGTGAAGTGTGTGTACATAACACAGTGGATACCTTATCTGTACAAGGCCCATGAGGAAACAACATAATTATATACAGAGAGGATGCTTTTCGGACAGGTGAAAAGCCCTCGGGAAAAGACCTGTCACTGTAAACCTGTGACTGGGTATTATTACACTATGGATACTTTTCTTTTAGCGGAGTCCACTAGAACCGCTTGTACTGGTTTCAGCCTGATCAAGGATAGTAATTCCGGGAAACCGGAGTCTTGGATACAGATCATCATCCCAAGCTTTTGTGTAAATTCTTCTGACAATCATGGGTTTATTTAAAATGATCTGATGTTTTACTTTGGTTAGAACCAACCATTGTAGTTGCCTTTTCTTGTAGCAATTTAATATTGGATTTACAAGTTTATACTCAAGTTGGCTCAAATCACGAACTGTTTGACACGGACTATGAAAGCATTCTCCCCAAGTGCTTTCTAGACAATCATTGCATTGGCTTTGAAAATATGATTCATAGTAAACTGGATCCATGCCATATGCACTTAGTCCATAATCAAACCACCAGTCACATGTCCAGGGGCAAGCATAGTGGGATTGGTTTATCCAAGTAGGTCCAAATCTGAGCTTGGTGTGGTGAGTTTCACCGCGCCCATCCTTATTCAGCAGATCCCACCATAGTTGTTTGTATCCTGCAAAATTGTAAACTGTGTCAGGAAAAATCAAGTCAGGATTAATACCTGGCCATGTCTGGTATCTTCCTCCAGTATACTCTCCTGGCCACCTTGTCCGGTTGATTGTATAAGACTTATAGTAGATTCTTGTTCTGTCACTTCCACCAGTACAAATGACTGACAGATCCCAAAAATCTTGCGAGAGGGACCTTTCTGCTTCATAGGAGGAGGTCATACTTGTAGAATATATCATGTCATGTATCCACTTATTTCCTTTGGGGTAGACCCGCCTTTCAGGTACAAGATGCATAATATCAGTGTGCCTTTGTAGATTTGCATCAAGTACTTTTGTGTTTCGGAGTTGCCATGTAGGCCTCCATTTCTCTTTGTACACAGCGCATGATTCATCATCTGAAATAGACATGAGTGTCTCTTTTTGCTGTGCATGATCCCATTCTGTGATGATAACCATAACATGGTTATGATTTTCTTCTTCTTCTTGTTCTTGATGCTGGATGAATTCTTTGCTGAGAAAGTCTAGCAGAGAATTATCAATTCCCTTAATATGCTCGACCTTAAAGTAAAAATTAGCAAACAAAGCTTGCCATCTTGCAAATTTAGCATCTTCAGGGTTTTTGATAGTTTTATTCAAAACTTTATCTAAGGCCTTAGCATCGGTCCTTAGCAAGAATAATCTATTAGCTAGATGAATAGAGAACTTACTGACACAGTTCCAGGCAGCTTTAACTTCTTGTTCTATTGTGGATTAATTCTTCTCAGCTTTACTCCATGTTCCAGATGCATACTGCACAACTCTTTCTTCTTCTTTCATACTTTTGTCAGTAGGTCTCTGTTTGAGCACACCTCCCCAACCAATATTGCTGGCATCTGATTCTACAATTTTGAAATATCCATCTTCTGCAACATGAAGAATGGGGAGCTTTATTACCTTAGCCTTGATTTGTCTGATTGATTCTGTATGAGCTTTTGTCCAAGGCTTAGGATTCTTTCTGAGTCTCTGGTTTAGGAGAGACCTGTCAATTGCACAATTTGGATAAAAATTGCTTACATAATTTAAACAGCCCAAAAATCTTTGCAGTTGGGTTTTATCCAGAATGATGTCTGGAAATTTATCTGCAAACTCAATAGCATGATTCTGTAAAGAAATTAATCCATTCTCTATAGTGTGCCCCAAGAATTTGATCTTAGTCTTACACAATTCCATCTTTTTCTTACTTAAGACTAAGCCATTTTTCTTTACTAATCTCATAAAAATCTTTAGATGCCTGAAGTGATCTTGAATATTTTTTGAGAATATTAGGAGATCATCAATGTATGCTAGGAGCCATTCTGCATAAGGTTTAAAAATAGAATCCATTACCTTCTGGAACTTAGAAGGTGCATGCTTCAGTCCGAATGGCATCACATTCCATTCATAGTGGCCTCCAGGGATGCTGAATGCAATTTTCCACTTGTCTTTTTCTGCTATAGCCACTTGCCAGAAGCCAGACTTCACGTCAAACTTAGAAAATATCTTTGCTCCTGCTATCCTTCCCAACAGATCTCCCTTATGTGGGATAGGATAAGTATCATCTGCAAGAACAGAATTAAGAGGTTTATAGTTAATGACTAACCTGGGGATACCTCTTATCTATTCACTCCTCTTATTCACATAAAAGCCATAGCAGTTCCAGGCACTGCTTGACTCTTTGATCAGCTTTCTCTGCAACAGCTGATTTATTTCTTTCTCACAGAGCTCTCGGTATTCTTTGTTCATGGGAATTGCTCTGGATTTGCATGGTCTGCCCGTATATCCTTCTTTGTAGGGCAACTCAATACTATGCTGTTTGCGGTGCCAAAATGCATTTGGCTCCTCTGCACAACATTGTTCTTCAAACTGATTCTGTAGTTCAGCAATTTGTTTCTGAACTACTGCAGAACTTAACTGATCTTCAATTCTAATCAAGTTCTTGTGGTCTTTCAGTTCTGCAAGACTGTCTTCTACTTTTTTGAGTTCCTACATGGCTTGTACCATGGTGGATATTCTCTGCTTGGAAACATAAGGCAGCTCAATTCTTTTTCCTTTTCCATCAGAAGTAGGCATTGTGATGAAATATCTTGCCTTATTATTTTTGGTTCTCCATGAACCATGAGGCTCTACAGCTGCAAGGAAAAAATTTCCTAAGATGCAGTCAACAAGAATATCAGCCACAACAAATTGTGCTTTTAAACAATGGGAATCAAAACAAACCATGGCTTTATGAATCTCATATTCAAGTGTTTTTTCCCCTAATCCCACAATTTGTCTTTCTGCTTTAGCCCAAAAATTTGAGGGGACAACCTTCTTATCAAGGATATTTACATCTGCGCCTGAATCAATTAATGCAGTTACATTATAGGACTTACCATGCACCAAAATATTTACCTTGACATGATGGTGCTGGTATTGGATAGTGAGAACCTGCATTTCTCTGAATCCAAAAACAGGATCAGCTTTTCCTTCAGCAATTTCAACCTTTAGTTGTTCAGGAGCAGAATATGAAGGAGTTCCATGAATAATATAATTAGTATTTCTGCCTGAAACAGGATGAAATTCTTCCTGTTTGCCTTTTTCTAATTCAAATACTTTGAATTTGAGGGCAGAAATTTCACCTTTCAGTAAGTGTATCTCCATACTCACCTCCCCCAAAGTGAGTGCACGAACTTTGCTTTGCTGATGTTGATGGAGATGACTTTTGGCGTTCTGCTCATAAGAAGTATCCAAGAATAAAGACTTCTTAGAGGGTTTTGCAGAGGAGGAAGCACTCGAGGACTGCATAAAAGCATCAAGTAGCCTAGTCTTCAAATCACCATCGTCCATGGCTCGGATCTGAGAAAAAATTTTCATATCATCTTCTGTGGTTTGAGCCATGAGAACTTTAACTTTTTCTGTAAATTCTCCTGCAAGCTGTTCGTCAGAGGAAAAACCAGAATCTGATGAAGAACAATGTTCACATTGACAATTATTTGAATCAGGACATTCATAATAACCATTAACTTCTTCAATATCAGAATCAGAAGAAGAATAGTCAGAATTAGAAACAGAAGAAGAATCTTCTTGGGCTTGTTGGATCATCAAGCGGGGGCATTCTTTTGTTTTGTGAAAGCTAGAGCCACATCTGCCACATTTATCTTCAGTTTTAACTTGCTTTTTGCCTTTATATTTCTGTTGGGATTTTTGTCCCAAACCTTTTCTTGATTCTTTAGCATCAGGACATAAATTTGATGTGTGTCCTGTCTTTCCACATATCCAACAAGTTATCTGTTGCATCCTTTTCAGCTTGACATCTTTAGGATGAATATCATGTGGCTCATAATAATGAGTCTTTGGGACATATTTAGAGGAGTGTCCCTTGTGAGCAGGTTTTCGGTAAGGCTTGCGAGGCCTTGCAACGGTAGACAGTCTTTTGCTGTGTCTGTGATAAGTATAAGGCTGATAACTTCTAGAAGTCTTTTTAGCCTTTTTCTTTATTTTACGCCTTTTTACTAATGGGTCATCAATTGTGATCCCATACCCGCTGCAAAAAGATTTAGTACCAGGAAATCTATTCAATTTATCAATAGATTTATTCATTTTAGAACTGGTACACAGAGTAATCAATACTCTAGTTATTATGTTGTACATCTGACCCCATAAATATGTTTCCAGTGGCAACTGGAAATCATCCTGTAATTTGAGAATGTCTACCAGCTTGGAAGGCAATGATGCAAGGTAGACTTGCTTCTAGAGAATGTTTTTGGGGTCCTTAACCATGAAGATTCTTTGCATCCAATCTCTATGGAAATCTTCATACTGGTTAATATTGCGACATTTCAGATTCATGAGGATCATTTCATTTTGATCTGAAATGTTTGGGTCATCTCCACAGAATGTCTGTTGAATTAGTGCTGTGAGGGCACCAATCATATTATTCATGGCTTTGCCATCTTCATGAAATCTTACATCTCCATTTTCATCTTTCAACACCTCAGCTTCCATGGATGCTATGAAAGCGGGAGAAGACTCTAGTTCCCACCATCTGGCTAGAGTTCCTGTAAAACATGGAATGAGGGATTTACATGCCTCTACTTCAGATTTACCATCTATGCACATCAACTTATACTCTGTGATCATATGATCAATGACTTGTTTGATCTGGGCAGAGGATAAGTTATCTATATTCCATTCTTTATGGCTCTGGGGATAGAAGGTTTCTCTTGCAGGAATTTTTCCAAGGCCATTTAAGTCAGGAGGAGAGTACCTGGTATATTGGGCTTCAAGGGGCTCATATACAGGTAAGACATGATCTTCAGATTCTGACTCATGGAACAGAGAGGCAATGGTTATTTTAAACTTTGGAGACTCTGGAACAGATTCTTTGGGAAATAGGCTGGGAAATCTATCAACACTTTTCTGGATTTGCACAGCTTTCCCTTTGTGAAGAAATCCTGAATGGATTGGCTTGTCTGGCTTCTTTTCTTTCTCCTTCTGGATTTTCTCATACAAGTCTATCACAAATTGCCGAGTAGAAATAGACTGATCTATAATACAACTTTCTACTTCATCAACCTTCTGTAAAGACTTCAAAGAAAAATTTTAACTACTGAACAACTGTAATGTACAGAATTCAAGGCCTTATTTACATCATTCAAAGAAACTTGCAATTGATCCATCTGGTTCTTTACAACAGAAGCTTTAGCAACATTTTTGTCTAATCCTGTGATGGCAGTGTTAGTCCAGTTTATTTGTTCACTTACAGTCTGGACTCTTCTTTCAATTCCTACCAGGTTTTCTTTTTGCACTATAGGGTATGCATTAGCTGAATTTTGTCCTTCACCTAGGAGAAAGGAGGATAGCTGGTGGTTGTTTCTAGCTTACTACCATCAATTTCTGTCCATGAATGACCAATAGACGATGTAGGTTCATTCATTAATACAACTTCTGATTCTTTAACCTTTTTCCAAGAGTAGAAAGAAATCCAAGTCTTTCTTTCTTCCATATATTGTTTCCATTCTAAGGCTAAAGTTTTCTTTTGTTCTGGAGTATGGCTGACAGCAAATTCATCTGCTTCTGGGTGAGTAAACAAATCCCAATTTATCATCTGCTTCATCCATTGAGCAGGGATTCTGTGTTTCTCACAACCATCCATTAGTGTATAAAACTTCTGGATTTCTGGGACAGATGGTCTTTTGACATCTTCTGGCAGATCTTTAAATCTGCATTCTGGGATCATAAAATCCTTTTGATTGTAATACCCTAAACCATGCTTATCTTTAGGGGATTGCATATTCATGAATATCTCAGTGAGTCTGGGATCTTCATCTTGCAGAGAAGGAACTAGATGCATCATAAGCACATGGTCATCTTCATGGGGAAAAGGGATATCAGAACAGAGTCATTAATCTGTTAAGTAATATACCCAAGGCTATTAATGACCATATAAAATGTATATATTGGTTGCTACCATAATATTCTACCAGACTTATTAATGACCATATAAAATTGTATATATTGGTTGCTGCCATAATATTCTCACGTACCGAGATTTCACATCGAACGTACAATAGATAATGAATTTCAAGAAATAACATGGGGTTCAGTGGTAACAAGCGAGACTAGAGGGACGTTAAAGAGGTGGATTTCTAAACTGGCGGTATCCCACAATTATTAGTGATATTGCTAGAATTCATTATTAGTGATATTGCTAGAATTCGTGCGTACATTGTTAGAAAATCTAAAATGGAATAAATATAGATCTTTTATATAAAAGGTGTTGTTCAGGGTAGATGAGATTCACATTTCATTTTTATTGAAAGTCCCAGATATGAACTTTAACTTGTGGCAAGCGACACATATTTAAATGACGATAAAGCGGTCAATGTAAGACATTATTCATTTAGATCAGATTAACCTTTCATTTCTAACAAAATCTACTTTCTTGCTAGATGGTTCATAATTCATTTCTATATTTAACCATTATTTGTGAGAGTGTTGTTCCCAAATTTTTATTTTTTTTATTCAAATTGAATTAGAATATATCTTACTCATTTCGTGTGTCCTTATAAATTGTTAATCTATTAAATGGTGAAAGAAATTTTAGATCTTGGGCCTTTTATGATAATGGTTTTTTTTTCTATATTTATGTATATTTAACATTCTAAAACAATGATTTTTTTCATTTTTCATTTTCTCAGTATTTTAAACATAATGTTTTAAGGATTGTGCATGCCCTTGTTCGATTATATAGTTGGTGAAAAATGTTTTTTATTTAATATTAATATAAATTTTCTTTTATGAGTTAGTAGAACAAATATGAATCAACACAATTATACTAAGATTTACCTAGGCATGATGATGAAATGGTTGGGTGTAGTTTCTTTCTAATTGGTAGTGAGATTTACAAAAAAATAGATTGATATTGGCATTGGTAGCAAACTCATGAATAAAATGATAGTGAGTTTCTATGTCTTTACCTATGTGATGAAACACATGATTCTTACATGATGCAATGGTTGAAAAATTGTCACAAAAGATAGGGTTCACTCATTCTCTTCATGTAAAATATTACTTAAGAGTTTTCCCAACCATACAATGTAACATGCTATTGGTATAGTTGTTACATACTTTGCTTTAGTTGAACATTTTGTGACAATGGATTTTTTCTTAGATGTCCATGAGATTAAACATGTATTATCTATGTACCCAACAATAATAATATATTTTGAAGAAGAACATTAGATTCCATTATATGTTGTACTTCCAATGTACCTTAATATTCTTTAACCAACATTCCAAAGAGACTCTTTGGGAGACTCTGTATCTCTAGACTAATCTTACTCCAAACATGATAATTGATGTGATAGTTTGAACATACATGAGGCTGCCTAAAATATTCTTGTACAAAATCGAATAACCTATTGATCCTTTATTTCTTTTACATAACTTTATATGTATTGAAATTGGTGTATCTACTTGTTTATTCTAAACCATTCCAAAATATGAGTGGCATATTCATAGTAACAAATAAAAATACCTTATGTAAATTTCACAACGTCAATTTCAAGAAAATACTTAATAAGACCAACATCAACCTTTTTAAAATATGTCTTCATGATTGATGTAATTATCTAATATTAAATTTATTATTTATATCATATTTTCAACATAAAGGAAAACAATTAGAATATTACCTTACTATTCTATTTTGGTGCAAGTTGTGGTTTCATTATTGCTTTTGTTGAACCAATTCTGTAACAAATAGGAATGAATGCAATTATACCAAGGTTGTGGAGCCTTAGACAAAAACATATTTTATTTAATATTTACATTTTTTTCTTTTTATCCTTAACTTCAAATCATGGTTTCCAATTCATATAGATTTCCTCTTCCAAAATTTCACTTTGAAAATTTGATTTTACATTGGTTTTATAAACTAGCTAACTATTTTGAAATACAATTTTGAAAATTATACTAATTATGTTTAGCATTTCTATCTCATAAAAAGTTTCTCCATAATAAATACCATATTTTGAGCAAACTCTTTTACAAGAAGTTTCGATTTGTGCTTTTTTAATTTCCCTTTCTCATTAAATTATGTTTCATAAACCCATTTTACTCAACACTTTCTTTCCCTACCAGTAGATTTACAAGATACCATGTGTTTTTATTCTCAATTGCAATCAATTTCGTCATCCATATCTCAAACCCATTGTTTTTCCTTCACTATTTCAAAGGATATCAGATGACATGAAATTAAAGAAAATTTTGATTTATAATCCACATAATCATGTTGTGCATCAATTTCTCTCAAACTTTTTGATCTTGGTTCCATTGAGAGGCTATTCTGGGATTTTAATAATTTCCATTAGAAACAATGTGAACCCTTCATCTTTCTTATCTTGAGGATTATATTTCTACCTTCCAACCCGGAGATGTGGCAGTGCCTATTGTCCTATGGAATCCACTTAGTCTTCTCAGAAAAAAGGAACCTAACTTCCAGTTATTTTATTGAATTAGTCATCTTGTGATTGATATTCTCAGAGTTTAACATCCCTACTTACCATAAAATTCTTGTTAATAGGATTTTATATAGAGTATGTGCTTTATAATAATCACTATAGTAAACAAATATCTTTCACTTTTATCATCAAGTATATTTTCAAATTCTCTTGGAACATGTACATAAGCTACATAAAAAAAAAAATTTAAAAAGTGACAGACTAGATTTCATGGTAGTCGAAGCCTCTTGAAAAAAAATGTTCTTCACACTCTTGATTGGACATTGGTTAGAGATTTATTATACTCAAAATTCATCTGATATGTTTTTATCCTTAAGCATAATTATAGCCATATACATTATGGTCCTATTATTCCTTTAAGATACTCCATTTTGTTGTGGAATCTACCTTCTTGTAAATTGCCCTATAATTCTTCCTTTCCTATAGAATATGATGCAAATGCTTTGGAATCATACTATCTCTATCTAGTATTAGTACCTTAATATACTTCCCACTCTTTGAGTTTTCTAAAGGTTTCTTGTTTGTTATTTATAAAATATATCCAATTCATTAGGATAAGTTTATCAAGAAATATTAGGAAATATAAATGACCTCTTAATGAATTTGATTATATTGGACCATAATGATATATGTGTACTACTTCAAATGTTTCTTTAGCTTTGTAGGAAGAAGTTGATGGAAAACTATCTCTCTGGTGTTTAGCTAGGATATAACTCTCACGAGAAATGTCTTGATCATTTATCATGGTGATACATCTGAAAAATATATTTCTTTTTTAAAATACTAAGGCTATTAAGTAGTAGATGACCATATCTATAATTTTATAGCTAGAACTCATCTAATATTGAAAGATAATATGCATACGACAATGAATTATTAAGATTTATCATTACTATGGAAACATTCTAATATTATTCATTTTTATTTTTTCAATGAGTCTCCTAATGGGTGGCTTGTATAAAATGGTATATGTGGGACCATTAAATATTATTTCATACATATTTCGACTTATTTTACGTACTCTCATCATATTCTTTTTTTATAAAGGTACTTAATAAACATTTGATGTATATTTGTTTTCATCATTCTTAGTTAAAAGAAATATTATTTATTTTCCTTGAAAAATTGTTGGATAATCATTCACTAAATTTTCTTTTGTTTTGAATGAATTATCTAAACTTGGGAACATAATTTTTTACTTTTTATTTAATTTTGTAGCCACTATCCAACAACAAAAGGCAATTATTCCTGTGTTCTTTAGTTACTTGTCATGAGTGGAACATGGATTATGCTGCACCATCATTAGTATTCACATTAGCTCTATTTATATTTATATTTTATTTATTTCTCCTATAATCACTTTAGTAATGAAAAAAATCTTTTAGCTATAAAATTGCATCGCTTACTTGTGAGTCCCCCTTAACAGACTATAATTTCTATATCACATTCTTTGGTTCTAGGGGAAATTATGTGACTATGTCATCTATTCTAATTCTCACATGTCTTTTGCTACACATTCATCATTTATCTCCACTTATATTTCCTCCACCTCTTCCCTACTAACGAAGGACTAAGATGGAGACGCACTTTCCATATATTCGCTACAAATGTTGGCTCTTGTCTCTTGTTTTAACCAAGACCCTATGAGTTTTTATATACCTAACTATGATAGATATTTAAACTCCTCTATGGATACTAAAATCATATAAAAAAATAGGAAGTATCCTAAGTAAATTTTAAACAAACTTCTAATATGAAAATTTTTCTCCATGTTCTTACAATTCATTGTTAATGCGTTTAGAGTGTTGGATCCCACCAACATATATGGGATCTCCTCAATGTAAAGTGCCAATTATACTTCACATCGTTTGGTATAGGAGTCCCATATATATATATGACCTCACTTACATTTACTTAAGGATTTTGTTTGTCTTGGTGTTGACGGGAAAATTTGTCCGGCCAATAGTAGGGGATCTCCCCGGTAGAAAGTCCCAATTAGACCTTAAACCGTTTGGAGTAGGGATCCCGTCCGGAGTGTGGGTCCGGCTACCACTTAAGATGACTTCTCTTCGGTCTCAAAAGAACCTGCTTGAATCTGCGAACATACACTTATTCACCTGATATAGAATACGAGATTAACGTGTTAAACATGAATTAAACACTATGTGTAGCAAGATGATAGATAAAGCACATACACCTCAAGAGATGTCATTAGCAACACATCTTTTGTGGGGTAATTGCTTGTACAGTGGTCTGATCACACAAAAAATAGTTCTTGATGATAAGAGACCTCTGCACTTCCTGAAAGATGAAACGAAATGCTAACAATCTAGTTTATTAACATTCATTAATATAACAGATAATAAGATAAACATCATTGATACAACACGGATAGCCATGACATATAAACGATATCATGAGAAGAACAGATTCATTAATCATAGGATATTCTGAAACTGTTGAAAGAAATACACAAAGTGTTCATAAAGCAAAACACATCATAACCATAGGGTATTTCAACAAGATTCTATATTCATGTGCTCAAGTGTCAGATCTTTAAATACAATGCTTGTAGCTCCTGAGTTTCCCAAAAGAAAAAGCCCTTGTACAATGTCCCGTAGGAGTATTTATAATGCCAAAATTGTCTGTTGGGTTTCCTTGACTGTTCACCTTCTTGACTTTTGGGCTACCTTGCGACCAACTCCTTCTGCGACCTGGGTAGATGATGCGACCTGCGACCTGTTCTGTTGTTGCGATTTGCGACCTGGTTCTTCTTGCTGCTCAGGACTTGCTGCTGCCGGGACGCGAACTGTTAATGTCAACCTGTTGTTCCCTAAGGAAATCCTGCCATGCCTGGTACTCTGCCGCTATGGGGGATACCAGGGGCACCTCCTCTTTCAACCTATACGCGCATTCCAAAGCGTTCGGTACTAGGGTCTCCTTCTTCTGTCCAATCTGATTCGAGAGCGACGCAAGCTTGGTATAAATCCGCGCTGGAGCGGCGATGAATTGACTAAGATGCTCTTGAGATGCGGAGGGCTCCGGATCAGCTGCGGCCTGCTTGATGGGTTGCAAGAATGTTTGAATATCTTGGTTTACTTGTTCCCAAGTTTTCTCTTCCTCTAATGCTCCAAGCGATGGGATGTGGTGCAGCGTATGCATTGAGTCGATACCACTAATCAGATGGTCGTACGAGGACATCACTTTGTCCAGGTCTTTAGTCAATTTGTCTCCAGATTGCATCGCTATGCGGAGTTGAACTTTCGCATCCTGTGTGTGGATCCAGTCCCTCTTAGGCAAATTTTCAGGTGCCTGAGGGTACTGAATGGTCCAACCCATCATCCTGTCCAAAGCCTGTGAAGCCTCTTTGAGCTGATCTTGTCTTTTCCTGGTTTCCATTCGTGCTCTTGCCAGAGGAGCGATTGTTTGTTTGATGGTGAACATCTCACCATATACCTGTCTCATAGTCATCTCCAACACCTCACACTCCTTGAAAATGGCAAGTGAGACTTCATTTGCTGGCCGAGCTTGGTTTCGAAGTTGCTGGACTTCCGCTTGCAATGCTGCTCTCTCCTGCTCTGCCATCTTTTCGCGTTGCTCAGCTGCGTGTAGTCTGTTTTGTAGAGCTACTATTTCTCTACTCATCTGGGTTACATTTTCTTCTGTAGCCGCAGCGAAGGCAGTACCTGCTGACGCTATCATTACCGGATTAGTCCTGGTATCCAAAACTATATCCTTACCTGTGGATACTGCAGATGATGCAGAGGGACTATGTGCCAACGACCTCCTCTTCTCCTGACGGATCTTGAACGAAAATTGATCTAATGTGAGTCTGGTCAGATCGAACACATCTTCTTCCTGTCCCTGGGGCGATCTAACATCAGAGAGTTGTGTACGGCCCAAAGGTACGTCGAGAGGAGTTACTTCAAGATCATCTAGCGTGTCATCTTCTCTTTCCTCTGTGTTCTTCTCTTCCTCTTCCTTCCTCCGCCGTTCAGCTTCTGCTGCTGCTTCTATCTCGGCCCTCTTCTTCTGTTCAGCTGCAGCTGCCTGCTCAGCTTTCCTTTGTCGTTCAGCCTCTGCGGCTGCTTCTATTTCGGCCCTCTTCTTCTGTTCAGCTGCAGCAGCCTGCTCGGCTTTCTTTTGGCGTTCACCCTCCGCCTTGTCCAACTCTGCCTTAAGCGCCTGTTCCGCTGCGGCTTGTGCCTCTTTGTCTTCTTTTTCTTTCCTGGCCTCTTTGGCCAGCTTCTTCTTTTGTGTTGCAGCTGCACTTTTTTGGCGCGCCGCCTCATCTTCTTTTAGCTTTTTCTCCCTTTCCTGCTGGGCTTTTGCTTCTGCATCCTTTTGTTTGATGGATGGAGTTGACCCTGTGTTGATTCGGGATTTCTGGAGCATGGATGAAGAGGAAGCTCCTAACTGACGTCTTCTGTCTTCTAAGTTCTGATCATCTGAGTCTTCCTGGACCACGTCAATCCCCGGAGAAAGTTGTCTTTCAGCATTATACCAGTTTCTTCTCTCATCTTCCGCTGGGTGCTCAAGATGCTGATAAGTCCACCTGAGGTTGGCTCTCCGGTAGTGTTCAGGGACCAATCTCTCTGGGTCATAGTTTCGGTGTTCAATTGCCCCCAGCTGATAACTTCTCATTGCGTCTGCTTCTGCTAGTACCTCCTTGAAGTCTTTAACTGTGAATGCACCAATAGTGAGGGGCAGAGTGGGCCATGGCTTTTTTTTTCCCTTAGACAGGATGTTGGAGAACCCATGTGACATCTGAAAGCACACCTCCTGCATCAGCATTTTGTCCGTCACGAAACGAGGCATAACATGTGGCGCCTTGTAAGTTCCAAAGACTCGGATGAAGGTGTACTCGGGGAAAGGGAACCAGTGCGCCACTTTAACCAGGGTCTCCTTGGCCCGCCATGACATGCAAGGGGCGTCTTGGCCAAATAAATGTCTGTACAGAGCGGGAACAAATATTTGGGAGATCCGATCTAGGTCCTGTTTGTATTTAGACTCCCAGAATACTTTAAGTTGTAGATGGATTGCGCGCGTGTTCTCGGGGTCCCAGTTGTGCTCCCAGCAGTCAAACTCCACTCGGGCGCACACCGCATCTAATAGGTATGAAGCCATGTAAAATTCAGCAGGCATTCCTTCGTCCGGAGCCAATGCCGAGTTCAAGTTGGTCTGCAGCGACGTCATCAGTATGCCGGCCCAGTTAAAACGGGTCCCCTGTGTTGTCACATATTCCATAATGGTGGCCCAACTGCCATTGAAAGTGGAGCAATCTGGGCGCCCGTAAAGCCTGCAGAGCATGGCAGCAACCAATTTATAAACTTTTCTTAGGCTTGCCACTGGGTATTCCTGGTTCTTTTTCACTTTGAACTTCTCGGGCTCCTCCCACCATTGTTTAATAGTATCGACGATCGGGACGGCGTGAGTAGCAGCCCATTCTCGAGTAAAGTGCTGGTTTGGGCGCGGCAGTGAATAATAAAGGTGTGCATCTGAGCCTACCAGCATAGTGAAAGCTCTGCCTTCACGATCTCTGATCACAAATTTCTCTGAGTCTGTCTTTTGTATTATCCAGTCTATGATCTCCGGACATGGGAATATGGCTGGATGTGCCCCCGCCAGATGTAGTTTGGACCTCTTTACCGCCAAGTATATTTCTCGGTCTGGGAGGTCTTCCGGAAATTCTTCTGGCAACTTGGCGAACTCCTGATAAATCTGGTACCACCTCATGTTGTCGTCTTTCGAAAAAGTACATAATGTATCTCGGAATATTGGGGGTGGGGACACCACCACCAGCTCATCAGTCTCTTCCGCTGTTCCCTTGTCCTTTCTCCGAGACCGCGGGGGCGCCATGTCACTAGAATCTGAGAGCACAGGTATGCACTCTATATCTTCACCTGTTAAATTCAGAAAAGAGTCCCACGATAAGAACGTCATGGTGAATAAAAATCGGTTACAATTCAGTGACAAAACCTAAATGTGTTAAAGAAAAACTGGACTGATGAGTCGCTGGGCCGCAGATCACACAAACAGGGCCCGGGCGCGATCTTGCGACCTGGCGACCTGGCGACCTGAGGTCGCTGGGTCGCTAGGTCGCAGATCTTGATAAAACAAAGGAAGTGCGACCTGGCGACCTGGCGACTAGGTCACTGGGTCGCAGGTCGCAAATCTGCAAAACTGGAGAAAAATGCGACTCTGCGACCTCGCGACTAGGTCGCTGGGTCGCAGGTCGCAGATTTAGCTTGCCGGGGGTTTGGTGCGCGCGGCCTTGAACCCTTTTGCCCCCTTTCTCTTGGGAATTTGCAAGGTTTCTAGGGCCGGGGAGAGCTGTGGCATGATTTTAAAGAAAAGGGGATGATGCCATGGGGTGAAAAGGCAAACAGAGAGGTTTTTGGTAATTTATGCAATATGTAATGGGCAAAAATCTCAGAAAACATTAAATCATGGTCAAAAGACAATTTATAGGCTACAAGGGGAGATGGGTTTAGTAAGAAAAACATTAGAATGGAAACAGCAGGAAGAAATAACAACTTACCCGGGAAAAACTCGTCAGTTGAGCTGTCAGAGGCGTTTTCCTTACAAATCGCTGAATGTGAATAATGCGACCTGCGACCCCCCTTTTATAGGAAGTCGCACGTGCGGGCCATTAATGTGGGTCGCTGGGTCGCAGATTCGTCAAACCTTGCGTTTTTCGACCTGGCGACCTTGCGACCTGGCGACCTGGGGTCGCTGGGTCGCAAGGTCGCTAAGTCGCGATTTTCGGAAAATGACCGAATTGCGACCTAGCGACCTGGCGACCTGGGTCGCTAGGTCGCTAGGTCGCAGTTTTCATGAGTTTATGTAATGTGCGACCTGGCGACCTGGCGACCTGAGGTCGCTAGGTCGCAAGGTCGCAATTTGCATGAATGTCTACTTTTGCGACTTAGTGACTTAGCAATTTCTCTTTAGTTCTAAGGGGCCCCAAAATTTTAAAAGGGTAGTCTTTTTTTGGAGGGTGTTGTAAAGGTTACAACAAATGGCGATTCACTGGACGAACTCAGAGTCTCTGCTAATAGTTAGCCTTAGTGGGGGGAGGGAGGGGCTTATGCTAACTGTCCTCTTTTACCATGTGGTTGCCATTTCCTGGCCTTCGGTCGTCCAGCTGAGTTGCTGAGCTTGCTGGTCCGGTTGGGCGCCATTCAAACAAATTCTTTCTTCAGGTCTCCGGACTGGAAGGGTTGGAGAACTCTAGGCGGCTACAGGGTCTGGTACGATTATTTTGTCCTCATCTTGTTGCTCCGCTGCCAGCGAACCTCTCGATCCCGGCGGAGTCACTGCCTAGGAATCATGAACGTTGCTCCGCTGCCAGCGAGCCTGGTCAGTACCCCGGCGGAGTCGTTACATCACCTCTCTGCGCAGGAAGCCTTTCTCAAGCCTTTACCCTTATTTTTGTGCTGTTGCACTTATTTTGAATGTGCCTGAGGCACTTATTTAAATGTGCTCATGGCACTTATTTGAAATGGCTGTTTAGCCTGGGCGGATGAGGGATCCCGACTTATCTTGCTTGCAGAGAGGTTGCTCCTGGTCTGGTATGAGGACTTTGGTTTTTCCCAGATGCCCTATCGTCGTTTTAGAGTATCTCTCTTCCCTTCTGGTCCGGTTACCATTTACACTGCATTTTCTTTTGTGGACACCCTCTCAGCCTGGCGAGGTAAGTTCCCCTGCTTGACGACTTGTGCTTGGTAATGTGCTACCTCTAGGTGTAGAGGGCAAACAACTTCCGCCGCCTTTGAATTTATCGGGAAAGGCCTTCCATCAGTGGAGAACCTGCTGCAGTATGCCAATCTGCGTAGTTCTAACAAATCCTCCTTTAGGTTCTTCTTCTTCTTTTTTTTCTTTTTTTTTTTTTTTTTTTTGTATATTTCAACAAAAGACAAGGAACTATGGTACAAAACCAGACAGCCCTCGAAGGGCTGTTAAGTGAAATAGTGCTTGAGGTCATGCCCGTTTACCGGGAGGACCTCGACTCGTCCATCAAGGGTTTGTAATCTGAATGTGTGGGAACCTATCTTTTCATTAATTTGGAACGGGCCTGTCCAAAGTGCTTGGAACTTGGCATGCTTCCCCTTTTCCTCATGGGCTTTATCCCACTTAAGGACCAAGTCTCCTACCTCAAAAGTTTTGTTTCCCGCGGACTTTTTATCAAACCATCTTTTGATTCGGCTCTGATGGACGGCAAATTTTTCCCGGGTCTTTTGCCTTTCTTCCTCCAATTTCAGCAAGGTGTCGATTCGGTTTTGCAAGGTGGGACACGGAGTACCATGACATTCTTGGGACAGTTGGAGGGCCGGGAGAGATAGATGAGAAGGGAGGACAACTTCTTTTCCATACACAAGAAAAAATGGGGAGGTGCCTAAAGAGGACTTGGGAGTAATACGGTCAGCCCACAGTGCATTGTGAAGGGCATTGTGCCAATTTCGCTGGTGGGATAGGAGAGTCTTCTTAATAATACGGATAAGGTTCTTGTTAGTGGACTCGGCTAAACCATTTCCCTGGGGGTAGTAGTTTGCAGAATGTTTCAGAATAATTCCATTTTCCAGCGCAAAATCATATAACTTAAAAGATGAGAAATAAGTCGCATTATCAAAAACTAAAGAAGTCGGAACGCCAAACCTGGTCATGATGAAATGCGTGAGGAATTCTATTACCTCTTGATCGTTGATTCGGCGTAACGGTATTGCCTCAACCAACCTGGTGAAGTAATCAGTAGCCGTAAGGATATACCGATGTTGTTTAGAAGAGTGAGGTATGATTTCCCCAATTACATCCAAACCCCATTGTTGGAAAGGCTCCTCTACTGCTACTGAGAGTAGTGGTGCGGCAGGCCGTGCTTCTCGGTTGGCGAACTTCTGGCACTGAATGCATTTCCGGACATATGCATGCGCGTCTCTGAAAAGAGTAGGCCAATAATATCCTGCACGAATTATCTTATGGGCAGTGGTATCCCCGGAGAAATGACCTCCAGCTGGTCCGTCATGCAACTCGGTTAAGATTTTCTGTGCTTCGTCAGTTTCCAAGCAGCGTAGCAGGACCCCATCGTGGTGTTTCTTGAATAACTTACCTTGGATCAGTTGGTGAGATGCGGCTTTTAATCTTATTGCGCGCTTCTGTCGGGCAGTAAGAGCAGGGTCCATCGTGCCTTGGGCCAGATATCTTGAAATGTCAAAATACCAAGAAGGGCTATTTTGCTGGGGCACATGGTCGCTCTGATACATGTCGATTTCTTGTTCCCAACATTCTTCTTCCATCTCGCGTGTATTTGCAGCCTCTGCGGACATTTGACATAAGCCCTGTCCTTTGACGGTATGTGCTGGTTTGAACTCTAAATCGTATTCTTGTAAACATGCCATCCAGTTGCCCCGCCTTTCGCCTAGTTCTTGCTGTACGAAGAGTGAGCGGACTGCGGGGTGTGGTACAAAAACCGTGACGTGACTTTTCAAGATGTAAGGCCTGAAATGTTTTACTGCCTTATAAACCGCATAGGCTTGCTTGTCAATTTCCGGATAGTTTAATTCAGCTCCCTGTAGACCGGTGCTCATAAAAGAAATGGGCCGTTCATCGTTGTTATTATCTTTCTGTGTGAGGACAGCCGCAAGCGAGGAATTTGAAGCGAACGTGTATAGGATGAAACCTTTATCAAGATCTGGACTTTGGAGGGAAGGGGTTTCAGCTATAGCCCTTTTGATTTTTTCGAAAGCCTCTTTCTCTTCGGGATTCCATTTGAATGCAGCATTCTTCTTAATCATTCCCTGCAGCGGCCTGACAATTTGCGCAAAATCTGAAATGAATTTACGGACAAAATTAATCTTCCCCAGGAAGGATTGCATTGCTTTCTTGTTGTTTGGGGGCGGAATCTGAGCAATGGCTTTAGCCCGTTCCGGATCAACCACAATGCCATGTTTAGTGATAATGTGGCCTAGCAAATTTCCCTCTGCCACAGCAAAAACGCTCTTTTTAGGATTGAGTGATATTCCATACCTCCTGCATCTATCGAAGATTTGTCTAAGGTGACGTAAATGGTCGCCCCTGCATTTTGAAAATATAGTAACATCGTCTAAATAAACCACCACTCTCTGCCCTATTAGACCGCGGAAGGCTATGTCCATAGCTCGTTGGAAGGTGGCTCCTGCATTGATCAATCCAAAGGGCATGCGTCTGAAAGCAAAAGTTCCCCATTTTGTCCGGAATGTGGTTTTCAATCTGTCAGGTTCAGCTACCAATACTTGGTTATAGCCGGAGAAGCCGTCCAATAGGGAGAACATCTCAGATCCAGACACAGCTTGTAATATATGTTCCATGGGGGGCACCGGGTAGTTGTCTTTGTTTGAGGACTGATTCACATTGCGGAAATCTACACACAAGCGAATTTCACCAGACTTCTTTCGCACAGGTACCAGATTTGACACCCACGTGGAGTGACGAACTTTGAAAATGATGCGAGCATCTAAAAGCTTTTTAAGTTCTTTTAGAATCATTGGCTCCAAAGCTGGATGTATTTTCCTGAGTTTTTGTTGGAAGGGTTTAACTCCTTCCCTCATGGGTATTACATGTTGAATGATACGAGTATCGTATGTACGTAGATCTTCATATGTCCAGGCAAATACATCACGATACTTCCGGAATAGCTGGGTGAAAGCCCGTGCCTCTTCATCACTACATTCTTTGCCAAGGTTAACAAACTTAGGGTTCTCATCTGACCCCAAGTTGACTTGCCGATGAGCCAATATGGAACTTTGCACTTTGGTGTTCGGAGGCCTGCGGAATCGGTTTTGCAGATCAAACATCTTTTCTAATGATACCACCCCCTTGGGCATAATGTTCTCTTTGTGTTCCTCATTCTTTTTCTGTAACGCACGCTCATGTTCTTCCTCATCAATTGCCGCGTCTTTGAATACTTCAGCGTTGCACATAAAATCCAAAATCTGTTGATCATCATTAAACACGCGTAAATTAGAAATATTGTCTGGCACAAAGGGCCTATATACAATTTCAATAGAAAAGCCGTCCCTCAAAGGCGTGAATCTAGCAGCAGCATTGGCCAGAGTATCTGCTGCTGCGTTGTGCATCCTAAGGACAGATTTTATTCCAAATGCATCAAAACCAGAAATCAAACGCCATACCTCTTGTTGATACGCCTTTAAATGTGGAGATAAACAATGAATAGTGTTGCGTACCTGGCGGGTGATGATCTCGGAATCTCCAATGACCTGCAAACATTTTACCTTCAAGTCCAGTGCCTTTTTAAGTCCGAGGATTAATGCCTCGTACTCAGCGGAGTTGTTGGTGCACTGAAACTCTAGCCGGCATGAGATCAGGTATTTATTCTTGTGCGGGTCAAGCAATATGCAACCAACACCAGCTCCGTCATTAGTCTTGGATCCGTCATAATACAAGGTCCATAGGTCACTTTCTGGCTCCTTCAGGGCACTAGGCTGTGAATGAGTTTCTGCAAGTGGTAAGTCAGGGATTGCTTGCTCCTCAGTGACAAAAGCTACTTCAGATTGAACCTCGGGGTCTATAGGAGACTGGGGGGTTTGGTAGCATCCAAATATTGACTCTAGAAAACACATGCTAAGCTCTTCTTGTGCAAAGCTGATGGGTTCATTAATGGCGTCCAGATCGGTGACGGTGTGTTTCATGTAAGGCTCACTTTCTACCCTGATTTGATTATTCCGCCCCTTGTAAGGAAGCCACAAATGGGACCAGTCGGTGGCGAAGTAGCCTTGTAATTTGCTGGACCAATCTCTACTGAGCAATAGGCCGTATGCTTCTGGAATATCAACGACTACAATGTCGATGCACTGATGGACCCTAGAGTCTGATGACAAGCGGATGATGACATTGTTCAATTCCCCTATGGCAGGTACTTGTGATCTATCGAGTTGTATGATTTTTGCATCAGTCTTCTCCGGGCGAATGTTAAGTTTCTTACAGACCGATAAGGGCATGACGTTTGTAGAGGCACCGGAGTCGACCAGACAGTTGTGGACATTGAAGTTGAACATCTCGAAGGACAAAAGGAACGGGGGGGTGGATCCTCTAGAGTTGGTATTGATGGTGTTCACTATGGATTGAACATCTGATCCGGCCTGCGCAGACGTATTGCTCACAGTCTTCGTAGCTGACGTATTTGCGAAAGCCTTAAGAATGAGCTCCTTTTGATTAGTAATGCGAGCCAACTCATAGAGAGAAATGTTTGCTCTCGTTTTCTTCATATCCTCAACAATGTTATAACTGGGTTCTGGTTGAGGGCTAGGCTCGGCGGAAGTCTCAGAGGATTCTGTCGGAAGTTTTCCCTTTTGACTCGTTCGGGTAGTGTTGTTGGGAAGTTTTTCCGGGGCAGATTGTTTTCCGTTCCCAGGGGGCAGGATCTTCCTTAGGAAAGCCCTTTTTTTGTCTTCATAAGACTGTTCGGGAACAGGTCCTTTGCTTCTGAGGCTATAATTCTGCACGGGCCGATCCTTGGGAGTATCTGCCATGTAAATATCGATAGGAGTAAGGTTTTCTCCACCTCGAATTACGTCAAAAGCAAGGATAGAGGATCCTGGTTCTTCATTTGAGGACGGATTTTCATCATGATCTGAAAACTCACCCTCCGTCACATCCCCTGGAGTTTGATCATCTAAAAGCTGATTAACTACTGTTGTCATGCTACCAATCCATTGAGGGCATGTTTTCTCGGAATGGGCAGCTTGGTGAAAAGAACAGAAATTATCTTTCCCTATCTCTTCCACATTTAGAGCAGTATTTGTGTTGGACGGAGGTCGGCTAGTATTGAGATTACTTTTTCTGAAAAAAGGTTTAGGTGGTCTACTACTAGTCGTGGCTTCTGAGCCTTTTCTCCTGAGGTCGGTGACTTCATTCGTTAAATGCTTGAGCGTTTTGGCCATGCTTTCAAAGTCAAGAGTATCTCTATCCCTATCAGTAGTCTTAGGAGTGGAGGACTGGCATCTTTTCGTGTTGGGTTTGTTATCATCTCGTCCTTCATGATCGATGGCTCCTATCGAAAGCATGTCCTTTTCCACAGCGAGAGCAGCCTCATAATTAGCCGTAAGGTTAGCACGGGCTTCCCGTTTCACGAAAACTGCAATATCTCTGGGTAAGGCTTTGGTGTAGTAGTCAATGGTGATTGAGTCATCCAATGCTAAGTTGGGAGGAAATTTCTGCAGTATGGTAGCGAAGCGTTGGTTGAAGTCCTTCACCTTTTCCTTTTTTTGACACTTGAGGGTGCTTAGCTCAGTTAGAAGCATAGAAGGAGTTTTATCTTCTGAAAACTTATGCAGGAAAATGCGACGGAATTGCTCCCATGAAGTGATGGAGGCACTGGGGAGAGAGCGGTACCAAGTGGTTGCCTTGTTTTCGAGGGTATGGGGGAACAGTCGACATGCGACATCATCGGACTGTACTCTCATGATTTGCAGAGACAAATAGAAACTGCTAATATGATCTTCAGCCAGGGTACCCTTTTCAGGGTCGAACTTGGGTAGATGCTTCTCCGGATGCCTAGGCAAATCTTGGAGCGGGCCTAAAAGGTTTAATGGGGATTGAGCCATCCAGGCCAGGGGTTGTATTCTTCTCGCTCGCTGGTGTTGCCTAAACTGATGCTCAGATTCTCCTTCCGAACCTGAGACCGATGCTTCTGACTCCTGACGGGAGTGTTCGTCTTGGTGCCCCCCACGGTTCAGAAAATCTCTAAGATATCCCAAGTTATTTACAGGAGGCCTCACTGGGTTTGGGTGGCGGTTGTGAGCTTGGTTTCCTTGGCCTCGGCCTCTATCCCCCCTCCCCCCGGCCCCTCGGCCTCTATTCCGATCTCCTTCATTTCTACGGGCTCTATTCCCCCCGTCTATATTTCCTCGGCCTCTGCCTGCCTCACCATCCCTGGGTGGGCGTTGTGCCTGGTTGTTGTTTTGTCGGGGTTGGTTAGGCTGGAAGTTGTGGAAAGGACCGGTGTCAGCAAACTCTTCACCCTCTTGGAGAACAGGATCGTTTTCCTCTACAGCGTATGCGAGGTCTTCCAACATGAGGTTTATGAGCTCGGGTATAGTACTTGCAATGAATCCGTTAGGGGTGATGTTCTCGGGCGGAGTCCTAGTATGGGTAAGGTATTCCATGATTGGAGTGAACCGTAACTGGTTGACAAGATCTCGGGCAGTTGGGCGTAAGGCTCTCAGCTGCTCCCTAGTGATTTCATAATATCGAAGCTCCCTCCCTGGAATATCTTCTGGAATAGGAGGGTTAGTTTCATTGTTTGTGACCTCCCCTTGGGGAGTTTGTGATGGGATGTTTGTTGTGTGCTGGGAGGCTGCCATCAGGCCCTCCTTCTAGCGCCAATTCTGTTGACGGGAAAATTTGTCCGGCCAACAGTAGGGGATCTCCCCGGTAGAAAGTCCCAATTAGACCTTAAACCGTTTGGAGTAGGGATCCCGTCCGGAGTGTGGGTCCAGCTACCACTTAAGATGACTTCTCTTCGGTCTCAAAAGAACCTGCTTGAACCTGCGAACATACACTTATTCACCTGATATAGAATACGAGATTAACGTGTTAAACATGAATTAAACACTATGTGTAGCAAGATGATAGATAAAGCACATACACCTCAAGAGATGTCATTAGCAACACATCTTTTGTGGGTTAATTGCTTGTACAGTGGTCTGATCACACAAAAAATAGTTCTTGATGATAAGATACCTCTGCACTTCCTGAAAGATGAAACGAAATGCTAACAATCTAGTTTATTAACATTCATTAATATAACAGATAATAAGATAAACATCATTGATACAACACGGATAGCCATGACGAATAAACGATATCATGAAAAGAACAGATTCATTAATCATAGGATATTCTGAAACTGTTGAAAGAAATACACGAAGTGTTCATACAGCAAAACACATCATAACCATAGGGTATTTTAACAAGATTCTATATTCATATGCTCAAGTGTCAGATCTTTAAATACAATGCTTGTAGCTCCTGAGTGTCCCAAAAGAAAAAGCCCTTTGTACAATGTCCCGTAGGAGTATTTATAATGCCAAGTGTACGACGGGTTTCCTTGAGCATTCACCCGACTTTCAGGCTACCTTAGAGCCAACTCCTTCGACTGCAGGTAGATGATGCGACTGCGTTTGTCTGTTGTTGCGATTTGCGACTGGTTCTTCTTGTACTCGGGACTTTGCGCTGTGCTGGGCCAGATTTGTTAATGTCAATACATTGTTGTTCCTAAATCCTGCCATGCAGTACTGCGCTATGGGGGATACCGAGGGCACCTCCTCTTTCGGCCTATACGCGCATTCAAAGCGTTCGGTGCAGGTCTCCTTCTTGTCCATCCCGATTCGGGGCGCGCAAGCTTGGTATAAATCCGTGCTGGAGCGGCGATGAATTGACTGAGATGCTCTTGAGATGCGGAGGGCTCCGGATCAGCTGCGGCCTGCTTGATGGGTTGCAAGAAAGTTTGAATATCCTGGTTTACTTGTTCCCAAGTTTTCTCTTCCTCTAATGCTCCAAGCGATGGGATGTGGTGCAGCGTATGCATTGAGTCGATACCACTAATCAGATGGTCATACGAGGACATCACTTTGTCCAGGTCTTTAGTCAATTTTTCTCCAGATTGCATCGCGATGCGGAGTTGAACTTTCGCATCCTGCGTGTGGATCCAGTCCCTCTTAGGCAAATTTTCAGGTGCCTGAGGGTACTGAATGGTCCAACCCATCATCCTGTCCAAAGCCTGTGAAGCCTCTTTGAGCTGATCTTGTCTTTTCCTGGTTTCCATTCGTGCTCTTGCCAGAGGAGCGATTGTTTGTTTGATGGTGAACATCTCACCATATACCTGTCTCATAGTCATCTCCAACACCTCACACTCCTTGAAAATGGCAAGTGAGACTTCATTTGCTGGCCGAGCTTGGTTTCGAAGTTGCTGGACTTCCGCTTGCAATGCTGCTCTCTCCTGCTCTGCCATCTTTTCGCGTTGCTCAGCTGCGTCTTCAGTACATTTTTGTAGGCTAAGCTGCTCTGCTCATCTGAGTTCTGGAAGTGTTGCTTTGGCTTGCGGCGTGATGCCTAACCGAAGGGTTCATTACCCAGTTGATCTGGAAGTGTCCAAAACTATATCCTTTCCTGTTGACACTGCGGATGATGCAGAGGGACTTTGTGCAAACGACCTCCTCTTCTCTTGACGGATTTTGAACGAAAACTGATCAAATGTGAGTCTGGTCAGGTCGAACACATCTTCTTCCTGTCTCTGGGGCGATCTAACATCAGAGAGTTTTGTACGGCCCAGAGGTATGTCGAGAGGAGTTACCTCAAGATCGTCTAGCGTGTCATCTTCTCTTTCCTCTGTGTTCTTCTCTTCTTCTTCCTTCCTCCGCCGTTAAACCTGTTCTTCCAGCTTCTATCTAAACCTCTTCTTCACCCATTAAATTTCTTGTTTTTGTTCGGTTCCTTTGTCGTTCGGCCTGCGGTACACTTCTATTACGACCCTCTTCCTTGCTCAAATTTGCGTGACACAACAAGCTTTCTTTTGGCGTTCGGCCTCAGCCTTCATCCAGCAACCTCGCTTTAAAGCGCTGTTATTGCAGCTTGTGCCTCTTTGTCTTCTTTTTCTTTCCTGGCCTCTTTGGCCAGCTTCTTCTTTTGTGCTGCCGTTGTACCTTTTGAGCGCGCCTCCTCATCTTCCTTTAGCTTCCTCTCCCTTTCCTGTTATGGGCACATACCTCTTTTGTTTGGCGGATGGCGTTATTTTTGTGTTGATTCGGGATTTCTGGAGCATGGATGAAGAAGAAGCTCCTAACTGACGTCTTCTGTCTTCCAAGTTCTGATCATCCAAGTCTTCCTGAACCACGTCAACCCCCGGAGCAAGTTGTCTTTCAGCATTATACCAGTTTCTTCTCTCATCTTCTGCTGGGCGTTCGAGATGCTGATAAGTCCACCTGAGGTTGGCTCTCCGGCAGTGTTCAGGGACCAATCTCTTTGGGTCATAGTTTCGGTGTTCAATTGCCCCCAGCTGATAACTTCTCATTGCGTCTGCTTCTGCTAGCACCTCCTTGAAGTCTTTAACTGTGAATGCACCGATAGTGAGGGGCAGAGTGGGCCATGGCTTCTTTTTTCCCTTAGACAAGATGTTGGAGAAACCATGTGACATCTGAAAGCACACCTCCTGCATCAGCATTTTGTCCGTCACGAAACGAGGCATAACATGTGGCGCCTTGTAAGTTCCAAAGACTCGGATGAAGGTGTACTCAGGGAAAGGGAACCAGTGCGCCACTTTAACCAGGGTCTCCTTGGCCCGCCATGACATGCAAGGGGCGTCTTGACCAAATAAATGCCTGTACAGAGCGGGAACAAATATTTGGGAGATCCGATCTAGGTCCTGTTTGTATTTAGACTCCCAGAATACTTTAAGTTGTAGATGGATTGCGCGCGTGTTCTCGGGGTCCCAGTTGTGCTCCCAGCCGTCAAACTCTACTCGGGCGCACACCGCATCTAGTAGGTATGAAGCCATGTAAAATTCAGCAGGCATTCCTTCGTCCGGAGCCAATGCCGAGTTCAAGTTGGTCTGCATTGACGTCATCAGTATGCCGGCCCAGTTAAAACGGGTGCCCTGTGTTGTCACATACTCCATAATAGTGGCCCAACTGCCGTTGAAAGTGGAGCAATCTGGGCGCCCGTAAAGCCTGCAGAGCATGGCAGCAACCAATTTATAAAATTTTCTTAGGCTTGCCACTGGGTATTCCTGGTTCTTTTTCACTTTGAACTTCTCGGGCTCCTCCCACCATTGTTTAATAGTATCGACGATCGGGACGGCGTGAGTAGCAGCCCATTCTCGAGTAAAGTGTTGGTTTGGGCGCGGCAGTGAATAATAAAGGTGTGCATCTGAGCCTACCAGCGTAGTGAAAGCTCTGCCTTCATGATCTCTGATCACAAATTTCTCTGGGTCTGTTTTTTGTATTATCCAGTCTATGATCTCTGGACATGGGAATATGGCTGGATGTGCCCCCGCCAGATGTAGTTTTGACCTCTTTACCGCCAAGTATATTTCTCGGTACGAGGTCTTCGGAAGTGTCGCGGCTTGGCGAACTCGATAAATGCGATGCCACCTCATGCGCATCGTCTTTGAAAAAGTACATAATGTATCTCGGAATATTGGGGGTGGGGACACCACCACACGGCTCATCAGTCTCTTGCATTGTTCCACCATCCTTTCTCAGGCAAGCGGGGGCGCCCATGTCACTAGAATGCGAGCACGGTATGCACTCTATATCTTCACACAATCAAATTCGGAAAAGTCCCACGATATGAGCATCATGGTGAATAAAAATCAGTTACAATTCAGTGACAAAACCTAAATGTGTTAAAGCAAAACTGGACTGGTGAGTCGCTGGGTCGCAGATCACACAAACAGGGCCCGGGCGCAATCTTGCGACCTGGCGACCTGGCGACCTGAGGTCGCTGGGTCGCTAGGTCGCAGATCTAGATAAAACAAAGGAAGTGCGACTGGCGACACAGCGTAGGTCGGCGGGTCACTGAGTCGCAAGTACGCAAGGCGGAGAAAATCGACTGCGACCTCGCGACTTCGATGTTGGGTCGCAGGTCGCAGATTGGCTTGCCGGGGGTTTGGTGCGCGTGGCCTTGAACCCTTTTGCCTCCTTTCTCTTGGGAATTTGCAAGGTTTCTGGGGCCAGGGAGAGTTGTGGCATGATTTTAAAGAAAAGGGGATGATGCCATGGGGTGAAATAGCAAACAGAGAGGTTTTTGGTAATTTATGCAATATGCAATTGGCAAAATTCTCAGAAAACATTAAAGCATGGCCAAAAGACAATTTATAGGCTACAAGGGGAGATGGTTTTAGTAAGAAAATCATTAGAACGGAAACAGCAGGAAGAAATGGCAACTTACCCGGGAAAAACTCGTCAGTTGAGCTGTCAGAGGCGTTTTCCTTACAAATCGCTGAATGTGAATAATGCGACCTGCGACCCCCCTTTTATAGGAAGTCGCACGTGCGGGCCATTAATGTGGGTCGCTGGGTCGCAGATTCGTCAAACCTTGCGTTTTGCGACCTGGCAACCTTGCGACCTGGCGACCTGGGGTCGCTGGGTCGCAAGGTCGCTAAGTCGCGATTTTCGGAAAATGACCGAATTGCGACCTAGCGACCTGGCGACCTGGGTCGCTAGGTCGCTAGGTCGCAGTTTTCATGAGTTTATGTAATGTGCGACCTGAGGTCGCTAGGTCGCAAGGTCGCAATTTGCATGGATGTCTACTTTTGCGACTTAGTGACTTAGCAATTTCTCTTTAGTTCTAAGGGGCCCCAAAATTTTAAAAGGGTAGTCTTTTTTGGAGGGTGTTGTAAAGGTTACAACACTTGGGAAATTATAATAAGAGAGTACCATGCATGGAATTTTTAATGAGCAAGAACATGCGCATAGTGTAATGTTCAATTGAAAATGTATCAAGGTTATTTATTTTCAAGAAAAAAAAGTGATTCTCTGAAAAAAAAGTAATAATACTATTCCAGTAAAGTAATACACACATAAAGGAGGAAGAATTGTTAATCAACAAGAGAAATAGTCCACATAGATGCAATAATCATTAAACCATTACAACACACTTTCAATAAGATAAGCACCAAAGTTACCGAATTAGTTCAATTCCTCTAATGCACAAGAACACCAGCATAAATCGTAAACATTCAAAGAATAGTCTTTAAACATCCATGATCTACGCATGAAAATGTGTTGGCCAAACAAGCTTCAAGTATTAATAAAAATTTCCAAGATACATGAATACAATGAAAACCACTTACTCCAAGTAATGGAGCAATAAAGTTGTCATTTTCTCTCCAAAATAACTATCTTAATATCTATAATTCCTTGTGGAAGAAGCAAAGGCTAAAAGTCCTTTATTTTAGTAATGATTCCTCTTTTATACCTAGAGACATGACTCTTCATATCCTCATGACTCTTGAACCTCTCATATGACTTTTGGACTTCTTTGTGCCTTTTTTGTTGAGATTCAACAAGATGATGAGCTTAGTGAAAAGAGTCGCCTTCACTAAGTGGGCCTGCAGGCTATTTTTGGCGTAAAGTTTATTTTTAGACTGTGTCTATTTTTAGACATGTCGATCATATTCTATGAGTTGCAGGATGCTATTTGTGGATGGTTGGTCAAGTTGGAAAAATAGATGGACTTATATTTTTAGACATATTGGGAAGAATCTATTTTTAGATTGCCAGTCTAAAAATAGATATGTCGAATATTATTAGCTCTTAATAATATTTGGACTCTAAACATTATCTTATTCTCTTGGAGCACTTCAGTTAAGTGCACAGATGTGGCACAACAGCTGAAAGAAGGAATTAAGCTATTCATGAGGGTTTACTGGAGCTAATGCATGGAGGACTTCAGTTAGAACTCATGTGACAGAGTTTGGTGGAGTTGGAGAAGTAGTTGGTGGAGTTGTATTTAGTTTAACTCAGTTAGACTCAGTTGAGCTAGTTGTATCTAGTCTAATTGATTGATACACTAGTGAGAGTGGTGTGAATTAATTAGTTAATTAATTCACTAAATAATAACTCATTAATCAACTGAAGAATACATCAGTTAACTACAGTGCATGGATAGTTTCAGTGGAGACCAGTGGAGAGGTAGGTGAAAGAGCAAGTGTAACTATCAGTTGTGACTAGAGTGATGCATTGATTGCATCCAACACTCATTGGAGATGCCAATGAGGATTGCGCCGTGAAAGCCAGGTGGATTCGAGTTCATTCAGAACCATTCTTCAGTAGGGATTGTGCAGTAAAGGCAGGTTAGCAGGATGTAGAGATCGGTGCATGGATTTGCAAGATCTAGCCTGATTAGTCTGTAGCGATTGTATTGTACTGAGACCTTGATTTGATCAGCTTTGTATGAGGATTGTTACATGATCTCTATGACATATATTATATACAGATAGTTGGGGTTTTCAGCTTCAGGCTTTCCCGTTAAACACTGTGTTCATATGTGTGTGAATTTTTATGGTTTCATGTGTGCGTTGCAATTGATTTAATTTCCGCATGTGATGATCAATGGTGGAATAGATTCTGTATTGTGCATGAATTCAAATAGTGTGTGATCAGGAGAATCTTGGATATATAACGCATTAGTTATATAATTTCTACATGGTATCAGAGCAGTTGATCATTGGAGCAGATTGTAATTATTGAAGCGGTTGAGTTTTGTGCTAGTGGAATTCGAATTTGCTACAGTGTTTTCTTGGTGTCGAAGTTGAGCATTAATTGAAATGTCTTTCAATGGATTGCGATTGGAGTATGCCCTTAGGGGAAGCTCGAATTATATTGCATGGAAGGACAGGATGGAGGTAGTGCTGAATGATAATGGGTTGAAGGAGTTCATAGATGCAGAAATTCCAAAACTTGCTTCTAGCGATGCAGCCGCACTTGACGCATGGAAAAAGAAGACAGCAAAATGTCGAATAATTCTGTTGGAAGGTGTGAAGGATCACATAGTGTCCAGCCTTCATGGTAAAGCTAGTCCATTCTTGATGTGGAAAGCTTTGACAGACTTTTTCCAAAGCAGAAGCGACCATCGGAAGTTGGTGCTTAAAGACAAGCTCAGGAAAATAAAAATGGAGAAGGGCAAAAGTATCCCCAAGTACCTCATGAAGTTTTTCTAGTGCAGGGATGAGCTGGGAAGTGTGGGGGTTACTGTAGATGAAAAGGACTTGGTGAGCTTGGCTCTCCTTGGGCTTCCGAAGAGTTGGCATAGCTACGAGGACTCTGTCAATGGTCAGGAGAAACTGCCAGGATGGGAGAAACTTTGGTTGGATCTTGTGCAGGAGGAGATAAGGCGGGGTACCAGGGATGGATCTTCATTGAAGAATGAAGATGAAGAAAATTGCGCTTTGGCTGCCAAAGCAAGGAAAGGGAAGGGAAAGAAAAATCCTTCTCAATCTGGTGCGAAAGGCAAGAAGCAGGACTTGTCCAAGGTGAAGTGCTTTCACTGTCACCAACACGGACATTACGCCACTAATTGTCCATAAAAGAAGAAAAATAAGCAGGATGTTGGATTTGCAACTGGAGAGGCCTTAGCCTCGTAGTTTGAGTTGGATTTTTCGCTAATCACATGCTTGGTTTCAAGTGTGATGGGATCAGTGTGGTTTCTTGACAGTGGTGCGTCTTTCCATATGACTAGAGACAAATATTTGTTCAGTGATCTAGATGAGAAGGATCTTGGAGTGCACATCGAGATGGGCGATGATGGTAGATACAGTGCGACTGGTATCAGGACCATTTCCTTTGAGATGGAGTCTGTGACTTTTCTTGTAAGTGTTGGATCTTATTCATGCAGAAGAAGAGCGAGACATACTCAAAGTTCTGTGAGTTCAAGGTGCTGGTTGAGAAAGAGTTGGGAAGTAGGTGAAAGCTCTAAGGAGTGATAATGCTGGTGAATTCATCTTTGGCGAATTCAAAGACTTTTGCAGCGCAGAAGGAATTTGAAGAGAGCTCATAGCGCCTCATAACCCACATCAGAATGGGGTCGCGGAGCGAAAGAACAGAACGATCGTGGGTGTTGCACGGGTGATGTTGCATGATAAGGGCCTTCCCATACACTTGTGGGCTGAAGCTTGCAACACTGCGGTTTATGTGCAAAATCGTTGTCCTCATAGAGTACTTGGCATGAGTACACCCGAAGAGGCGTTTTCTAGTAAGAAGCTTGATATTTATCATTTGAAGATTTTTGGCTCACCTGTTTACATTCATGTGATGAAGGATGCCAGGAAGAGGCTGGAGCCAACTGCAGAGGTTGGGATATTTGTGGGGTACAGAGAAACACCCCATAATTATACGATATATATTGCGAGACGATCGAATTTTTAAAAGGGTCGACGGGATATCAAATTTCATGAGGAGAAAGCCATGAAGTTATCGCTTGAGAGGGAGCTACACTTGCATGCAGATGAGGAGCTACTTGTTCCTAAAGATGAGCCTCAGGATGTGGATCAGCCACAAGAGGAGGTTCATGGAGTGGAAGAAACCACTCATGCAGCGCCAAACATCAGAGGGCGGAAGCGCACTACAGAAGCTAAGCGACTGAATCTTGATGCGACACAAATGTGGAGCACCTACATCACGAGCGCGACGAACGAGTCCACGACCGATATCTGGATACATGGCTCTGATGAGAAAGTGTATCCTTGACGAGCCATCCTCTTTCGAGGAAGCTGTGGAGGACCACTGCATGGGTAGATGCCATGGTGGAAGAGTATGATTCGATTGTCGACAATGCATGGGAGATTGTCCCCAATGCGGAAGGGAAATCGGTGGTAGGTTCGAGATGGATCTACAAAGTGAAGCAAGTTGCTGATGGGAGCGTCGAGAAGTACAAGGCAATATTTGTTTCCCGGGGCTTCTCACAGATCGAGGGGATCGACTATGAAGAAACCTTTGCACCTGTCGCAAGTTATTCTTCCATACGCACCATCCTTGCTCTCTCGGCGTAGATGGGTTGGCACATTCATTAGATGGATGTGAAGACTATGTTCCTCAATGGAGTCGTTGAGGAGGAGGTGTACATTGAGTAGCCTGAAGGATTCAAAATCTTCAGCAGCGAGTCGCATGTGTGCAGGCTCAAAAGAGCATTGTATGGGCTGAAACAAGCACCTCGTGCTTGGTACACACGGATAGACAGTTATTTCACCGGACTTGGTTTTACCAAGAGTGCGGCAGATCCTAACCTGTACCAAATTGTGGTTGAGGGTAAGTTGTTGATCATTTTACTTTATGTATATGATTTGTTACTAACAGGTGATGAACTATTGATACACTCATGCAAGGATGATCTTGCAAAGGAGTTTGAGATGAAGGACTTGGGCCTCCTTCATTATTTCCTGGGATTGGAAATTTGGCAGCGGAAGGGTGGACTATTTGTGTCTCAAGGCAAGTATGCCCGGGAGATATTGGAGAAGTTCAACATGCAAAGTTGCAAGCCTATCGACAATCCTCTTCCTGGTGGTTGGAGGAAAGAGGATGCTACATCGGTAGAGGTAGTGGATGCCACTATTTATCGATAGTTGGTTGGTTCGCTCATGTATTTGGTCAATACACGACCAGACATATCCTATGTTGTTAACCAGCTTTCACAAGTGGTTAAGCCTACTAAGCTCTTTTGGAAGGCAGGAAATCATGTCCTGAGGTATCTTAGGGGCACATCGGGATATGGACTGTGGTATAGACAATTGGATGAGTTGAAGTTGCATGGCTTCACAGATGCAGATTGGGCAGGGATCCCAATGGACAGAAAGAGCACATCTGGAGGGATTTTCAGTATCGAGTCTACAGCAGTTTCTTGGTACAGCAGGAAACAGAGATCCGTGGCACTCAGTTCAGCGGAGGCCGAGTACATGGCAGCAAGTTTGGCTTCTTGCGAGGCTATATGGATGAGGAAGATCCTGGTTGGGTTGTTCGGTTCACACTTGGATCCTATTGTGATATATTGTGATAATTAGAGTTGCATTAAACTCTCGGTTAATCCAGTATTTCATGATAGATCTAAAAATATTGACATCTGGTACCATCATATCAGATATTTTGTGCAGCGGAAGGTCATGTTACTATCTTACATTCCTACGGAGGATCAGGATGTTGATATTCTGACGAAGGTGCTCACCAGGAGCAAATTCAAATACCATAGAGATAGGATCAGGGTGGCAGATAATCCCTATCTTGTTGAGAGGGAGTGTTGAGATTCAACAAGATGATGAGCTTAGTGAAAAGAGTCGCCTTCACTAAGTGAGCCCGCAGGCTATTTTTGGCGCAAAGTCTATTTTTAGACTATGCCTATTTTTAGACATGTCGATCATATTCTATGAGTTGCAGGATGCTATTTGTGGATGGTTGGTCAAGTTGGAAAAATAGATGGACTTCTATTTTTAGACATATTGGGCGGAATCTATTTTTAGATTGCGAGTCTAAAAATAGATATGTCGAATATTATTAGCTCTTAATAATATTTGGACTCTAAACATTATCTTATTCTCTTGGAGCACTTCAGTTAAGTGCACAGATGTGGCACAACAGCTGACAGAAGGAATTATGCTATTCCTGAGGGTTTACTGGAGCTAATGCATGAGGAATTTAGTTAGAACTCATGTGACAGAGTTTGGTGGAGTTATAGAAGTAGTTGGTGGAGTTGTATTTAGTTTAACTCAGTTAGACTCAGTTGAGCTAGTTGTATCTAGTCTAGCTGATTGATACAATAGTGAGAGTGGTGTGAATTAGTTATTTAATTAATCACTAAATAATAACTCATTAATCAACTGAAGAATACATCAGTTAACTACAGTGCATGGCAGTTTCAGTGGAGACCGGTGGAGAGGTAGGTCAAAGAGCAAGTGAGACTATCAGTTGTGGCTATAGTGATGCATTGATTGCATCCAACACTCAGTGGAGATGCCAATGAGGATTGCACAATGCAATCCAGATGGATTCGATTTCATTCAGAGCCATTCTTCAGCAGGGATTGTGCAGTAGAGGCAAGCTATCAGGTGGCAGAGATCGGTGCATGGATTTGCAAGATCTAGCCTGATTAGTGTGTAGCGATTGTATTGTACTGAGAGCTTGATTTGATCAGTTTTGTATGAGGATTGTTACATGATATCTATGACATATATTATATGCAGATAGTTGGGGTTTTCAGCTTCAGGCTTTCCCGTTAATCACTGTTTTCATATGTGTGTGAATTTTTATGGTTTCATGTGTGCATTGCAATTGATTTAATTTCCGCATGTGATGATCAATGGTGGAATAGATTCTGTATTATGCATGAAGTCAAATAGTGTGTGATCAAGAGAATCTTGGATATATAACGCATTAGTTATATAATTTCTACATTTTTTAATTCTACATGTGACCTTTAGACATCTTCAAGTGGATATTTTGTCCATACATGAATCTTGGACTTCCACATATTCATATTTACAATAGTAAAATCAATAAATAAGTACTTCCATATGATGATGTTGTGACAAAAAGACACACCAATATTATTGATGACTTGGACTCATAGTGATTTGTGACACAGAATTCCTTGAGATATTACCATGCTGCCACTTATGTATTCAACACTCGATGCAATTTTTTCATTGTTTTTACCATTTACCCTCCAAAGGGTCTTGAAATATATCGAGTCTTTATGGCTCACTTCAGTCATTGAAATATGATGTTCTTTCACATTTCACCATAATGTATTATTTGACTTCAAATATCTCTTTGTGTTGGTTCCTTTGGAAAATATTCTTATGCCTCCTTTCCATGTTGTTTGGTAACACTTGCAAGTAATATCACTCATGGGAATAAAACATTAGCATGAAAAATCTCCTATTCTATCATATTTTATGTAAAATATTCAACTATGAACCAATAAGGTGCTTAGGAAAAGGCAGGTAAAGTTTTTTGGCACAAGGTACAGTGTCAAAGGACAAGCAATGGGTATTTAGAATTAAGAGTGTGCTATGCGCTATACTAGGAAGAGGAGGCTTGATGAAGGGCATGGGTCATAGTATGAAGGGGCTAGGAGGATCAATGATTCTTTTTGATGTACCATGCACTCAACTAGGGAGGCTTGAGTCATAAGGAATGTTCAAAGCATAGTGTGAGGGCTTATGGGATGCCTCATGTTCACTGTTAGTGCACCATGCGATCAACTGATCGCACAGGGCATAGTGCCAAGGCTTAAGGAAATCCTATTTACCAATGTTGGTGTCCTATGTACTAAGCTAGGTAAGAAGCTCAGAGAAGGGCGTAGTTTTGGGAAATACAGATAACTTAAGGCTTGAGAGTGTGTTGTGTGCCCAAGAGGGATACAAGTCTTAACCTAGGCACAATTCCCATCCTCAAGAGATAATAAGGGGCCAACTGAGGCTTGGGAGTGTGTTATGTGCTAATCCTTTCCTAGTTGGCAGGCCCTGTGGAAATTTGTTTTCCTAAGTATTGAAGATGAAACATGGAAAACACAACGCGATAGAGATTAAAATGAGTGTGAAATGTACCACGTCACTAGTAAAAATTAGTCATGAAAAAATACTCAGAAATATACATCAAAATTTCAGTTTGAAAACACTCTCCAAGTATAATGGGAAAAGTATGTGTGACTGCGACCAACAATGTCATTTTGTGAGCAAAAGTGTACTAAAACTATGAAGTGGATGGTGGATTTTCATTATTATGTGATGACACTTAGGAAAGAGTAAGGACACTTGAAACATATGAAATAATATGAAACAACACTTTCTAACCAAAAGATACACTTTATATGATAGGATGTAGGCTCCAAAATTCAAATGTAGCAAAATTTTGGAGGGTGTTGTAGCAACTACAACACTTGGTGACACACTTGACAAACTTTAGCTTCTATTTCGAGGAATATCTTTTAGTAAAGTTTTGTGCCTTAAGTAATTATTGATTCATTAATTCGATTACCTTGGCTTTCCCATTCAACCTAGTTATAAATGTAGTATCCACAATTCCCTTCCTTCGTTTCATAAACAAAGATTATTCTATATCACAATTGTTTCAATTTAGGAAATGGTAATATATAATTGTGAGTTTAGGATATTCATAGTATGAGTTTCATCTCTAGTGTTTCTATTCTACCAACAAGCCTAAAGTGTACCTCGGTGGAGTCACTACATGAGCACATGAATTTCTTCACTGCCAACAGGCCTGAAGAACATGGAAAATTTTAGGGGCTAATATTCGCAAGTGGGCTAATTTTCCATGATTTTTCAAAAAAAAAGATTTGCCAATTTCCATTTTCTATAAAAATGATTCACCCAAATTTTAAAATATAAAATTATTTTAACTTAAAGATCGCCAACATTATATAGAGGCTATATATAAAACTATTATAAATTTGAATAATTTTACAAATATATGAATAAACATTTTATAGTTTGCATATTAGGGACTAGTGAGATTCGCTAATTTTTTTAAACTTCAAGATAATTTTCCATCCTTAAAATTTTCCCTGCTGAAGAATACCCCGACGAACTTACTTGCTTCATCTCTCTACATAGGAATCCTTTCTCTTCTTTCACCCTTTATTAATTTTCATCTATGTAACTATGATTTGGAACTTATTATTTCAATGGGGAGGAAGAGGGATCCCAAATTATTGATAATAGAGGAGTTTTCCCCTTAAAATAAGTATATTTATAACCTTAAATATAGGTTTGGTCGTTATAGATATTCCCCTTGTCACGTCTCTACTAAATTGGATGAGAATGTAGAACACCAAATAGATTTAATTTCAAGTCTAAGGAATGAGGATGCTATTATAGATACATGTATAATAGGTTCACTCAAAAATTTATTCTTGAATGTATTGTATTTTCTATTGGGATTTTACTTGACAAATGGAATCTTCCCAAACAAGGAATAAGAATTAATAGATACCCAACCATTGCAGTTGTCACATCCCTTATGTATTTCACCACACAATATTTAAATTCATACACACACTTTCACACAAGTTATTATTTATGTACAATGATCGAAGAAAGGGAAAATAAGGCAGGACAAAACATGTTATATTGAAAGAAATAACAATCAAAAAACAAGAAATTGTATAAGGGGAAAAACTTAGGATGCTACTGAAAATAAGTTTTGAGATCCTAGCCATTAGCAGGAAGAGGGCCAGTATTCCCTTCCAAATATTTTAACTTGAAATCATTCTGACAGAGTTTTTGTTCGATGGAAAAGGGGCCAATCCATAGAGTTTGAAACTTCATATATTTTTCTTTCTCTTCGTGGGATGCATCCCACTTCAACACTAAGTCACCCACTTTGAAATTCTTAGTCCCTGTGTATTTCTTATTGAACCAATGCTTGATGCAGTTTTGGTCCACGACAAATATTTCTTTGGATTTGAGCTTTTCTTTCTCAATTTTAAGTAAGTTATATATCCTACTTTAAACCAAAATGTAGGGCTGACCTTGAGACTCTTCAGAGAGTTGCAAGGTGGGAAAGTAAATATTGGGTGGTAGGATAACTTCTTTACCATATATGAGGAAGTACAAAGAGTTTTTGAGAGAGGTTTTTGGGGTTACATGGTCAGCCCATAGGGCATTCGTCAAAGCATTGTGCTAGTTCCTCTATTAAGAGAAAATAGTTTTCTTAATTATGCAAATAATATTTTCATTCTTTGATTCTACTAAATAGTTTCCATGTGAAAACAATTCGATGCATACTTCAAAAATATATATTTTTGTAATGCAAACTCATAAAGTTTCAATGAGGAAAAGTAGATTTCATTATCAAATACACATGACATTGGAACCCCAAACGTGGTTATGATGTTTTGTTTTAGGAATTGGATGCCCTCCTATTCATTGGATTTTCTTAAAGAAATAGCTTCATCCCACTGAGTAAAATAATCGATTGCAGTTAAAAAATGTCGTTGTTGCTTCGAAAAATGTGGAAAGATCTCACCAATAATATTAAGTCCTCACTGTTGGAAATTTTCTTCGAATGCAATTGGTAGAAGTGGGGTGACCCAATTATGATATCAACGCGCACATCACTGAAAAACTAGGAACCGTTGAGAATAGGCATGAGATTCCTTGGATAAGGTGGGCCAATAATAAGCTTCCCTCATTAATTTATGCACAATTATGTCACCTGCAAAGTTTCCACTTGCTCGACCATCGTGAAAATATTTAACACCATTTTTGTATCCCGGGACTCTAGGTATCTTAACAAGACACCATTATGGTGCTTTCAAAAAATCACTCCATGTATGAACTAGTAAGAGAGAGCTTTAAGGACTATGGAGCTGGTGAGATAAATATTTAAGGACTATAAAGATGGTAAGATAGAGTTTTAAGGACTATGAGTTGGTAAGATAGATCTTTAATAGTATGAAATGGATTGAACTATAGGTCATATTCTTATAAACATGTCATCTAGTTTTCTCTCTTCTCACCAAAATCTTGTTGTACAAAGAATATTTTGACCACTAGATGAGGCATGTATATAATCATATGAGCTTTGAGAAGGTAGGGCCTGAAATTCTTGACATCATTATATACTACATAGGCTTGTTTATCAATAGTAGGATAGTTCAATTCTAACCCCTGTAAACCAACAATCATAAATGATATGGGCCATTAATTTCCTTCATGGTCCTTTTGTGTTAATACAATTGTAATGTATACATTATAAGTAAAGGTATACATTAGGAAATATTTTCCATAATTTGGACTATATAGTGGAGGAGCATCGGTGATAGATTGTTTAATATGGGTGAAATAATCCTTCTCCATTTTATCTTATTTATAAAATGGATATTTATTAACCATCTCTTACAGTGGCTTGAAAATCTGAGCATAATCAGAGATAAAATTATGTAGGAAATTAATCTTCCCTAGGAAAGACTCCATAACTTTCCTTTTTCGAGGAAAAGGGATTTGAGATATAATTTAGAACCTTTCAAGATCAACCTTGATTCTTATTTTAGAAATGATGTGTCCCAAGAGAGTACCTTATGACACACAAAAGCTATTATTCATGGGATTAAAACAAATGCCATACTTACAACATTACTCGAATATTTTCTTAAGATGATGCACATAGTTTGATATTTTCTTCGAAAACATAGTTACATCATCCAAATGAAATACTACAATTTTTATAATTAATCCATGGAATGTAATTTCCATAGAAATATGAAAAGTAGCACCTTAATTGATAAGGCTGAATGCTATGCAATTAAATGCAAAATTTCCCCACTTTGTTTTGAAGTTGGTTTTAAGATGACCTGCTTTTGCTACTAGCACCTGATTATATTTGGAGAACCCATATAGCAGTGAGAAAATTTCATACCCATAAATTGTTTGGAGTATTTATTCCATAGATGGAAGTGGGTAATTTCCTTTATCTAATTCCCAATTAAGGTTGCGAAAATTGACACATAGGTGTATCTCACAAGAATTTTTCCTTACAGGGACCAGGTTTGAAACCCAAGTACAATTTCTTACCTTGAAAATTATCTAAGCATATAGCATCTTCCTTAACTCCTTTTGGATCACAGGCTCAAGTGTTGGATGGATTTTTATTAGCTTTTATTGAAACAAATTTGACCTTTTTTTAATTTGAGTGAAGTGTTGGACAATCCATGTACAATATGTCTTCAAATCATCTTAATTGCATGAAAATACATCATGGTACTGCTTGAAAATATGAATAAATGTTTTTCGTTCCTATAAAAAAAACATGTACCTATTTTTACATATTTTGAATCATCGAGGGTTCCCAAGTTGGATTATTCATATGAAAACTTGGATATTTGAGTTTTATTGTTAATTGGTCCTCTGAATCGATTTTGTAGGTCATACAATGTTTCAAGAGGCACCACACCTTTAGACATAGTATTTCCTTTCAATACTTGAATTTCTCCTTGTAAAGACTTATCATGACCATATTCATCAACGAGTGCATCTTCGAACACGTCAAAATGTTCCATAAAATGAAATAATTCATAGTGTTCATTAATGTTGGGTATGTGTTATGTTCTTTCAACGACTAGTTACATGTGTGTTGGGCATAGCGGGGGCGGTAGCCCCCTGCATGGAGTCCTTGGAAACACCCCGAGAAATTTTCCTTTATGCAGGCCCAATAATAGTTGGGCAAACCCAAGGATGGGGGGTGGAGCCAAATATGTTGGGCGTAACTACGCATGGTTTTGTGCATGGGGTTATGCACATGGTTTTGGGTGTGATGGCTTATTTCCCATGATATTTTATAGATCCGGTCAAGGGAGCTCTGGGTATGTTCTAATGGAGGGTGAGTGGATTGGGGTTTAGGAATGCTTCGACATGTATATATATGTATTGTAACATTGAAAGGAATATAATGAAAAATCAATCTGGTATTCCCAATTTTGGCATCCCGAGGAAAATATCTCTGCATATTTGTTATATGTTCTCACCATTATATATTTTTCATTTTAAGAATTCGTTTACACGTAATTTCTATATAGGGTTAAAAACTACATTTGGTATCAAAGATGTTTCGGCTTCAAGGGGACACCTTTACTACTGAGGGGTTTTTCTTAGGCATGTGGTAGACCATGTTCAGTGGGATATCTGTGGGATCATTTCTTGTGGTGAAAGAAGATGAAGAATAGTGGAAATATAGAGATTGAGAAATTTAATGGTTAGATTTTTTCATTATGGAAATTCAATATGGAGGCTATGTTGGTAGACTGAGATCAGTGGATTGTTGTAGATCCTGCTTCAACACCAACATGAATGACAGTAGAATACTGGGCGAAGCTAGATCAGAAGGAAAATAGTACAATATGATTATGTCTCTCGGATTTTGTATTGTTGTATGTATCAGGAAAAGCTATGACAAAGGCTTTGTGGGAGAATTGAGGTACTTTATATCAATATAAGTCTTTGGTGAACAAATTGTTCCTGCAGAAAACATTTTTTAGCATGAGGATGAAGGATGGAGACTTGTTGATAGAGCATATAAATTCCTTTAATACTGTGGTACATTAATTTTTATATGTTGATATTAAAATTTTAGATGAAGATAAGTGCATTAGTTTTTTGTGTTCTATACTAGATTTGTGGGATAGTCTATAATCAGGTGCTCAAATTTATGCTCAAAAATAAAATTTCTAAGAATAGCTCGAAACCTGAATGATTGCACAGTGCTCGTCGTTTTGAATCTAGTGCAACTTGTTTTACACGAAATGGATTTCATATGGCTTTAGAAATGAGTTATGTTTGTTTGCACAAACAAGCAATATTTGGAAAAAAAAAGGTAGACAGGTAGCCCAGTTAGTAGTCTGTACTGCTGACACGGCATGTTCACTAGGAAGGGTCAAATTTGGTCATTTTCCTCCGTCGAACATGGGAGTGCCAAGTGGCAACTTCTGGTTGGTTCGAATTTTAGGTTTGCTGGCATTTTTTTATTGGCTTCGGGAAGTTCAATGAGGAGGAGACACGTGGTGCATACATGAGCTGCCGCGTTCCCCCCCTCATGGCGCATTAAAAATTTTGTGAAAGGATAGGAAGGACTAGTAGGGGTCGAAGAGAGGACCTCTACCCCACCAACACAACACGCCACTGCCTCTACTACCCCTTGAACCTTAACCATATAGTTGTGCACATATATTTAGCATTTGCAAAGTAAGTTGTTGGGGGGATATGGGGCCAACCCCCAATGCACATGACTGTAACCTGTGACCAGTGGAGCACTGGAGCGCGCTAACTGTTAAGAATGGGTATTAAATCCATAAGCGTCATTTAATTAACATTAATCCTCATTAACCAATACTAATTCAGAGTTAGCCATAAGCACATATTAAGCGCTAAACAAGATTAATTAATTTTAATGCAGTTTAATTTATTTAATGTGGACTATTTTGGCAGTCCGCTAATTTCGGCGGAACTTCCACTTAGCCTGATTTAGCTCCAGCTAGCTAAAATTAGGCAGAAAATTGTGGACAAACTATTAGAGGTCATAACTTTTGGATTTTTCCACCATATCAAGAGCAGAAAGAGCCGAAGTTACCATTTTTGGGAATTTTTAATTCATTGGTGCAGGTTTTAGGAGGAAAAAAGCATTATAAACACATAATTTTGAAAATTTGTGAATAATATAGAGGCGCAAGCCATGGAATATAGAAGAAGGAGATGTATCCTAGGAGGGATGAACTCCTTCATCAAATCCCTTTGTTGATGTTTTGTATGGTGATGTACTATAATTTTATTTGTTGTTGTTTAGCCCTTCTTCTATGTTAAATTTTTCATAAAAAATAACATAAAAACCACTCATGAGACTCAATCACTTGCTACATAACTTGAACCCTTAAGCACATATAAGACATTGTTTACAAAATATGAAAGAGGAATTAGCACAAAAAAACTAACATACCTTATTCAGTTCATTTTTGGCATCAGAGCTTCGGGTTTTTTGTGCAAGAAGGGATCTAATTGTTTTCAAGTTTGTGTCATGCTTACAAGGTTAAAACTCAAAAGAGGAGAAGGGAAGATGGTTGAAAGCCATATAGTTGGGTGAATAGGAAGAAGGGAAAGGTTTCCAAAGTCTTCAATACTAGCACATCCTCAAGTTGAAGTTGAGTCTTCAGTGAGCAGGTCTAATGAAGGAGAACCTACCATGAGAGAAGATGAGAGATAATTCAAAAAGGCATTTTTTTATATGACTAAGGTGGTTAAGGTCCTCTATGAGGAGAATAATTTAAGGATGCAAGGAGAAATTTATAGGCCTCTAAGAGGAGAGGGTTCTCCAGGAGGAGGAGGCCATGGAGATGGTAATAAACTACCATCCACTCCACCATCATCTTCACCTTCCCCTTCATCATATTCCACTACCACAACCCTTCCACCTATTCATACACATACTTCAAAAGGAGTTGGTAAATCAACCTTACTTAAACTTGATGTTAAATTTGAGCTACTTATGTATAATTGCGAAGTGAATGTAGAGAATATGCATAATTGGATTCTTCATTTGGAGGTTTATTGTGGAATACATAACCTTCAAGAGGATGACATAAATATTCAATTGGCTTCCTTGAGAATGGAGCGTGAAGCACTTGTATGGTGGGAAGAAAAGACACAAGATGAGATTAAAAAACACGGTAAGATCTCAATATATTGGTCTAATTTTATTGCGTCCATTAAAAGGAAATTTTACCCTCTATCTTACATGACAAAAGCTATTATGAGCTGCCAACACTTTAGGCAATTGAAAGGTCAAAGTGTGCAATATTACACTCATGAATTTAGGAGAAGATCTCTTTTGTTAGGTGTCGATTTGCATTCTCAAGAAACTTTGCTGAAGTAAATAGGGGGTTTGCATAGTTCCCTGAAACATACCATCCTCATGTTTAATCCCATTAGTCTAGATCAGGTCTGTGTGCAAGCTACACACCCTGAGGAAACATGGAAACATGTACAAGAAGAGGGTAAAAAGAAATCATTTAAGGGTAGTGAAAATGGAAAGGGTTTCAAGGGTAAAAAAAATAAAAATGCATCCCTCAAAAAAGAAGGGGAGAAAACCACATGTAATCATTGTTCTAAAGAGGGTCATGATGAAGCCCATTGTTGGAAGATTCATCCATAATTGAGGCCTAAGAAATTCAACAACAAGGGGAAACAAATGACAACCGCTACCACACAACATGGTATTCGATCCAACTCAGGAGATGAGACTAAAATTGTAGCCATGTTCATAGACGAAAAAGAAGGCATAGCAAGTACAATCTCATCAAATTGTCACAGTAACACTCCGAGTGAAGAAACAAGAATAGAGTTGTTTCATGTAAGAGTGATATCAAAACATACAAAAATTGACACACTCTTATGATAGTGGGTATCAAGAAAACTTAATATATGAATAATTAGTCAAGAAGCTTAATATTTAAACCTTACCTCATCATAAGCCATACCCTTTAGGTTGGATAACCAAGGAAAAAATTTGTTGGTTACAAGAAAATGTATTTTCTGGTTTACAATTACCCCAAACTTTATTGATGAAGTTGAGTTAGATGTTGTACTGCTCGACCTATCATGAGTTGTTTTGGGCAGTCACTATCTATATGATAGGAAATTAGTCTTCTATCACCATGAGAAAAAGTACCACTTATTCAAATATGGAGTGGAACATATTGTGAGAGCTCATCATAAAAAGCTAAACCTCTCTTTAGTTAATGCTAGGAAAATGAAGAGACTAGTAAATTCAAGAAAAAACATCTGCTTCTTATGATAAAAAAAAAAAAAAATGATAAGGATTATGAATCTTTTGAAGTTGTGATGATAAATTAAAATTTTATTTGTTTGATGTGGTAAGTCAGCATGGGGAGATGTTTCGGGAACCAAAGGAGTTACCTCCTAAGAGGGGAATCCAACATGAGATACAACTGCAACAGGATGTTCCACTCCCTAACATTGGCATGTATTGCATGTCGATAATGGAAAGTGAAGAAATCAAGAAGAAAATCCACGAATTGTTGAAGAAAGGTATCATTTTCCCATCTACCTCGCCATGTGGTTCACCGATTGAGTTGGTGCCTGAGAAGGATGGAACATGGCGCATGTGTGTGGATTTCCGTGCACTAAACAAAATCACGATAAAGAATCATTACCCAATCCCAAGAATTGATGATTTGATTGATCAACTAAGGTATGAAAATTATGTCACTAAGTTATACTTAAGAAGTGGTTATCATCAAGTTAGAATAGTTTAAGAGGACATATGGAAGACCACATTTAAAACTAAATAAGGATTGATTGAATGACCTGTTATGCATTTTGGTCTTTACAACGCTCCAGCTACTCTCCTAAGAGTTATGAATGATGTATTGAGGACATTTCTTGATGAGTTTTTCATTGTCTACTTAGATGATATTTTGATATTTAGTAAATCACGAGATGAACATGTCATGCATGTAAGAAAGGTGCTTGATTTCTTGAGAAAAAAACAGTTGTTTTTGAAGATGTCAAAATTTGAATTTGGTAAAAATTCTTTAGTGTATTTGGGAAATATTGTTGGAGGAGGTGAGACGAAGATAGACCCCTATAAGGTTGAGGTCATTTTGAAATGGCCTACACCCAAGATAGTCACTGAGGTAAGAAGTTTTCTAGGAGCAGCACAATATTGGAGGAAGTTCATTGATAATTTTTCTTCTATTCCAACACCGTTACATGTATTGAATAGTGTTTAAAAGGTCTTCCAGTGGGGAGGCAAGAAGAAAAAATCATTTGATGCTTTGAAAGATAATATTAGCTCAGTCCCAATACTAGCACTAACGGACTTGAGATAGCCCTTTGAGTTTCATACCGATGCAAGTGACTATGCCATGGGTGCAGTCCTCTTACAACATGGTAAGCCCATTTCATTGCATTCAAAAATGTTAAATGGTGCAGTGATAAATTATTCTACTTATGACAAGGAGTTATATGCGTTGGTTCAAAGTGTGAGGAAGTGGAAACACTATTTGATGGGAAAGGTAACCATCATTCACACCGATCACCAACCATTGCAATACTTTCAATCGCAAACTATATTTCAACAGTCAATGGAAATTCGATGGATGGATTTCTTGCAGCAAATCCACTTGGTCATCAGGTATAAGAAAGGTATATAAAAAAAAATTGTTGGTCTGATTTCTAGGCTTATTATTAGTGCAGCTACTTTACTAAAGAACACTTATGTTTTACATGACAGTTGCATTGAAAAATATGCATTTGATAATGACTTTGAAGATGTTTATTAAAACTTGAGTCAAGGTCGCCAAGTTGAGGAATTGGATTACCATGTACATAATAACTTGTTGTATCATTTGGGCAAGCTTTGTATTCCACAGGTGGAGAGAGAGAATGTCATAAGGGAAGCACACACTTCTCTTATTGTTGGACATTTTGGTGTAAGAAAAATAGTGGAAAATATTCAGAGGTATTGTTATTGGCATCATATGCTTGAAAGTGTGTCACATTTTATTTTAGGTTCTTCATTATGTGCAGTCAGTAAGCCTAGTAATAGGAAGTTAGGATTGTTCACACCACTTCTGGGTCCTTCATGTCCACAGGAGAGTATTTCTATGGATTTTGTAGGAGCTCTTCCTTTGTCAAAAACAGGTCATGATAATTTGTATGTAGTTGTCGATAGGTTTAGAAAAATGTGTATATTGATGCCATGTAAAATCAAGTTACAGCTGAAGGAACAACTCATATTTTCTTTCAAAATTTTTGGGTTCATTTTGGTTTCCCTACATCTATTGTAAGTGATCGAGATTCTCGATTTGTTGGGAATTTTTGGTCAAGCTTGTGGGACTTGATGGACACTAAGTTGAAGAAGAGTACAACCTTTCATCCAAAAATAAATGTTCAAACCGAGGTGGTCAATTGACCAATCATTCATATTCTTCGAGGATATTGCAGCAAACAACCTAAGTTGTGGGATGAACAATTGCATTACCTTATGAACATGCTTACAATTGTGCAAAACACTCCTCTACTTAAACATCACCATTTGAGGCATGTCTTGGATGCTTGCCAAAATCACCATTAGATTTCATATTTGGGAAATATGTAGCTATTTATGGGCATGGAAACATAGAAAAAGGAAAGAAACTCATTGGGAAAATTTAGTTGATCCATCAAACAGTTCAAGATCAACTAGAAAAAAATCAACGCAAGTACAAAGCAAGGCACATCAAACATTGTGTGGATCATAAGTTTCAAGTTGGTGACAAATTTTGGCTTCACATTAGCAATGAGAAGGTAAAAACTTGAAACCAATCCATTATGGCCCTTTAAAAAATTTGGAAAATATTGGTAACAATGCCTTCAAGCTTGATTTGCCTTCAAACATGCAAATTTTCTTAGTTGTTAATGTTTAAAATTTGAGATTTTATGAGCCTCCTTTGATTGAAGATCAAGGAGAAAATGTTTATCTTTCATCTATTGAATAATTTTCTCCAAATTTCTTTGTTGAGCTTCAACAAGACACCATACTTGACAGAAGGACAAGGACATCGACAAGAGGAACAAATTCTTCAAAAGACAAATGGATTGAAATTAGAAAGGTGAGGGAATTGTAACCTCACCTGTTCAGCAACTAAATATGATAATTTTGGGGTCCAAAATATTCTAGTGGGGAGGAAGGACCAGGTGCTCAGATTTATGCTAAAGTATCAAAGTTCTCATAATGGCTCAAAACCTGAACAATTGTGTAGTGCTCGTCATTCTAAATCTGGCGCAACTCATTTCACGCAAAATGAACTCTGTATGGCTTCAAAATGATTTATTTATGTTTTCACAAACATGAAAAATTTGGAAAAAAAGCGTAGGCAGGTAGCCCAATCAGCATTGCATACTGCTGACGTGGCATGCTAACTGGGAAGGGTCAAATTTGGTCAATTTCCTCCATCAAATGTGGGACTGCCAAGTGGAAGCATCTGGTTGGTTCAGATTTTAGGTTGGTTGTCAAGTTTTTATTGGCTTCAGGAAGGCCAATGAGGAGGAGACACGTGGTGCACCCAGGGACCGCCACGTGCCCCTCCTCATGGTGCATTAAAAATTTTGTTAAAGGAACAAAAGGATAGGCGGGGGTCGAACACAGGACCTCTGCCCCGCCAACACAATGCACCACCACCTCCACTACCACTTGAATCTTAAGCATATAGTTCTACACATATATTTAATGTTTTCAAAGTCTGTTGTTGGAGGGAGAGAGGGCTAGCCTTGTGGGTCCATCCCCCAATGCACATAACCACAACATGTGACCATCGAAGCACTGGAGGGCACTAACTCTTAAGCGCAGATATTAAATCCATAAGCACCATTTAATTAACACTAATCCTCATTATTCAATGCTAATCCATAGTTAGCCATAAGCATGGATTAAGTGCTAAACATGATTAATTAGTTTTAATGTGGGTTAATTTATTTAATGCGGATTAGTTTTTCGGTCCACTAATTTCTGCGGAATTGCTACTTTGGCACCAACCAGCCCGATTTAGCTCCAGTTGGCTAAAATAAGGCAGAAAATTGTGGACAAACTCTTAGAGGTCATAAATTTTTTATTTTTCGACCAAGTCAGGAGAAGAAAGAGCCTAAGGTACCATTTTCTGGCATTCTTAACTCATTGGAGAAGGTTTTAGGATCGAAAAAGCATTGTAAGGACATCATTTGCAAGTTTGAGCATAATATACAGGCCCAAGACATTGAAACAGGACCAAGGAGATGTATCCCAGGAGGGGTGAAATCCTTCATCAAATCCCTGTGTTGATGTGTTTTATGGTGATGTACTGTACTTTTATTTTCTATTTTTCACTATTTCTTTTATTTTAAAATTCTCATAAACATCACTCATGAGACTCAATCACTTGGTAGAGAACTTGAGCCCTTAAGCACATATAAGACATTGTTTACAAAATATAAAAAAAGAATTAGCACAACAATACTAACAAACCTTATTTAGATCAGTCTAGTTGTTGCAATAGGTAGCAATACAACTACCTTGAATTTTGATGAAATAGTATCATCCTTATTGTCGGAAGAGATGATATGGAGAAATATGGAGATGCCATGTCTATGGTAGGACGATTGTTGAATAGAAGAAAAAATAAGTCCTCAAGTGGGATATATAGATATATAGGGAGGTCTAAATATCTATGCAAACCTATGAAGGTATGCTGGAAATGAGGAAAATAAGGGCAATACAAAAATTATTGTATATATAAAACTCCTGAGAAATGAAAGGGATACAATGATGCTCTTTTTGTAGAGATGGAAACCACCTTAGATGAAGGTGGGTATATGTACTTGGCTTCTTCTTCAAGTACACATATATATCATGAGGCATAGTTGATTCACTTAATTGGATACTTTCACTTCACTCCCCATAGGGAGTGGTTCTAAGAGTATGAGAAATATGATGGTGGTGATGTCTTCCTAGGGGATGACAGGAAGGTTGTAATTATAGCATGTGGAACATTCAATATGAATTTGCAGGGTGGAAGGATTAGAACACTTCCTAGTATTTTGGATATTCCTCCATTTCCCAAAAATATCATTTTAATAATATATATGGATGATGCAGGTGTAAAAACAATATTTGAGAAAGATACCTCCAAGATGGTTTGGTGAGAACTAGTATTGATGCAAGGATTTGAGATTGGAACTTTGTACAAGCTTATGGGTAGCAATGTTTTTGATGGGTGAAATAGTTATTTGGTTCCTGAAAGTGGAGAAAAAAATATATTTGTCTTTGGAGAGAAGACTATGTTTTGGCATCAAATACTTAGACATATTGGAGATAAGGGCATTCAAATACTGCATGGTAATGGTATGGTATAAGGTATATCTAATTTATCTCTGGATTTTGATTTCTATGAACATTGTGTATATGGGAAGAAAATCTGGGTGAGTTTCCCCTCTGCTATTAAGAGGTTGAAATGAATATTAGAGCTTGTACATAGTGATGTGTTTGGACCTATTTGATAAATTTGTGTAATATATATCATTTATAGATGAATTCTCGAGGAATACATGGACATATTTCCTTAGGAATAAATATGAAGCATTTGATAGGTTTATATAATTTAAGGCTCTCGTGGAAAATCAGAGTGAGAAGAAGATTAAGGTGTTGAGGACAGATAATAGAGGAAAGTTCAGCAAGAATAAATTTAAAGAGTTTTTTAAGAAGTGTGGTATAGCACAATAGAACACTACTCCATACACACCTCAGCAAAATCTAGTTACAAAAATAATGAATAGGATGTTGATGGAAAAGGAAAGGAGCATGTTTAGTGGTGTCGAATTAGGACATGAAGTCTCGGCAGAGGCACTAGATAGTACATGTTACATGTTTAACAGATCACCTTCATCAATGTTTGAGGATAAGACTCCACATTAGGTACGGGCTGGTAAGAAACCCTTTGTCTCATATATCAAGGTACTTTTTTGTGATGCATATGTACATGTTCCAAAGGAGAAAAGAACCAAGTTGGATATCAAATCTGAAAGGTGCATCTTTATTGGTTATAAGGATGGTCTAAAAATTTATAAACTTTGGAACCCAGAAAAAGGGAAGGTTGTGTATAATTGAGATGTGGTGTTTAGAGAGGTAAGGGATGTTATTAAACATGAATTCCTACTAAAGGAACTTGAAAATATAGAGTTTGAACTGAATGAGGAGGAATCAAACTCTACAGCAGAAAAAGAATCAGAATAGGAAGAGCCAGAAACTCCATTTTTTAGAAGATCGGGTTGAGAGAGAAGGTAGATAGAGAGGTATAGTCCATCGAAATTATGCTCAAAATTTTATTTATCTATTACAGATGATGATCCCAGGACTGCTAGGGAGGCAATGGATTTAGAGGATCGAAAACTCTAGAAAGAGGTTGTGGTTTATGAAATGGGATCTTTGGAAAAAAATGAGTCTTGGGATCTAGTGGTGTTTCTAGCTCGAAGGAAACCCATTCGGTGTTTAAGAAGAATATGAATGCATAAGGAAAGGTGGAGAAATTCAAAGATTGGATGATAAAAAAAGGTTATTCCTAGGTGCCAGGAATTGATTTTGATGATATTTTTTCTCATGTTACCAAGTTAGCTTCTATTAGATTACTTTTATTTGTTGATGCTTATTTTGATTTTGAGGTAGAAAATATGGATGTGAAGACAACATTTCTTCATGGGTATCTTGAAGAAGAGATCAACATGTGTTGAAAATGACACCAAGAAACAATTTTAATTTAATTTTCTATTGAATTAAATTAGAAGAAAATTGTAATTCCATGTCACATGACAGCTTGTATGAGTTAACTAAGTCAGGATTACTTAGTTGGTTCAATTAATTAGAGTTGAGGGTCAAACTAGAGGCATGTAGAGTGTCCCCTACATTATAGGATCCCTTGTTCAGTTTATTTTTAGTTTAATTAATTAACTCGATTTGTATGAGTTCAAAGTCAGTTTAACTAGTTCTAACTGATGGAGGAAATGGTGAGAGGTAAAAGTGTGAAAATTATATTTAATTCACATGCAATGATAAATCAAGTAAAACATAATTCATTCATAAATAACTCATCCATGCCATTTCTAAGAAAGAACCAGTTGATATTAGATTTCAAGTGTAGTGTACTATCAGTTGTATAATTATCCGAATTGTACAGGCGGTGCATTTAATCATAGGAAGGCCCTTAATGGATTGCGAAATATGGATTAGTTATTTTTCCAAATAAATAGGGCCTAATTACCCAATGAAATTGCGCTATAAAATAGGGACTTGGGAAAACTATAAATTGGTTATGTATTGAATCAACCTTGTCTAGGAATCATTGAGATAGATCAAGGGAGTACAGAGGTTTCTTAGCTTGTAGTAAAGCATTGTAATATTCTCATATCCTTTGGATTATTCAATAAATATAGCGATTTTCTTAGGTGTGGATTTCCCTAGATAAATATTTGTGTTGTGTGATTGAAATTATTTCTCTTTCTTGTTCATGTGATTATGCGATTGTAATTGGTTTCCACAATTTGTAGAGTAGATTCAAGTATTTTTGTTTTAGAATATTACAATATCATTTGAATATATGTGGATTTTATACACGGTATTAGATGAGGAATCACTCTAGAAAATAATAATACGAGCTTGTATTTTTCAGGTTAATCGAAATTGTGTATCTACTCTTTAGGACTGACAACAGGATCATGATGTTTTTCTCTGGATTAAGACTCACATATTACCTTGAGGGTAATTATAATTACATATATTGGAGAGACACGATGGAAGTAGTGTTGGAAGACAACGCGATGAAGGAATTCATAGAAAAATGATATTCCTAAGCCTGCTTCAACATATGCTCAAGATCTGGCGACATGGAAGAATAACATAGCAAAGGCAAGAAGGATTCTATTAGAAATATTTTGATATCATATTGTCTCGGACCTCCATGGAAAGGAAACTCCAGATGCTATGTGGAAGGCCTTAAAAAAAATAATTTTAGACCAACAACAACAACAGGAAGCTGGCACTGAAAGACAAGCTCAGAACAATCAAGATGGTGAAGGGTGACACAATAAAAAAATACTTGACCAAGTTCACTAAGTGTCAGGATGAGCTTGGAAGTGTTGGTGTTACAGTTTCTGAGGTTGATCTAGTGATCCTAAAACTTCTATGACTTCCCAAAATTTGGCACAACTAACAGGTTTTGGTAAACGAGAGGGAGGAGCTACCAGAGTGGGAGCGATTGTGGTATGACTTGGTAAAATAAGAGATTCGATGGAACACCAGAGATGGATTCTCATCAAAACATGATGATGAGGATAATTATTCCTTGGATGGAAAGGAAAAGAAAGGGAAAGGGAGGTCATCCCATTTAAAATCAGATTATGGTCACGCTAGCAAGAATAAAAACTTGTGGAAGATTAAATGTTTTCATTGTCATGAGCTAGGACAGTATGCCATGAAGTCTCCCTACAATAAGAATGGAAAGAATCCCTCGAGTGGAAAGTGAATCTCTTAATTCAACATTCAATTTGGATTTCATTCTTATCGCATGCATGGTTTCATCGGTGATGGGTTCTATCTGGTACCTACATAGTGGAGCCTCATTCCATATGACCACCAACAAAGAGTTCCTCAAAAAATTGGAGGATAAGGATCTACAGATGCACATCAATATGGGAGATGATGTGAGGTATAGCGCGACCGACATCGGTACTGTTACCTTTTAGAGGGATTCTGGTTCTCCTCTCACATTGAAATATGTCATGTGTGTTCCTCGTTTGAAGAAGAACTTAGTTTCAATTGCTATGTTGGAATACTGTGGCTACAATGTGATATTTAGGAAAGGAAAGGTGTTCCTTCATCACATAGCCATGGGACAAGTAAAGAATATCTAGGTTCAAGTAAAGAACCTTTACAAATTGGATGTATAATATTGTGCTTCATTGAGAACGAAATAAGAGAAGGTGGAGAACTGAGACATCAGTGGGTTATGGCATAGAATATTGGGCCATCTACACCATGCAGCTTTGAATATCATGCAACAAATTTATACAGGACTTTCCAAGGGTGCACTTGAGTAGCGTGATACATGCAAAGGGTGTAAATTAGGGAAGTACACCAAATCCACCTTTCATGATAAGGACAGTTGGGAGAAAGAGATCCTTGAAAGAGTTCACTCAGATGTGTGTGGACCGTTATTGATAGCTTCCATGACTAAGAATAGGTATTATGTGATTTTTGTAGATTATTTTTCACACAAGTTTTGGATATTATTCATGCAGAATAAATATCAGGTTTTCTCAAAATTTTGTTAGTTCAAAGCACTTGTCGAGAAAGACACAAGCCAGAAGATGAAGTCTCTACGGAGCGACAATGGTGGAGAATATGTTTTGAATGAATTAAATAAATTTTTTGCATCAAAAGGAATTCGATGAGAGTTGATAGCACCTCATAACCCACAAAAGAATGGGGTTGTATAAAGGAATAACATAAGCATTATGGGAGATGCAAGGGTAAGGTTACATGATCAACGCCTACTGTTGCACTTGTGGGTAGATGCATGCAACACAACTGTGCATGTGTAGAACAAAATTCCTCATCGAATACACAGGATGAGTACACCTAAGGAAGCCTTTTCTAGTAAGAAGCCAGATGTGGCACACTTTAGAATTTTTGGTTCATGAGTTTACTGTCATGTTACCAAACATGCATAGAAAAATATAGAACCAACAACTGAGTTGGGAATATTTATGGGGTACACTGATACACCTCACAAATATCGGGTGTACCTACCATCTCACATGATGACACTAGTTTGTAGAGATGTGAAATTTAATGAACGAAAGGCCATGCAAATTTCCCTTGAGAGGGAGCTTCAAATGTGTGCAATTGAGGAGATCTTAGCTCAAAAGGAAGAAACTCAAGATGTGGAGTAGCCACAAGGAGAGAAAAAAGAGTGGAAACACCCACTCAAGAAGAGACATCCAGGGATGGAAGGAAGTGCAATAGAGAGGCTAAAATTTTGATGCATGATGTTAGAGAGAATGTGGGAGCACCCACATCACAACGCAGGTAGAGAAGTTCCCGAGATAAATACATTGGCTACATGGATCTTATGAGTGAGAGTAATATTGAGCCATATTAATTCAAGGAAGCAATGTAACAACAAGTATGATTTGATGCCATGGTTGAGAAGTATGAATCCATTGTCAGAAAAACTGCATGGGAAGTTTTTGCAAGACCAGAGGATGAGTTAGTTGTAGGATCCAGTTAGATATAGAAGGTGAAGCAAGAAACAAATGGGAGTGTGGAGAAACAAAAGTCCAGATTTGTGTCCAAGAGGTTCTCTTAGGTAGAGGGAGTAGATTACGAGGATACATTTCCTCTAGTAGCAAGGCACTCTTCAACCACATCTATTCTTTCACTTCCAATGCAGATGGGGTGGAATATACATCAGATTATTTAAATATAGCCTTACTCAGTGGAGTGATTGAGGAAGAGGTGTACATAGAGTAGTCGGAAGTATTTGTGACATTCGATAGAGAGCCACATGTGTGCAGAATCAAGTGAGCATTGTATGGACTAAAACAAACACTTTGTGCTTGGTACACCAGGATTGAAAACTACTTCACCATGTTGGGCTTCACCAAAATTGAAGCATATGTGAACCTTTACCATATTATGATAGAAGGTAAATGATTGATTATAGTATTATATGTCGATGATTTTATTAAGATAGATGATGAGAAGTTGATCAACTCTTTCAAAGAGGATCTTGGAAGATAATTTGAGATGAAGGACACGTGGCTCTTGCATTATTTCCTTGGTTTGGAAATTTTGAAAAGAGACGGGGAACTATTTGTCTCTTAGGGAAAGAATACCAACGAGATACTAAAGAAGTTTCACATGGATAGCAGCAAACCCATGGATACTCCTCTAGCATGGAATTAGAGGAAGGAAGATGCTACTTCAGGTGAAGTGGTTTAATCTACCATTTATAGGCATATTATGGGTTCCCTCATGTACTTGGTGACCACATGACCGGAAATATGTTATGCGGTTAACTAGCTTAGTCAAGCTATGGTTAAGTCAACCACATTTTATTGGAAGGCATTCAAACATTTGTTGAGATACCTCGGAGGCACCACTCAATTTGGTATTTGGTACAAACAGACAGAGGGAGTGAAGCTTTAAGGCTTCATAGATGCATATTGGTAAGGAATTCCATCCGACGATAATAGAACATAAGGGGGAATCTTTAGTATTGGGCCAACAACAGTTTCCTGGTACAATAGGAAGCATAGATCAACTGCACTCACTTCAGCAGAAGTAGAGTACATTGATGATATTGAAGTAGCTTGTGAGGCTATCTAGATGAGTAAGATCCTTGTTGGTTTATTTGGTCAAAATATGGATCCGATAATGATTTATTTTGATAACCATAGTTGCATCAAACTCTTGGTTTGTCTAATTTTTCATGACATTCCCAAACATATCGACATCTGGTATCACCATATCATATATTGTGAGGAGAGTTGGATTATGCTATTAGCGTACATTCCTATAGAGGAGAAGGATGCAAAAATATTGATGAAGGCACTATCACGAGGAAATTTTTAGTTCCATAGAGGCAAGATGGATGCAACATACAATCCCTTTCTTGATGAGAGGGAGTGATGAAAGTGGCACCAAGAAAGGCTTCTAATTTAATTTTCCTTTGATTTAAATTAGAAGAAAATTTTAATTCCGCATCACATGACAACTTGTACGAGTTAAATAGGTCTAGATGACTTTAATTCAAGTTTAGAGTCAAACTAGAGGCATGTACAGTGTCTCCTACATTATAGGAGCCCTGGTTGAGTTTATTTTGAGTTGTAATTAATTAGTTCATTTTATCTGATTTAAAGTCAGTTTAAGTAGTTCTAAATGATGGAGGAACTCGAGAGAGGTCAAAGTATGAAAAAAAAAATTAATTCACATGCAGTGATAAATGAGAAAAATTATAATTAACTCATAAACAACTCATGCAGGTCGGTTTTTAGAAATACCCAGTTGAGATTGGAGTTCAAGGGCAGTGTACTATCAGTAGTATAATTGTTTGAATTTGTAAATGTGGTGCATGAAAACATAGGAAGGCCCTAATGATTGCGCAGTATGGATTGGGAATTTCCCTAATTAATAGGACCTAATTACCGAAGGAAACTATGATAGCAAATAGGGATTCGGGCAAGTCATAAATTGGTTAAGTATTGAAACAGGCTTGTCTAAGAATCATTGACACAAATAGAGATAGTGCAGAAATTTCTCGACTTGGAGAAAATCATTGTAATCTTCTCATATTCTTTGTCTAATGAAATATGTAGATATCGAGGTTTTTAGTTGAGGCTTTCCCCAAATAAATATTTGTGTTGTGAAATTGAAAACATTTATCTTTGTTATTGATGTGATTATGCGATTGTGATTGGTTTCGACAATTTGTAGAGTATATTAAAGTATTTTTTTTTAGCATATTACAAGATCAGTTGACTCTACATGTATTTTCTACAACATGTAGCAACCTGAAGGATTTTTGGTCAAGGGTAAGAAAAAACTGGGATGCAAGTTAAAAAATTCTTTGTATGTGTTAAAATCGTCACCAAGGATATGGTATCAGAAATTTGATACATATATACAAGGAATTGGCTTTACAAGGAGAAAAGTGGATCACTATTTGATACATATATATGAGGACTTGGCTTCATAAGGACCAAATTGAATAAATTTGTGTATTTTAAATTTATTGGTGACCATGCCTTTTATTTTGTTTTTATGTGGATGATATGTTGCAGATTGGAAATGATAAAGAAATTATCTAGGATTTCAAGACCGAATTGTCTTCCAAATTCAACATGAGGGATCTTGGTTCCACAAACTATATTTTGGGCATGGAAATAAAACGAGATGAAGGAAAGAGGAAGATTTGGTTAAACCAAAGGAAGTATGTCAAGACAATATTGCATAGGTTTAATACGTGAGATAGTAAACTAGTGAAGGTTCCTATTCCTATAGGTGTAAAGTTATCTATTGAATATTTTCCTAAGACACAAGAAGAGCAATAGGAGATGCCTCGTCTTCCATATGCAAGTGTTGTTGGTATCCTGATGTATGCAATGGTCTATACTAGACCATACATTGTACATGCACATGGAATATTAAGTTATTTATGTCAAAACCAGGGAAGGAGAATTGGGCAATAGCGAAGCGAGTGTTTAGGTATTTACGTGACACTGGTGATTATGATCTATGCTATAAATGAAGACCACGATTGGACATAATTTTCGACATACATGGAATTGTTGATGTAGACTAGGTTAGAGATTTAGATCAGAGAAGATCTACACGTGGGTATGTTTTTAACCTATTTGCAGGAGCAGTCACTTGGATGATAAAAATACATTATGTAGTAGCACTTTCCATTATAGAGGTTGAATACATGGCAGAAACTTATGCAAGCAAGGAATCAATTTGGTTGTAGATATTGTGTTCAAGTATGGGGTTCATACAACAGGTTGTAAGGATATATTGTGACAACCAAAGTGCAATTTTGTTGGAAAAGAAACGTTATTACCATTCAACAACAAAGAAAATTTATGTTTAGTATCACATTATGAGGGATATGCTTGAAGAGAAAAAGGTATTATGAGGGATATGCTTGAAGAGAAAAAGGTATTTCTAGTAAAGGTGGACACTTTGAAGAATGTTGTAGATGCATTGAAAAAGCATGTGAAAAATTAGATTTTTTTTGTGTAGAGAAATAATGGCCATTGCAGAGCTGGACCAATGAATCAGATCTCCTATGACCCCTTGTGTGGAAAGAAAAAATAAGTGGGAGAATATAGGATATGTATTATTTTCTTTTAACGACTAGTTACATGTGTTGTACATTGCACTAGGTGCAGCAAGGGGGGGGGGGTATCCCCCCTGCACAGGGTCCAGGACAATTCCCTAGGATTTTTTTTATGTAGACTTAATAATAGTTTGCTAGACCGAAGGAAAGGGGGTGGACCCAAGTATGGTGGGCATACCTACCCATGGTTTTGTGCATGGGTTTTTTCACATGGTTTTTGGCATGATGATTTTATGCTCATGGTATTTTGTAGATCCGGTCTAGGGAACTATAGTTATGTTCTAATCAAGTGTTAGTGGATTACGATTTATGAATACTTCAACATGTATATATGTGTATTGTAACATTGAAATTATAATAATGAAAAATAAACATGGTATTCCTGATTTTTGGATCTATGGTAAAATATTTGTATATTTGTTTTACGTTTTGGCCATTATATAGGTTTTTGTTTTAAGAATTTATTTGCAGGTAATTTCTGTACAGGGTTAAAAAATACAATTAAAAACACAGAAATTAGTCACGTTGTCAATCACATATGGTCTATAAATAATATCTATAGAAAAACCATCTCTTACAGGCGACATTCTAGCAGTTGCATTAGCTAATATATCTGTGACGAAATTTCTAATTATAGGAACAAAATTAATATTGAATGCTTTAAAATGAGAAATAATTCATCATACCTCTTACTGATAGTTTCTTAAATTTGGTGAAGCACAAGGGATAGTGTTCCATATGTAATGATTTACAATCTCTAAATCACCAATTACCTTAAGGACCTCTACCTTGAGGTCAATGGCTTTCCTTAATCCCAACATGAGTACTTTATATTCAGTGGTGTTATTTATGCACTCAAACTCCAAGCAGCATGATAGAATATAACATTTATTATGTGGTTCTAGAAGAATAAAACTGGCTCCTAAGTTGTAACACCCTCATCCCATATCTACCCAAGTAACCAGACAACTAGGGTAAATATGCGACGAGAGGCTACTATAATGGGATTCAACCTCATAGGCGACCTTAGCGAAGTGGAATCGATGGAATCACATCAAAAAAACCTTCCACATGAACAAAAAAACTCCTAGGAGCCATCCCAGCCATAAAGTTAACCATCTCCTTGGTCCCACTAGGTTTTTAGACCATTAAACCCTTGGATGCTCCCTTTATATGGACAAAGGTACATCTCGGAGGCTCTAGATGCTCCCACAACATGGGCTTGCATGCATACTGGGATTTTTTTCCTCAGACATGTGCCAGCATCCTCGAGATTTGAACCACATTTTCAGGTCCAGAGCCTAGGTCACTGCCAAAACTCGATGACATGTTCAGAAATGAATTATAAAAATGGAACGATGATATGTTTTCAAAAACATTAACAAGGTATAGATTAGATCCTAACTAGCCATGATATGCATTTCGTCAAACATGTCACAAATATGTAATCTACAGGTTTGAACAACATATCTATGTATATGGGTCTCATACGTATCTGAGAATCTCTAAGAGGCATTTTTCCCTTGTATCATTAACTGCATTATCATCTATTAGGTCATAGATACTTTTTTCACTCATTTACAAATCAAACATGAGGAGAGCCATACATCATCACTGTCATAACACATTTTTATAACCAACATAATAACAATAGAAGTATCAAGGATACATCAACCATAGAACCCACATATAAACCAATACATTTATGCATAATATTTCAAAGAAAGAAACACTTATTAATGAATGAAAAAGGCAACCGGTGGTGGAATTACCACATTCCACCCGACCATAGATTACCTGAGCCAAATCTCTCTTTTGAAACTCACCCCTGTGCCATATTCCAAGCATTATTGTGGGACTCAAACCAAAAGAACCAACCAAGGAATCCCAATACTAAACCACCACACCCTCATTAATAGAATCCAAGCTTTACCGCAATCCATCTGGATCATTAGGCCATAAAACAAGTATGAATGCCACCGTATTTCTCCACCTACACCATGATGAATTTTCTTGTCTCCTAGTCTCTTACGATTTACCATAATTCACACTAGATCACAAGGGCCTAAATCGAGACTCCACCCTCTAGGATTTACCGTATATCCCTCTATTCACCAACAAGGATTCCTAGGCCTAATCAAGGGCAACCACATCTAGGATTTATTGTATATCCCACCATTAACTGATCAAGGATTCCTAGGCACACTAAGCCATGAAATATCTGGATTTCCCATAACCTACATTCCAGTTCATGGGTCATTAGGCCAGTGGATTTACCGTAATCCACAGTCGGATTCATGGATCACTAGGCCATTTGCTATTCCTTTCAGAGATCGACCTCACTGAGCTTCGAACCCATCTGGCTATCCAACTCATCTAAAACATGAGAAATCCATCACACCATGTCTATACGGAAATGGAAAGGATAGGCTAAAAACACTATCACACCTAGAAAAAACCATGTCATGACAAAAAAGAATAATATGTAATACCATTCATGCCAAATCTTGTAAGGAAACCACACATAAAAATAGATATCTATAAATAATATTGTTATAACTGCTTTATATATCTCTTCCTTAATTGCTTCTCCCTTCCTCTTGCCTTCTTTGCCTTTCTAGACACAATGCCAAAGTGCTCCAAGAAAACTTTGTGTCCAAGAGTGAGAGAGAGAGAGAATAATGAGAGAGCTCCAAAACTGAACTGGCAAAAGGTTGATAAAAATCTTTCCCACTGATCCTCGAAATATTTTTTATCAATGAGGCCTATATTTTCCTCATTTTCCATTATTTTCCTTCAATTTCGTCCTCACATGCAACCTATGACCTTTCACCTTCCTTTTCTCCAATTTTCCATTATTTTCATGAATAAATGTTTCAAAAATGCCATTTCCCCTTTCCAAAGCCTTTCCCATTTCCTTTTCTATTGCATTTGCTAATTTTCTTAGTGATAGTAATCCAATGAACACCCTCACAAGGATGTTTTTTCCCAACGTTTAGCTTGGAATAAGTGTCCCATGACCGTGGTATTATATATTTTACATGGAATTTTAACTAGAGATGTTGCAAAACCCTCCCCTTGGGGGAACACCTTCCTCGGTGTTCAATGAAACCTATAACCAATAATATTTCTAAAAGAAAAACATACTTCCCTTGGAGCTTTATAACACAACTAGTTGCAGCATTTATAATGAACAACCTGTCAAAAACATTCCAACATACTACATACTAGAGATTTATAACACAACTCATTATGGTATTTGCAATAGCAACCGTATATACAACCATATTTTCTATGGAGCTTTATAAATCAATTTTGATATAGTATTTACAATAATATACACATATGCACAGTTTCTAAAGAAACAAATAAAAGGATATGATGCCTACATCCGCAATAAGGGAATCCAGAGGCTCACACCTCCACCCTCTAAGTAGTACCACGGTTCACTTCCTTCCCAGAAATTCTAGAATCCACTTCCAAAGTGACACTACATCCAATGTCCAATGCAAAAATCTTGTGCCACTTTCCTTCCTAGTGAACAGTTACAGACTCATTATTCTAGGGCACACTCCTAATGTCCATTTGATTCCATCTGGAAATAATAATGACAAAAAAAAATGTATTCCCTAGCGTTCCCTTCTCCGCTACATAGTCCCTCGGGAAATCCATCCATCCCTTCCATGCAGTCACTCACCTTCCAAGTTCCCTGACATCCCCGATCTGAGGTGATCTATCCCTTGGCAAGCCTTCCTCGCATATTAAGTTCAAACAATCAAGGCATATACCTACATTGAAACCATCATACTAGTCATATAATGCCCATGGAAATAAATGGACACTATTGGGTACTAGTGTCCCACAATTTCCCTGCTCCTCAAGTGATTTACTAGCATATTGATTCCTATTTCAATCGTTTTTTTGTTGCTGCTAATGCTTGCAATCTATTTCAACCGCCTAACCGAGAATTTCTGTGCTTCCTATACCAAGAACATAAATACCATTAGATTCAAAATAAATTGATATAAATTCACATTATACCTCATTGGTAGCTCATCAATAAGGTACACTTGCAATTATGTTCACTTCCTCTCGCAAAAACTCAAACTAGCTATTTGATCAAGTCATCATGTATAACCATATCACATTTGGTTAGCTTAAAACAAAACCATAATAAATTAAAATCACGAGCCAAATAAAATCACCATAAAACATAATCATAAATCATAACCATAAAGACATAAATAAAATACATATACCTATCCTTCATTTGTCCTTACTTCTGCCTTTATTCTTTTGTACATACATTGGATCGGTTGCCACACCCGACAAGCACCTACTGCCCTTGCTTCCCTTCAATCATGTACACATACACACTTTGTACATCACAACACATACATCCACACACGATGCACAACACTACACAATACATATATCTACACCTTTCATGCAACATAACACATACAACTACACTTGGTGTACAACTAAAAACATACATACACCTACACCAAGTGTACAACACAGTGAATACCCATGCCACAATACCACGATTACACAATACACATACATGGTACTGCATGCCCGCAACACAACATGTATGACATGCACACAATGCCACATGTACACCAGTACCTTATGTACAACATGTAAATAGTACCACTTGTACATAGCACCACCTGCACAACATGTGCACAACATCACATGTAAATGGCACGACCTGCACAATGTGTATACAACACAACATGCACAATGCACCACCTGTACAACATGTACGCAATACCACATGTACGCATCACCACATTCACGACTTTTACGTGATAGCACATGTACACATCATTACATGCACGACATGTACACAACACCACCTATACAATCATGCACACAACACCGTATGTACATAGTACCACATGTACAACATGCAAACAACACCATATGTGCATAGAAATGTATATACAACATCTACATAACACTATATGTCCACAACACGGCATATCCAACATGTACATAGCACCATCTATATCCAGTACTGCATATGCAATACACACACAACACCACATATACAATAGGCGTAAAACATCACATGTACACAGTAATACATATGTTACATGCACTGAATATACAACTTGCACAACATATATACAACAATAGTACTGCACATACATAGACCACACACTGACTCCACAAAGAAACCTTGCCTCTAGTGTCTTTCTATTATCCATTCTTATCCTAACATGCCACAGATCACGTTGTTTTCACTCCACTAATGTACTCCTAGGAATTACCTGCCATAACATAGACATATACATAATCACATAATATCAAACCATACCCACATGATATTGACCTTGTAGATATGTCAGGGTTATTCTTCCCACTTGATTCCTCATAAGCCAAGAAGCTATTCATTCCATTCTCCTACATAAGAAATCATTCCTCTGCAAGAATGGTTCATGATGACCTTGTCAAACAATGTCAAACATACATACACATATATACATATAGACATTCGCACAAAAAAATCATGATCTTTGACGACCCTGTCAAATAACTATATATATATATATATATATAAACATTGATATAAAGCACTCATTATCCCGTCAGAAAGATACATACATACATGCATATATACATATATAGACATTATCATAATCATGATCACAACATAATTACCATATAGCATAAGGTCAATGTTAAGAGAAATTCCTTTATCTACACACATCATACACCAAGTTGAGAACCATAGTTCCCAACTTAGCCAAGGATATAACGCCTCAAATCCCTTTACTTAACCTTACCTAATTACCTTTCTCATGATTTCTCAACCATCATCCATTTATTTCAATGAACCCCACCAGTCCAATCGATTGTCATATTCTTACCTTATACTTCCCTTTACTCATGTACCGAGCTTCATTAGGGCCTTGAATTACCTTTTTGGTACCACATAGCTCTCCCCGAGCTCCATTAACTTTCCTCTAATTCCCAAGACTCTCAAAACATAAAATGCAAGAACAAGAGAAACAAGAATATGACAATGAAAATCCAAAAGATATACAACACCAAAATAAAGTGGCATGATCATGCACCAAACATAAACAAAACTACAAATCAAGCACAAACAAATAAAAAAGATGAAAAGCATAAAAATAGGAAAAAATACCATGACTCAATCCCCATGGGCTCCCAATTATTCCAAGGTAAAGCTCAACCCGAGCCTTATTCAAGATTTCATGTCAGTCTCTTTTCCCATGCAATCCCCTGCATCATACTGCCATAAACACATAATTGTCAGTGTATAATATAATCATACAATATACCAGTTACCTTACCTTGTTATGTCGTGCACACTACACTATATCTGAACACATACATATATCATCTCTCAAGGGATTCTAATCCCTTGACGAATCCAGGCATAACTAGAAACCAATTTTTATACCTTTAAAATAAGTGTTCATAATTATAGCACATGTCCACATAATGGTATACAAGATTAGAGTTAAGAAGACTTCGTGTTTCCATGCAAAGTGCCCATTCATTTAGAATTGCAGTTCCCAAAAATTTCCAAAGGAATTCTTACCCTATTAATTTATTTTGCCTTGATACTATCGAATCCTATTATGTACTATCACATCACCCATCTGTTAGTTATATAAACACATAAAATATTACGTTTTCATGCTAATACCAATCATGTTTCCCTGCAACTGTTCACACATGTCAATCACATGTTCCAAATATTGATACATCATATCTATTAACTAAAATGAACTTCTACCAAGACTAACAACCATGCCATAATTAGCTAATAGTGAAAATCACAATACTGCAACTATCACCTACTTATACTCAAGTACATATCATCTATCTCTGTACATAGTCTGTTAGTACAACCATCTTGAAACAATATCATTACTTCATTCAATCTTATACACACATGTTCATATCATGAAATTAATAAAAAATTCAAACCACAGATAGATGACATAATAGATAACAAACACTTAAACACCAAATACACAACATAATCAAACATTTAAACACCAAATAAATGACATAAGAAAACTCATACGTTAATGTATCTTAGGGGAGGCTATCTTATCTGCATAATCAATCTAATTAGCACGATAAAACTTCGCAACATATCAACTCAATCATAAATAAGGACATGATAACCATAATAGGAACTAGCTAATATTTTCACCTCGTAAGTTCTTAAACAATTTACATTCAGCCATAACAATCACATATACACAGTCAATCCATATTAGTACGACACAATATCACAAATATGTTGTCTCATACATGAATGTCATAACCCTAACCAACCACATAGGCCAATCCAATTAGCATGATACATATAACATCAATATCTTAATGAAATAACCCTAATCATCAGGATAACTAACATATAACAACAACGGGTTAACATATAACATACTCATCAACAACATATAACATAATCATCAAGTTAACTAACATAAAACAACAACAATGCATATAACAACAAGCTACTATCCTACATGACTATATAAATCATGTGCATATGAGCACACTAATTCACCAACATCTACCATGCATGTAACCACAACAACAATAAAATAAAAAACATGTATATAACCCTAATGCATATAACAATCCATTAACTAACATACCTGCATGCCAATCATACAATATATGTATGACGATCTGATATTTCCCCAAAGTCTAGTGTCACAACCTCACTCTAGTGGTATGCATATCCTACTCTATCTCGCCCAACACATCATCATCATAACATACCAAAAACGTCCTGATGACCTAAAATTCCTACAATGACCTCATTCAAAACAAACTTAGCCGTGAGAATTCATGCATAAAAACATATAGACACTGACATGCATAAAAAATGTATAACCGACATGCACTTATGATGATCACATCCAACAACAACACCATCAACTTACACATGGGGACACAACTTCAACAATGACCACCACCATGCATACACAACAAGCACATACTCCACAAACATATAGAACACAAGCAACTGACATGTATTCATGACAAACACATTTCGCCCATCTAGTCCAAGTTTTGAACCATGATCTGATACCACTCGCTGGTATTAGATATCACACAAAGAGAAATAAAAACCAAACACCACCCAAGAAGAGCGCAACCATGCTCTGATGCCACTGTGTAGCACACTCATCCCGCATCTACCCAAATAATCGGCCAACCAGGGTAAATATGGGATGAGACACCACTATAATTGGATTCAACCTCCTAGGTGACCTTAAGGAAGTGGAATCGATGGAAACACATCAAAAAAACCTTAGACATTAGCAAAAAAACTCCCAGAAGCTATCCAAACAATTCAGGGAGCTAGCCCTTGGGTACCACATGGTATTTAGACCATTAAACCCCGGTACTCTCCCTTAATATGGAAAAGGGTGCGTTTGGGAGGCTATGGATGCTCCCACAACATGGGCATGCATGTGTCCAGAGAATGTTTTCCTCAGAACTGTTCGAGTGTCCTCGGGATTGGAACCACTTTTTTAGGCCTAGAGCCCAGGTTACTTTCGAGAACTCAATGATAGGTTCAAAGATTAATTATAACACTGGAATAATGATACATTTGCAAAAAATTTAGCAAGGTCTAGACTGAACCCCAACTAGCCATGACATGAATTTCATCAAAAATGTCACAAATATGTAATCTACAAGTTTAAACAACAGATATGAGTATAAGGGTCCCATACTTATCTGAGAATCACTGAGAAGAATTGTTCCCGTATATCATTAGTTTCATTATCATCTATTAGGTCGTAGATACATTGTTCATTCATTTACAAATAAAAACATGAGGAAATCCATAGACCAATACATGCTTATAACCAACATAATAACAATAGAAATATCAAGGATACATCAGCCATATAACCCACATATAAACCAATACATTTACACATAAGATTTCAAGGAATGAAAATCTTATTAATGAATGAAAATGCCAACTCAGGATGGGACTACCACATTCCACCCGACCATAGATTGGTTGAGCCAAATCTCTCTTCATCCAATTGACACCCCCATGCCATATTCCAAGCATGAATTTGGGACTCAAACCAAAATAACTTACCGGGGAGTCCTGAGGCTAAACCACCTTACCCTCTTCAATAGAAACTAGGCTTTATCGCAATCCATCGCAAATTACTAGGCCATAAAACAAGGATGAATGCCACAAGGTTTGTCCACCTACACTATGAGGAATTTTCCTATCTCCCAATCTCTCAGGCTTTACCTTAATCCACACCGGATCAATAGGCCCTAAACTGATACTCCACCTGATAGGCTTTACTGTATATCTCGCCATTCACCAACAAGGATTTATAGGCCTAATAAAGTTAAACCACCTCTAGGCTTTACCGTATATCCCACCATTAACAGGTTGAGGACTCCTAGGCCCACCAAGGCACACAATATTTGGATTTACCACAACCCACAATTTGGTTCAAGGTTCACCAGGCCAGTGACTTTATCGCAATCCATAGTCTTGTTCAGGGATCCTTAGGCCATGTGCTCTTCCTTTCATAAATCCACCTCACTTAGCTTTGGATTCATCTGAAAATCTAGCCCAGCCAGAACATGAGAACACCATCACACCATGGCTATCTGGAAATGGAAAGGCTAGGATGAAAACACTGTCACACCTGGAAAAACCCATGGCATGACATCAAAGAACCACATTCAATACCATGCATGCCAAATATATCAAGGAAATCACACATGCAAATCGATACCTACATAGAATATTGTTGTAGTTGCTTGATCCTTCTCTTCGTTTCTTGCTCCTTCCTTCCTCTTACCTTCTTTTCCTTTCTTGATCCAATTCCAAAGTGCTCCAAGAAAACTCTAAGTGTCCAAGAGTGAGAGAGAGAGAGAGCGAATAGTGAGAGAGCTCCAAAATGGAACTGTCAAAAGGTTGAGCAAAAGCTTTCCCACTAATCCTCAAAAGCCTTTTTATCAATGAGGCCTCTATTTTATTCATTTTCCATTATTTCCCTTCAATTTATTCCTCACATGAAACCTTTGAACTTTTACCTTCCTTTTCTTTTATTTTCCATTATTTTTGTAAATAAATGAGCTAAAAATGCCATTTTTCCTTTCCAAATCCTTTTCCATTTTCTTTTCCAATTTCCTTAGACATAATAAACCAATTAACACCCTCACTAGAATGTTTTTTCCCAACATTCAACTTCGAATAAGTTTCCCATGATTGTGGTATTATATATTTTACATGGATTTTTAACTAGGGTTGTGACATAAGCCATCCTAGGTCTTAGATCCATTGAAATAAAAAATCCAAAGAGAAATATCTACTAAGCACATCCCTACATAACTAATACTATGTACATCTATATTACATGATTCATTTTCACCACCTGGAATATAAGGAATGAGCTCCAACTGTGTATCTGATGAGACGGGTGGTGGTTGCGCTTTGTAACACCCTTGATCAGTCTCTAAAAAGAAATTTCCAAAAATAAGGTCAACAAAGTCGACTGGCTTATTATGTCCTTCAAATGGTGTCTTAGTTTTCTTCATATATGGCTCGCTTTCTACTCAAATCTAATTGTTAATGCCCTTACATGGAATCCAATGTATGGTCTATTGAGAAATATCATTGTAGCTTACTGGGCCAATATCTACTCAAAAATAGGCCATAGGGTTTAGGGATGTCCACGATGATAGTATTAATGCAAAGATGTACTCTATGGTCTAATGATAGGTCAATGATAACATTGTTGAGTTCACCAATGGCCTAGACAAGTGATCCATATAGATGTATGATTTTTGCATTAGTTTTATCCCATTTAGCATTAATTTTCTTCGCTACATGTAGAGGAATTACATTTGTGGATGCATTGAAATCGACCAAACAATTATCGAAGTTATAATTAAAAATTTCAAATGCTAAGAGGAAAGTGGAGTCGAGTGTGTTAGTATTTAAATTTACAACTTTAACTACATATTCAAGGATACCAAAATACTTACTGGGCATGGCTTGAGAAGTAGAGGCTTTTTCACTTGAAAGCGGTTTTCATGAAAATGCTTAGATAATAAACCCATGTTGGCCTGACAATCAACTCACAATTAGCATAATTTTCATTTATTGAAAGCCTGACTCATTTTGTTACTGAAAATAGAGAATGGATAGGCATTTTCCACACAAATTTTCAAGATGGGATCGCAAGGAATGGTTTCATCAGTGGGTTTGTAGAAAAGTATCGATTGATTAAAGTTGATAGAGTGGTGGGAGCGTGCCACAAGCACCCAACAGGCCTTGGTCAAGTCCAATTACTTCCTTTTAAGTCCAGTTTTTACTTTTCATACTTTTATCCAATTTTTTAATATTTTAACCTTCATATTTTTAATATCAATACATAGATATTTTTGAAGAAAAAGAAAATGCACAATGAAATGGTCATTTGCTATGGCCTTTTCATAGCATCTAGTGAATTTTATTGAAATAATGTAAAAAATTTCAAAATCACAAATTTAAGTTATTTGTTTTGCAAATGTGGTAAAAATGTTTTGGTAAGTAAATCCGTTTATATAAAAAAATATATATATTTTAATTATATGAAATAAAAAATTCAAGTAAATTGTATTAAAAAATGCATTTAATAATTTATCTCTTAATTATAGAATACTTAATCTTTGTACATCTTTAATAATTTATCTCTTAATTATAGAATACTTAATCTTTGGTACATCAAATTATTCATCTAGTTTGACAATCATTTTTCATACGCATATTAGGAGAATATTCAACTAAAAATAACAAGAATAAGATCCAATAATAAAAAATTACAAGATGACTTTAATCAGTTATAAACGGAGAACATGGTTAATTAATGAAAAATATTGAATTGTTTACAAAGTAAAACTAATTAAGATGTAAACAATTGATTGCATTGATTCCTCCAAAATAAAGATATATGCTCATATGAAAAATTCATTTAGTATTATGATAGTTCAAAATATATTTAGGCTAAGATACCACCACGACATATGGTTGCAGTAAATTTAGAAAAAAAAAAAAAATGCTTTATATTATAAATTTATAGGATAAATTGTGTGATAAAATGATGATTTTATTTATATTGTTCAACATGAGAGTTTATAAAAACGGAAAGAGATATGGATGGATATTGTAAATCAAGAAAAAACATAGATGAAAATTTAAAAAACGGAAAGAGATATGGATGGATATTGTAAATCAAGAAAAAATATAAATGTAAACTATGCGATAATATGATGATTTTATTTATATTTTAAAAAATAAAGTGTATATGCTTTCAAAGAAAAACTGAAAGAGATATGGATGGATATAGTAAATCAAGAACAAACATAAATGTATTATTGATTATATATATTTATAACTTTATAATTTTATTTGAGTTATAACAACTATAATAGTTTAGCATATTTTAAGAATAAAGTCAAGGATTAAAATGTTAGATCTAAAACTTTTGTGATCCATAATGTAGATAAATGTACTTTTGGATTAATCACGTTATTAGGATGAGATCAACGTTTCGAACCAGCTAATGTGGTTCATCCTCAGGACAAGGTATATATGAATTGGAAAAAGAAACCTAACCACATCCTTTGTAAATTAGTTTTTATTTATCTAGAGCTATAACTTATTTATTAAATCTAAAAATAAATTTCTTTTTATTTTAATAAATAAACGTAACCACCTCTTTTCTAAATTAATTTTTTATTTATCTAGAGCTATGACTTACTTATTAAATCTAAAAATAATTTTTTTTATTTATATTTATTTTCTATTTTAGATAATATATTTTAAGTTAACTATGCTAAGTTTTTTTTAAGTTTTTTAAATTATTAATTTATTGTAATTTATTTTGCATGTAGGTAAATTATTTAAATAGAAATTCCTCCAAAAAGTAAGGGTCAATCAACTATAGACAAATGTTATGGATATTTTAAATCATCAAAGTCTTCTAATGTTAAATATATTCCATCTATACCTGATTTGAATGATTTGAATGATGATACTAATGAATATATGGATGAAGAGTTTTTTGTTGATCTAGAAATTCTTGGTCATGAAAAGGAAGGACAAGATGGTGGATCTAGTAGTTCGAGGAGGAAGGCTTTCTCAAAGTGTGAATTTTGAGAAGAGTGAACAATAAAAAATCCTTCGGTATATAGTATCAAGGCTAAAGATGACAAGAATCGTATGAAGTAAAACATTTGTGAGAAATACAAGGCTCAAAGTCCATGGGGTATTGGAGATGGATGCAATACCATTAAATATGATGCTATGACAACAAATGCAAAATATATTATTCATCAAACATCAACTCAAAGAAATTTGTATGAAACTGAAAGGTTGGCAAAGCCCATTACATAACACGTTGTGGCTATAAGTGAGGCTAATAAGGAAAGGGCCATAACCACCATGAAGTTAACATATTTTATTGCACAAAAGGATATTTCAATTTCTACTTATGAAGATCTTTGTTATCTTCAATTTCATTTGCAGACGCCTAATATGCCTTCTCAAGTGGAGTATTCTTCCTACATAAATAGAAAAGTAGCTATTGAATTTATTCACTCAATATCAAATTACCTTGAAAATGTGCAAACTAGAAAAATGTTAGAAAATTCATTTTTCTCTATAATGTTAGAGGAAATTATAGACAATGTTTTGGAAGAACACCTTGTTGTGTATACTGCATATCTAGACTTAAAATGTTTAGGCCCTTTAGTCTCACAATTTATGAAAATGATTAGTGTTCATGATGGAAAAGGAAAGACTATATATCATATCATAATTAATTTAAAGGAAACAAGAGAGTTGAAAAATGAGAAACTAATAGCAGTTTTGAATGATGGTGCTTCATCTATGGTTGGATGTGAAAATCGATTTGTCACATTTCTAAAGAATGATTTACCAAATATCATTGGTACTCATTTCATTGCACATCATGAAACACTTGCAATATCATATGCTTCAAAAAAGATACCAAAGTTTTTGTATGTTGAGAAAATAGCAAACAAGGTATAATCATGGGTTGGAAACTCCGCAAAGAGAAATAATGAACTCATTTACTTATTAGACTCATAATGGAATTAGAATCCTTGAAGGTTATTCAAATCCATGGGATTGGATGGCTTTCTAGGGGTCAAATGGTTTAAAGACTAGTTATATTAATCCCTACTGTTTTGAGCTTGTGGAAGAGAGAAAGAAAGAATTCATGGTATCATAACACAAGATTTTTTTTTAGTTCAATTTGTTGGAATGTGCTTTCTAATGTTTTGAGGGAGTTGAATAATCTAAACAAACAATTTCAAGAAGATAATGGGGATTTCAAATCTCTTGGAATAACTATTGACCATGCATTAAATACTCTTAATAGATATTTCAGCAGACCATATTATTTTGCAGAAGTTGCTGCACATCTTACTAAATTTTGAAAGACTCTAAAGATGGTTTCATTAAAAATATTGACAAAGAGGGAAATACCCATAGACATGATTTTTTGTATATTCCAATCCATGATGAACAATTCTCACAACCAATGGGAGCTTTCATTGATGTCTCCCTTGAGATTTGCATATAAATTACAAGAAATTATGTCCAAGCATTGATTGAGAGTTTCAATTCAATATTTACAGATATTCATCATTTTAATGCAACAAGGTTTTTTAGTCCTTTTCATTATCATTCAAATCTTTATGTCAGAGAAAATAATGCAAAGCATTGGCTTGAATTAATTTTTTCACATTTGCAACATAAAACATTTAATGAAGGTGAAAATGTAGCAACATTTCATATTCTAGTTTGTAAAAGAGAATTATATCAATTTATTGATGTGGTTTATACGAATGGATAAATATTCCCATTGGAATATGCATGGAAAGTATTTTCTCAAACCAAATATTAGCACTCTAAGTATCCAAATATGCTAAAAATATGGGAAACAATGCTTTTCATACCAACAAGAACTGTCACATGTGAACGAGGGTTCTCTAAGGAAAATATGATCAAAGATATATGGAGAACAAGGCTATCAATTAAAACTCTTGATGCATTGATGTGTATATCATTAATGGGTTTTGACATGGGAGATGTAGAATGGGAACGAGTTTATGAGATTTGTCAAGCTGCAAAGGAAAAAATACTTTTTGACAATTGAGAATTATTAAGTTATATGGTTTTTTAATTTGCACAAATTTTATATAAATTTTGTTGTCCTTTATTATATTTATATTTGTTATATGAAATTTTAATGTTTTTTGTGTATTGATGGAATGTGGAATACATGCATGAATATTTATATGGATGATGACCCTTGTAAGAATAAATTGAAGATATAATTTGAAGAAAAATTCATATGATATTGTTATAGGTTGATGGTGTTATCCTCCACAGTGTCCCAAGGCTGAGAAGGAGATCGAAGAGGTAACCTCATACCACTTTCAACTTGGTAGCTAGCCCTACCAAATGAGAGAGGGCACTCTCTGTAATCTCACAACCAACAAAATGACTAGAGGGGGAAATTGATATTAGGCTAGGTACTTAGCTCACTTAGGGTTTTATTTTTAGGGTTTTCTAGATAAGACTCAAAGGTCTAGGGAACTAAGTCAGAGTTTCAAATGGTTCAGTTACAGGGATATGATGGGGCAAGGTAGGTATGTTTAGTAACACTTTTGAGTTTTCATTATGGTATAGGGTATAAATAGCGAGAAAAACTCATAGGAACAAAGCATAGAAATTATGAATTCGGATTAACACCTCATGAGACAATCACTGAAAGCATGCTAATGGATTAAGGAAAACTAAAAATTCAATATAATAATCAAACAAAATAAAAACACTACTACTGAAGGCATACCACATGAATCCCAAGATAATAGCTGCAACTCCCTTGTATTTATGTAAAAATATAATGTACACAAGCTCCAAGCCTTTGATTAATTGATGTCCAACCTTGAATCTGACTTCAAACCAGCTACATATAGACTAAAACCACATTCCACCCTCTTAGAGATCGAATCCATCATGATAGGAAATGATTACACTAATCTATCAAACCAAACCTAAAACTAGGGAGGTTAAGAACTAACTCCCCATTTAGCCTTTCAGTAACTTTAAGGGCATTAATGACCATCAAATTTACATCAAATTGTATTTCACAAGCTCTATTACAATTAATTACATCATGTGAAAGCATAAAATGACAAATTACACCATGAAAAATTAACCTTGACTGAAAAAACTCAAAAAATTACATTTCCGTCAGAAGCGCAATATGCTTTCTTAGAAGTGCACCATGCCTGAAAAAAGCGAAGTGTTCTACTTGGAAAGAAATTTTGAGGGGCTTCCCTTGATGATTTTCCTGAACTAACAGATGATGAAGATATTCATAGATGTCTACTAACCTCTTGAACCTTTAATCCTACAAAGCTCATTCTCCATGGCAACCAAAAACTCAATTTTTCACAGCTACTCCAGAAGTGCAACGAGGATTTTGAAAAGGTGGAAGAAACAAGTTTTTTGACCTATTTTTTGAGTTTTTCTCCCAAATGGTGAGTTGTCATGCAAAACCAAGTACATATCCATGATGTACTTGTATATATATTGTAGAAATTATATGCACTAAGCATGCATATGTCCAAGATCCACCTGATCTCACACAATTTAACTTTATGCAAGATACTGAATCTATTCCACTTTTTAATCTTTTACGGAAAAATTAATTGCACACACATGTGAAGCATAAACAAAAATTATCAATCGCACATAACACATTTTTTAAGGAAAACTGGAAAATTTGAAAACCCCAACTATATATTATGTAACATGGAGATCATATGACAATCTCATACAAACATACAAAGCTTATCACAAGCTCTCAGTACAGTACAATCATCATACACTATACAGGCCTAATCTTGCAAATCCATGCACCGATCTATGCCACCTGCTAGCCTGCCTCCACTGCGCAATCTATGTTGAAGAATAGCTCTGAATGAATTCGAATTACTCCTAGATTGACTGTGCAATCTTCATTGGCATCTCCACTGTGTGTTGGATGCAATCAATGCATCACTAATAGTCACAACAGATAGTCGATCTTGCCCTTTCACCTATCTCTCCACTGGTCTCCACTAAAACTGCCATGTACTGTAGTTAACTGATATATTGTTCAGTTGATTAATGAGTTATTATTTGTGAATTAATTAACTAATTAATTCACTCCACTCTCACTAGTGTATCAATCAGTTAGACTAGATACAACTAGCTCAATTGAGTCTAACTGAGTTAAACTAAATACAACTCCATAATTACTTCTTCCAACTGTGTCATAACTCTGCCACTTGAGATCTAACTGAGTCCTCCATGCAATAGCTCAAGTAAACCCTTAGGAATAACGTAATTCCTTTTGTCAGCTACTGTACCACATCTGTGCACTGAACTGAAGTGCTCTAAGAGAATAAGTTGATGTTTAGAGTCTGATTATTATTAAGAACTAATAATAATCGACATGCATCTATTTTTAGATTGACGATCTATAAATAGACTTCGCCCAATATTCTAAAAACAGAATTTCATCTATTTTTCCAATTTGATCAACCATCCACAAATAGCATCCTGCAACTTCTGAAATATGATCGACATGTCTAAAAATAGACATAGTCTAAAAATAGACTTGCGCCAAAAATACCCTGCGGGCCCACTTAGTGAAGGCGACTCTTTTCACTAAGCTCATCATCTTGTTGAATCTTAACACTCCCTCTCAAAAAAATAGGGATTATCCTTCACCTCGATCTTGCCTCTATGGTATTCAAATTTTCTCCTGGTGAGCACCTTCGTCAGAATGCTCATAGTACTGATAGTGTGGGATATCAATATCTTTAGATCTATCATGAAACACAAGATCAACCGAGATTTTAATGCAACTCTAATTATCACAATGAATCATCGTGGGATCTAAATGTGAACCGAACAAACTAACAAGAATCTTCCTCATATAGATAGCCTTACATGCAGCTAAACTTGCTGCCATGTATTCTGCTTCCGCTAAACTGAGTTCCATGGATCTTTGTTTCCTGCTGTACCAAGAAACTACTGTAGATCCGATACTGAAAATCCCTCCTGATGTGCTCTTTCTTTATTTTGGGCTTCCTGCTCAATCTGCATCCGTGAAGCCATGCAGCTTCACCTCATCCGTCTGTCTGTGCCATAAACCATACTCAGATGTGCCCCTGAGATATCTCAGGACATGCTTTCCCGCCTTCCAAAAGAGCTTGGTAGGCTTAACCATCGCTTGTGAAAGCTGGTTCACCGCATAGCATATGTCCAGTCGTGTATTGACTAAATACATGAGTGAACCCACCAACTGTCGATAAACAATGGCATCCACTACCTCTGCCGATGTAGCATCCTCTTTCTTCCAATTTCCTGGAAGAGGAGTGTCGATAGGCTTACAGCCTTGCATGTGAAACTTCTCTAGTATCTCTCGGGCATACTTTCCTTGAGACACAAACAGTTGACCTTCCCGCTGCCATATTTCCAATCCAAGGAAATAATGAAGGAGGCCGAAATCCTTCATCTCAAACTCCTTTACAAGTTCAGCCTTGCATGAGTGTATTAAATACTCATCACCTGTTAGTATAAAATCATCAACATAAAGTACAATGATCAAAAGCTTACCCTTAACCACAATCTGGTACAGGTTTGCATTCGCCTCACTCTTGGTGAAGCCAAGTCCAGTGAAATAGCTGTTGATCCGAGTGTACCAAGCACGGGATGCTTGTTTCAGCCCATACAACACTCTTTTGAGTCTGCACACATGCGACTCGCTGTTGAAGATCTCAAATCCTTCAGGCTACTCAATGTACACCTCTTCCTCAATGATCCCATTAAGGAACGCAGTCTTCACATCCATCTGATGAATGTGCCAACCCATCTGCGCTGAGAGAGCAAGGATGATCCGTATGGAAGAATACTGTGTGATAGGTGCAAAGGTTTATTCATAGTCAATCCCCTCAATCTGTGAGAAGCCCCGGACAACAAATCTTGCCTTATACTTCTCGATGCTCCCATCAATAGCTTGCTTTACCTTGTAGATCCATCTTGATCCTACAAGCGATCTGATTCCACCAGAGCCTTGGAAGCATCTCCCCCAGCTGCTGTTCCGTTCCGGTCAGTCCATTTCTCCACCACCTGGCATCCTTTCCATTGCTTGGGCTCCTGCCTTCTTCTTCAAAATAATATGGCTCTGTCTGTGTCCTTTCTCATAAGAGCCATGTATCCGATTAACTTACCCGGTCAGGTATTTATCTCACTCTATATTTGTGATGTGGGAACTCCTACATTCGTGCATCCACCTTGATCCTCTCGGCTTAATGGTATGCTTCCTACCTTGTCGATGTTCGGTTATGCATGAGTGGACTCCTCCTCCATGAATCTCCTCACATGGTGATCCATCCAGAGGCTCATCTTTGGGAACAAGAAGTTCCTCCTCCGCATGCAAGTGTAGCTCCCTCTCAAGCGACAACTTCATGGCTTTCACCTCATTGAATTTTATATCCCGTCGCATAACAGTCATCTGACTGTTTGGCAAATACACACGATAGTTATGGGGTGTTTCTATGTACCCAACAAATATCCCAACTTTTGCAGTCAGCTCCAACTTCTTCCATACATCCTTCATCGCATGAATGTAAACAGGTGAGCCAAAAATCTTCAAATGAGAAATATCAGGCTTCTTACCAGTAAAAGCTTCCCCGGGTGTACTCATGCCAAGTACTCTATGAGGACAAAGGTTTTGCACATAAACCGTAGTGTTGCATGCTTCCGCCCACAAGTGCATCGGTAGGCCCTGATCATACAGCATCGCTCGTGCAACACTTATGATTATGTTCTTTCTCTCCGCGGCACCATTCTATTGTGAGTTATGAGGTGCTATGAGTTCTCTTCGAATTCCTTCTTTGCTACAGAAGTCTTTGAATTTTCCAGAGATGTATTCACCACCATTATCGCTCCTTAGAGCTTTCACCTTCTTCCCTGACTCCTTCTCCACCAATGCCTTAAACTCACGGAAATTTTAGAATGTTTCACTCTTCTTCTGCATGAAGAAGATCCAGCATCTATGAGAAAATTCATCAACAAACATCACATAATACATGTGTTTCACTGTTGAAGCAACCAAGAATGGTCCACACACGTCTGTGTGAATTCTCTCTAGGATCACTGAAGCATGGTTCTGCTTCTCATGAAAGGTGTTCTTCATAAACTTACCCATTGTACATCCTTTTCACTGAGTTGACTACACAAGAGTACCCTTGGGAAGTCCAGTAGAAATTTTCTGCAAAATTTTCAAAGCGCCATGGTGAAGATGGCCCAATCTCCTGTGCCATAACTCGCCCTCATCTCGGCTCACCACTTCTTCTGCTTTGTCTGCCATTGCAGCACATCCATATACCTCCAGCTTGTAGAGATTCTTAATTCGAACCCCTATATTCTTGGTTTGACCCATTGTTTTATGTCAAACGAAGGCTTTTCCCTCACTGAAAACAACATCATAACCCTTGTCTTCCAGCATTGCGACTGAGACCAAGTTCTTATTCAGACCTGGAACATGCATGACATTCTTCAAAAAGAATGGATTACCAGACTCCCTCTCAAAGGTAATGTTCCAAATGCCAGTCGCACTGTACTGACCATCGTCACCTATCTCTATATGCATCTGGAGGTCCTTCTCCTCCAAGTCACTAAACAACTCTTTGTCTCCCGTCATATGGAAAGACGCACCACTGTCAATATACCACACCGATCCCATGCAGCTTGAAACCAAGCATGCGATCAAAGAAAAATCTAGCTCAAATTGCGAGGCTAAGGCCTCTCCAGCTATAGATCCAGTAGCCTGCTTATTCTTCTTCTTCTGTGGACAGATAGTGGCGAAATGTCCATGCTCATGAGAGTGAAAACACTTTACTTTGGACAAATCCTGCTTCTTGCCTTTAGCATTGGATTTAGAAGGATTTTTCTTCCCATTCCCTTTCCTTGCTTTGGAAGCCAAAGCGCAATTCTCTTCATCTTCATTCTTCGATGAAGATCCATCCCTGGTACCCCGCCTTATCTCCTCCTGCACAAGATCTGACCAAAGTCGCTCCCATCCTGGCAATTTCTCCCACCCATTGACAGAGTATTCATAGCTATGCCAACTCTTTGGAAGCCCAAGGAGAGCCAATCTCACCAAGTATTCTTCATCAACAGTAACCCCCACACTTCCCAGCTCATCCTTGTAGTGGAAAAACTTCGTGAGGCATTTTGGAATATTGTCGCCTTTCTCCATTTTTATTTTTCTGAGCTTGTCTTTATGTGCCAACTTCCTCTGGTCACTTCTTCTTTGGAACAAATATGTCAAAGCCTTCCACATTAATAATGGAGTGGCTTTCCCATGAAGGCTAGAAACAATATGGTCCTTCACACCTTCCAATAGAATCCTCCTTGTCTTTGCAATCTTCTTTTGCTATGCATCAAGTAATGCAGCATCGATAGATCCTGGCTTAGGGACATCGCTATCAATGAACTCCTTCAGACCATTATCCTCTAGCACCACCTCCATCCTGTCCTTCCATGCTATGTAATGTGAGCTCCCATCAAAGAAATACTCCAATCTCAACCCGTTGAAATACTTTTCAATGTATACTCGATTTCTGCACCAAGAATCTTCTATAGCAAATTCGAATTGTCCACCAGCACAAACTCACTTCACAATTGCAATCTTCAATAAAAAATGCTCTAATACCATGTAGAAATTATATGCACTAAGCATGCATATGTCTAAGATCCACCTGATCTCACACTATTTAACTTTATGCAAGATACTGAATCTATTCCACTTGTTAATCTTTTGCAGAAAAATTAATTGCACACACATGTGAAGGATAAACAAAAATTATCAATAGCACATAACACAGTTTTTAACCGGGAAAGCCTGAAGCTGAAAACCCCAACAATATATTATGTAACATGGAGATCATATGAAAATCTCATACAAATATACAAAGCTTATCACAAGCTCTCAGTACAGTACAATCGTCATACACTATACAGGCCTAATCTTGCAAATCCATGCACTGATCTATGCCACCTGCTAGCCTGCCTCCACTGCGTAATCTCTGCTGAAGAATAGCTCTAAATTAATTTGAATTACTCTTGGATTGATTGCGCAACCGTCATTGGCATCTCCACTGTGTGTTGGATGCGATCAATGCATCACTAATAGTCACAACAGATAGTCTATCTTGCCCTTTCACCTATCTCTCCACTGGTCTCCACTGAAACTACCATGCACTGTAGTTAACTGATGTATTGTTGAGTTGATTAATGAGTTATTATTTTTGAATTAATTAACTAATTAATTCACTCCACTCTCACTAGTGTATCAATCAGTCAGACTAGATACAACTAGCTCAACTGATTCTAACTGAGTTAAACTAAATACAACTCCATAACTACTTCTTCCAACTATGTCATAACTCTGCCACTTGAGTTATAACTGAGTCCTCCATGCAATAGATCCAGTAAACCCTCGGGAATAGTGTAATTCCTTCTGTCAGCTGTTGTGCCACATCTGTGCACTGAATTGAAGTGCTCCAAGAGAATATGTTTCTGTTTAGAGTCTGATTATTATTAAGAGCTAATAATAATCAACATGCATCTATTTTTAGATTGACGATCTATAAATAGACTTCGCCCAATATTATAAAAATAGAATTTCATCTATTTTTCCAACTTGATCAACCATCCACAAATAGAATCCTGTAACTTCTGAAATATGATCGACATGTCTAAAAATAGACATAGTCTAAAAATAGACTTGCGCCAAAAATAGCTTACGGGCCCACTTAGTGAAGGCGACTCTTTTCACTAAGCTCATCAGCTTGTTGAATCTCAACACTCCCTCTCAACAAGATAAGGATTATCCTTCACCCCGATCCTGCCTTTATGGTATTTGACTTTTCTCCTGGTGAGCGCCTTTGTCAGAATATCTGCATCCTGATCCTCCGTGGGAATGCACTGAAGCAACATGATCTTCCACTGCACACAATATCTAATATGATGATACCAGATATCAATATGTTTATATCTATCATGAAACACAAGATTAACCGAGAGTTTAATGCAACTTTGATTATCACAATGAATCACCGTGGGATCTAAATGTGAACCGAACAAAACAACCAGAATCTTCCTCATCCAGATATCATCACATGCAACTAAACTTGCTGCCATGTATTCTTATTCTGCTAAACTGAGTTCCACGGATATTTGTTTCCTGCTGTACCAAGAAACTGTTGTAGATCCGATACTGAAAATCCCTCCTGATGTGCTCTTTTTGTCTGTTGGGCTTCTTGCCCAATCTGCATCCATGAAGCCATGCAACTTCACCTCATCTGTCTGTCTGTACCATAAACCATACTCAGATGTGCCCCTGAGATATCTCAGGACATGCTTGCCCGCCTTCCAAAAGAGCTTGGTAGGCCTAAACATCGCTTTTGAAAGTTGGTTCACCGCATAGCATATGTTCGGTCTTGTATTGACTAAATACATGAGCGAACCCACCAACTGTCGATAAACAGTGGAATCCACTACCTCTGCCGATGTAGCATCCTCTTTCTTCCAATTTCCTGGAAGAGGAGTGTCAATAGGCTTGCAGCCTTGCATGTGGAACTTCTCCAATATCTCCTAGGCATACTTGCCTTGAGACACAAACAGTTCACCTTCCCGCTGCCATATTTCCAATCCAAGGAAATAATGAAGGAGGCCCAAATCCTTCATCTGATACTCCTTTACAAGATCAGCCTTGCATAAGTGTATCAGCTGCTCATCACCTGTTAGTATCAAATAATCAACATAAAGTACAATGATCAAAAGCTTACCCTCAACCACAATCTGGTACAGGTTTTCATCCACCTCACTCTTGGTGAAGCCAAGTCCAGTGAAATAGCTATCGATCTGAGTGTACCAAGCACGGGGTGCTTGTTTCAGCCCATATAGCGCTCTTTTGAGTCTGCACACATGTGACTCGTTACTGAAGATCTCAAATCCTTCAGGCTGCTCAATGTACACCTCTTCCTAAATGATCCCATTAAGGAACACAGTTGTCACATCCATCTGATGAATGTGCCAACCCATCTGCGCTGAGAGAGAAAGGATGGTCCATATGGAAGAATACCGTGTGACAAGTGCAAAGGGTTCTTCATATTCAATCCCCTCGATCTGTGAGAAGCCCCGAGCAACAAATATTGCCTTATACTTCTCGATGCTCCCATCAGTAACTTGCTTTACCTTGTAGATCCATCTTGATCCTACAACTGATTTTCCCACCGGCCTTAGAACAATCTCCAAAGCACTGTTTCTGACAATGGAGTCATACTCCTCCACCATGGCATCTGCCCATGTGAGCTCCTATGCTACTTCTTCAAAAGAAGATGGCTCTCTCACAATACACTTGCTCATAAGAGCCATGTATCCAGTATACCGGTCAGGTGACTGTCTCTATCTGCGCTGTGATGTAGGAACTCCTACATTATGTGCCGCATCCACCTTCAGTCTCTCAGCTTTTGTGGTAAGCTTCTTGCCTTGTCTAATGTTTGGTTCTGCATGAATGGACTCCTCCACTCCATGAATCGCCTCCTGTGGCTGATCCAAATCCAGAGGCTCATCTTTGGGAATAAGAAGTTCCTCCTCCACATGCAAGTGTAGCTCCCTCTCAAGCGACAACTTCATGACTTTCACCTCATTTAATTTTATATCTCATCGCATAACACTCATCCGACTATTTGGAAAATACACACGATAGTTATGGGGTGTTTCTGTGTACCCCACAAATATCCCAACTTCTGCAGTTGGCTCCAACTTCTTCCTGGCATCCTTCGTCACATGAATGTAAACAGGTGAGCCAAAAATCTTCAAATGAGAAATATCAGGCTTCTTACCAGTAAAATCTTCCCCGGGTGTACTCATGCCAAGTACTCTATGAGGACAAAGGTTTTGCACATAAACCGCAGTGTTGCATGCTTCCGCCCACAAGTGCATCGGTAGGCCCTGACCATGCAACATCGCTCATGCAACACCCACGATTGTTCTGTTCTCTCTCTCCACGACCCCATTCTGCTGTGGGTTATGAGGCGTTATGAGTTCTCTTCGAATTCCTTCTTTGCTACAAAAGTCTTTGAATTCGCCAGAGATGTATTCACCATCATTATCGCTCCTTAGAGCTTTCACCTGCTTCCCTGACTCCTTCTCCACCAAAGCCTTGAACTCACGGAACTTTGAGAACATTTCACTCTTCTTCTGCATGAAGAAGATCCAGCATCTATGATAAAATTCATCAAAAAATATCACATAATACCTGTGTTTCGCTATTGAAGCAACTAAGAATGGTCCACACACGTCTGTGTGAATTCTCTCCAGCATCACCGAAGCACAGTTCTCCTTCTCATGAAAGTTGGTCTTCACAAACTTACCCATTGTACATCCTTTGCACTGAGCTGACTGCGCAAGAGTACCCTTGGGAAGTCCAGTAGAAATTTTCTGCAAAATTTTCAAAGCGCCATGGTGAAGATGGCCCAATCTCCTATGCCATAACTCTCCCTCATCCCAGCTCACCACTTCTTCTGCTTTGCCTACCATTGCAGTGCAGCCATCTACCTCCAGCTTGTAGAGATTCTTAATTTGAACCCCTATCTTCTTGGTTTCACCCATTTTTTTATGTCGAAGGAAGGCTTTTCCCTCACTGAAAACAGCATCATAACCCCTGTCTTCCAGCATTGTGACTGAGACCAAGTTCTTCTTCAGACCTGGAACATGCATGACATTATTCAACAAGAATGGATTACCGGACTCCCTCTCAAAGGTAATGGTCCCAATTCCAGTTGCACTGTACCGACCATCGTCGCCCATCTCTATATGCATCTGGAGGTCCTTCTCCTCCAAGTCACTAAACAACTCTTTGTCTCCCGTCATATGGAAAGACGCACCACTGTCAAGATACCACACCGATCCCATGCAGCTTGAAACCAAGCATGTGATCAAAGAAAAATCTATCTCAAATTGCAAGGCTAAGGACTCTCTAGCTGCAGATCCAACAACCTTCTTATTATTCTCCTTCTGTGGACAGTTAGTGGTGAAATGTCCATGCTCGTGACAGTGAAAACAATTCACTTTGGAAAAATCTTGCTTCTTGCCTTTAGCACCGGATTTAGAAGGATTTTTCTTCCCCTTCCCTTTCCTTGCTTTGGCAGCCAAAGCGCAATTCTCTTCATCTTCATTCTTCAATGAAAATCCATCCCCGGTACCCCACCTTATCTCCTCCTGCACAAGATCCGACAAAAGTCACTCCCATCCTAGCAGTTTCTCCCGTCCATTGACAGAGTCTTCGCAGCTATGCCAACTCTTTGGAAGCCCAAGGAGAGCCAAGCTCACCGAGTCTTCTTCATCAACAGTAACCCCCACACTTCCCAGCTCATCCTTGCAGTGGACAAACTTCATGAGGTATTTTGAATATTGTCTCCTTTCTCCATTTTTATTTTTATGAGCTTGTCTTTAAGTGCCAACTTCCTCTGGTCACTTATGCTTTGGAACAAATCTGTCAAAGCCTTCCACATTAAGAATGGAGTGTATTTCCCATGAAGTTTGGACAAAATATGGTCCTTCACACCTTCCAACAGAATCCTCCTTGACTTTGCAGTCTTCTTTTTCCATGCACCAAGTAATGCAACATCGCTAGAGCCCGGCTTAGGAACATCGCTATCGATGAACTCCTTCAGCCCATTATCCTCCAGAACCACCTCCATCCTGTCCTTCCATGCTATGTAATTCAATATCCCATCAAGGGCATACTCCAATCTCAACCCATTGAAAGACATTTCAATGTATACTCGATTTCTACACCAAGAATCTTCTGTAGCAAATTCAAATTGTCCACCAGCACAAACTCACTTCACAATTGCAATCTTCAATCAACAATGCTCCGATACCATGTAGAAATTATATGCACTAAGCATGCATATGTCCAAGATCCACCTGATCTCACACTATTTAACTTTATGCAAGATACTGAATCTATTCCACTTGTTAATATTTTGCGGAAAAAATAATTGCACACACATGTGAAGCATAAACAAAAATTATCAATCGCACATAACATAGTTTTTAACCGGGAAAGCCTGAAGCTAAAAACCCCAACTATATATTATGTAACATGGAGATCATATGAAAATCTCATAAAAACATACAAAGCTTATCACAAGCTCTCAGTACAGTACAATCTTCATACACTATACAGGCCTAATCTTGCAAATCCATGCACCGATCTATGCCAATTGTAGTTCGCTCCATCATAAGAATTTTCATTAAGAATAACTCTTCGAATGAATTCGACTACTTGGATTGATCGCGCACCCCATTGGTAACCTAGTCTGTGTTGATGCAATCTCACGATCACTATAGTCACAACAGATAGTCTATCTTGCCCTTTCACCTATCTCTCCACTAGTCTCCACTGAAACTGCCATGCACTGTAGTTAACTGTTGTATTGTTCAGTTGATTAATGAGTTATTATTTGTGAATTAATTAACTGATTAATTCACTCCACTCTCACCAGTGTATCAACTGCTAGACTAGACATAACTAATCTAACCGAGTCTAATCAGCAAACTAAATACAACCCATAACTACTTTTCCAATTGTGTCATAATCTCTGTTACTTGAGACTGTATGAGTCCTGATGCAATAGCTCCAGAAAAACCATCAAATAGCGTAATTCCTTTTCATTAAACACAGCTACATCTATGCACCAATCATAAACAAGAGAATAAGTTGTTAGAGTCTCGATTATTATTAAGAGCTAATAATAATCACATGCATCTATTTTTAGATTATACTATAACACTTCTACCAATATTGTAAAATATAATTTCAGTCTTTTTTCCAATCAATTAAACTATCCACAACAGCATCTTCACTTAAAATATGATCACATAAATCAAATAGACTTACATGCCAAAATACTCTCATGGTCTACCCGTGAAGGCGACTCTTTTTACTAAGCTCAGCATCTTGTTGAATCTCAACATATATATATACAACCATGCAGGTTTGACCTCATTTAGAACCTCCTATAAGAATCACAACGTGAGCTCGTTGTGCTTCTCTGGATCATTAATTTTCAAAATTGCCAAAAATTGCAAAATTTCACCAAAACTTGTCGAAATTTTCTGCAAAAATATGGCTCAAAGATAGAGCAATATCTCTCTAGACATAAGACATTTTACAAAATAGAGAGAGGTTTTTTTTCATTGATATGTTATGAACCAAAAATTCCTCCATTTTTCAAAAATTATTTCCCATTTTTTCAAAATCCAAGTCTTAAGTTGGTCGCTAAAAACTTGCAGAAGTGCAAAGTGCTCTCAGCATAAGCGAAGCATGGTCTTGAGAGGGAGTTTGGAGGCCTTACCAGATGCATTTTGGTCTGAAATTGGTATGGCTAGAAATCTTATGATGTATGCTACACAATAAATTCATCAAGCACTGCAAACCCTTGCTCCAAACCCCTGAAAAAATGACTTGAAGTCAAGTTGTCTCAAAGTGCAACAACTCTCCTGTAGCAACTATATTTTGGGAATTTATCTCAAATCATAATATATGTGCATAAAATGAAGGAGGTTTTTGTTACTTCGTCTATTATTGACAAAAAACTCTTTCAATTTTTCGAAATTGATCTTCCTTAGTTCAGAAACTAATTTTGAATAGAACTATCCCTGTGTGCAATGTAAACCTTAGCAAATGATCACAAAATTCTAAAAAATAATGCCAATGATATCCTTCTTTTGATTTATGAAATTTGACCCCTGAAATTGTGACATGATCCCTTTTAAAATTGGTGGAAAAAAGGCTAGTGATCTCACAATGGTAATACACTTGTTGAACTTTCTCACAAAACTCTAGGCAACCCACATCTTCAAATGACTTCTTAATAAATGATGATTCATTGATCTCTAGCATATGAGTTGTCTCATATCGGGAGATATTCCTTCCTTTGTTATATTTATTCTTCTCACTGGTCATGGTTTTAGTTTGCTTGATAAAACCCTAGTTTGGTAGGAAGCAGGGAAAATTTTAAAGATGGAAGTTTATCTTAAAGTTTATAAACCTTGGCGAATCTTACTAGTCCCCAATATGTAAATTGTAAAAATTTGGATGATATTTTTTTTTTAATATTTAGGTTTCTAATTAATTTATATTAATATATATAAAATTTTGGCGATTTTTAGGGTAAAATAATTTTATACTATAAAATTTGGGCGAATCAGTTTTCAAAAAATGGAAATTGCCGATTTTGTTTTTTTGGAAAAAACATGTAAAATTAGCCCACCTCCGAATATTAGCCCCTAAAATTTTCCCTGATAGGAAGAAAGGGGAGGGAATGATGGGAAAACATGGGAAAAAAGGACTACTGTATTTGAGGGAAGGGAATGGTGGGGTTGGATACTAAGATAATTCTTGAGAAAATTTTAGGAGATGGGGATGAGTATTAGGAGTGTAGGGAGGTGGAATTTCCTGAAAAGAGTGAGGGAAATGGGTGAAAAGGTGCAAAACACAGTCCTCGCCTAGAAATATTCGAAAATCGCGACGTAGGCTAGGGTTTGTAGGGAAAATGAGGGAGATGAAGGGAATGAGAATGGGAAATTTTTAGGGGAGGTATGTGAGGTATCGGTGAGGGTGATAAAGTAGAAAATATAGGTGTTTTATCACTGTGATGAAGCATAAACTCATAAAAACGAAAAAGTGCAGTGAAACCCTATGAGAGGGATTTCACTGAATGTTTTAAGGAGAATGATGCATAAGAAAGATAAAAAAGGTCTACTTAATTTCCAAATATATGGTGGAACATGTGAAATGTTGAAAGGAAACCCTTTGATGCTTACTTGGCCTCCAAATTCAAAAATGTAACATAGCAGCCAAAAACATAGTGTAGGAGGTAAGAAAGTGTTTTGAGGAGGAATTTCAATTCCCCGGTGGCTGGGATGAAGCTAGATGGTAGAGTGGTGCTCAATGAAGGTGAAATAAGCAATTAAAATTATTGGGTGGTCTTCTTAGAGGTTGGAAGTCGATGTTTTCTTTGGGTAATGAAGTGACATCACTTTTATTTTTTAGCAAGTGAATGATAAGATAGTGTACAACAACTTTATGCAAAGTTACATATTCATAATGAGTAGAATATACCTTAGAAATCGTTTAGAACACTTTTTTCCTAATTACTAGCTCCCATGATGGTGACCTAGGTGATGACATGACCTAGGTGATGACCCAACCTAATGATGAGATCAAATGCATTTATAAAACTTATAATTTGGACTTTTGAACCTTGCACTATGCATAATCATGATTTGATGACCAAAATGGTAACCAAGACACTTTATTGATGACCTATCACAAGGAGTGATAACATGACCAGGATGTATTTTTTTGACCTTGAATATGGTGGGAGGAGTAATATACCTAGACACACCAACCCATGATCAAATTTTATTTGAAAAATTATTTTAAACTATAAAATTTGACCTAGGACGCTATCACCTAACATTGAAAGAGTACATTTGATCACTCGTCACTCACAGACACTAACATTGGATCCATACGGTAATGGAAGATCCTTTAGGAGGTGTCAAGAACATCATAGACCAGGTAGCCTCATCTGTTGGGAGATGGAGTAAAAAATAAAAACAAAGCTCGACACTAAAATAAATGACTTACAAACTGAAACAAAAACTAGCTTAACTCAAAATGTGACTATTGACTGGACTTGCTTATGGCAGAAGACCATCGGGATCTTAGGGCCTTCACTCCGGGCTTCAAATCCTAATGATAAGCGCCCACCTATTGAAGATATATATATATATATATATATACAACCATGTGAAATGATCCCTCCATTGTCATGAATCTAACACATGGCTACTTACTTGAATCATGCTCACACTTTCCTTAAGCAGGCAGAAAAACAAAAGCTAGGCAACTCCAAGTGTCCACTGAAGATGTGCTCATGACCTATAAATACAAGAAAAGTCATCTTCCCATATGATTGTAGCGAATCAATAAAAGGATCCTCAATAATATGAGATGTTACCTTATTTTGAAATCCAACACAAATACAAGCACGCCCTTAATTTTGATCTAAAATAAAACTTAGTTGTTGATCCATAGGAAGGCATAGGGAAGTATGACTTTTAGCTATCTGAGTGTTGGCTACAAATTCCTTGTTAGGTCCCTATATTACTAGTATAGTCCCTTATTGTTCTTATTGTAACCCCCTTATTTTTATTATTGTACCCCTGTAACCCCCATATTGTTATTATTGTGCCCTTAAATAATTATTGTTAGGTCGGCTAGGATTACATTGTGGCCCCACTAAGATTACATTGTGGCCCCATGGACTCCTATATATAGAAAGGAGGTTTTGTAATTTGAATCATCCAAGAATTGTTCATTCATGTAATGTATTGGAGGTTTCCCCCTCTAAGTGGCTTATTTATAAGGTTTTGATATCTCTTTTCTTCTATTTTTGGAGCTGGTTTCACAACATTTGGTATCAGAGGCTTTGGATTTTAGAGTTTCGCTGCTCCAAACAGGTCATTGTGGAATTTTCGCTATAACTTCTTTTATGCGAAGGTTCAGAAGTTCAAATTTTTAGAGTGTGAAACGGAAATTCTAAGGAACATCGTTGCAAAATTTCAGAACTTGGTTCGTAATATTTTTGGAGATATGATCTATTGAAGTGAGGGATTTTTGCAGGCTCCTGAATTTCACTTAAAAAGGTCATTGTGGAATTTCTGCTATAACTTTGTTTCTGTGAAGGTTCAGAAGCTAAAAAATTTAGAGAGTGAAGTCGAAATCTTGAGGAACATCGTCACACAATTTTATAGCTTGGTTCACAATATTTTCGGAGATATGATCTGTGGAAGTTAGGTTTTTTTCAGGCTCGCGAATTTCATCTCAAAGAGGTGATCGTGGGAAAATCTTCATAACTCTCTATCTGAGCATCGGATTGGAATTATGTAAAAAGTGACTAGAAGTACATGGACTGTAGTTTCCTGTCTATAAATTTTAGAGCCAAAGGAGCAAACAGTGATACGTGGCAAGTCGTACAAGTTCACTCTACTGAACCAGTCCATAATTAGGTCATTGTGGGAGATTGGACATAACGTTGCCTTGAAGAATCCAAATCAAGTCAGACCTGTGGAATTTGAAAGAAGCTCCAAAGGACTACTACAGGGCCAAATTTTAGATATTAAGGATCTGCAAGTATAGTGATAAGTCAATTTCAATATCAAGCTCCTCAAAAGCAAGTAAAAAGTGTGTATTTTGTTTTCTGAATTGCATAAGTCTTGTTTGAAGAATGAAGTTGAATTGATTCCAAGGGCATATTGTAGAATATATTTTAGTATTGGGTTCTGAAATGTCTCCTAAAAAGAATTCAACACCCATTAAGCCTTTAGAAGGCTCTACTATGACTCATGAAGACAAATAATGGAAACATGACATCAAATTTACAAGAGCAAGTGCAACAAATTTCGCTCTCGCAAAGAGCAACAAAAAATGACATGGAAGTTTTGAAGAAAGGCGTGGAAGCTAGGATGGATGGTTTGAAGAAAAGCGTGGAATCTAAGATGGATGGTTTGAAGAATTGCATGGAAGCTAAGATAGATGACATGGAAGCTGGCATGGAATCTAAGATGGATGACATGGAAGCTAAGATCGATGAAAAAATGGAAAACATGAATAATGATCTAAAAGCAAACATGGAAGGTTTGAAAAAGTTGATACAACAAATATTTCCTAATGGTGAAAAGATAGTAGAGAAAACTCATGATGAGAAAAAAAAAATGTTAATCGTGATTTCATAAACTCTAATGTTGGCGGGAAGAACCACCATATTCCAAAAATGGATATGAGGAAGTTTGATGGAAAGGATCCTGTAACATGGATGCTACAGATGGAGCAATACTTTGATCTCAATAATGTGCAAAACACACAAAAGGTATGCATTTCAAATTTACATATAGAACAAAATACATTTGTATGGTATCGATGGCTTTGCTCCCGTAAAAAAATTGTCACTTGGTCAATTTTTACGGAAGAAATGATAGCACATTATGAGGATACAAAGAGCAACACCTTATTTATCCAATTGATAAATCTCAAGAAAAAGGGTTTAGTGGGGGAGCACATTGAGGACTTCCAAAAATTGAATATAAGGGTAACTGATATTCCAGAGGAACACAGGATTGATCTCTTCATAGGTACTTTAAGGATAACATCCAGCAACACTGTTACCGATGAAATAGGTAACCGCACTGTTACCTACTTTTTTTTGGTAGCATAAAAAGCACTCGATTTTGAAAAGTGGTGATGCAGAATCACCCCTTTTTTTTTGTGCACATTTTTGACACTCTAATATTTTTATTTATGAAGTATGAATATTTGTTTTAAAATGTTAGTGATTTTCATGCTAATTTTGAAACGTATTGATGCAGCATCAACTTTTTTTTTTAGAGTGGTGATTTTCATGTTAATTTTGAAACGTATTGATGCAGCATCAACCTTTGTTTTTTAGAGTGGTGATTTTCATGTTGGTAATAAAACACAAAACTTACGGGCGGAAACGTGAAGCTGGGTTACACTTTTGTGAGAATCGGGGGCAGAAAAAATTTTTCGGCAATAGTTCGGCCAAACTTTTGAGTCCGTTTAGATTGACGGCACAGTGACGGCACAACGAACAGAATTTTTGCCGGAGCTTTGGAAAACCGGCAACAAGAGTTCGGCCGAACTTATAGAAAAGTTCGGCCGAACTGGGAGTCAAACAACTTTTAGCTAGACGAACTCTTTTATAAATGTCTCTCCGCAGTTATGCAAGGTTCTATTGTTCGCGCGATTTTTCAATTCTGTTTCTGTTTGTCTCTGTTTCAGCGTTGGCTCTGTTTCTGCTGGTGCGCGGATAGTTGCAGCTTTGTTTCGATTCGCCGCGTTGGCGCTCCTGCTGTTACGTCCGTGTTGGCGCTCCTGCTGTTACGTCTGCGTTGGCCCGGGTATGAGGATTGTTCGCGCGATTTTTCAATTAAACTTTTATTACTCTGGAGTCTGCTTTAACCTGTTTTGTTTTATAAGTTTTAATTTTAAATGTGAAGAGAAAATTTCAATTTTATTTGGTTTTCACATGGTTTTCCAGTATGAACATCAATATGATTTGTGTGACTTGTCACTTTAGCCTTTTAGTTTTGGTTTTAACTTTTTATGGCTTTTGAACTAGCCCTTGGCTTAACAGTGCTTTTGAACTTCTTGAACTATTCCTATTCCTGTATGATTGTATGGACCTGAAAGATTCATGCTGCCTTTTTGTTACCAGATAATCATGCTGTTGATCCTACACCTTCAAAGTCTCTCTCCCCTTAAGATCATGTCAATATTTGCTTTAAGTCTCACCTTTCTTTCCTGCTCATAGTCAATATTTGTATTAATGTCTGCAAACATATCCTGCTTTAATATCGATTGCAAAGGGTCACACATGTTTATAAACACTGCCATATTCATGGTTGAGCCTGATATTTTAGTGTCTCCTTATCTTCCGTTAACCAAATTTTTTTCCTGTATGAAATAATCATGCTCCCAAAACTTCTTGAACTATTCCTATTCCTGTATGATTGTATGGACCTGACAGATTCATGCTGCCTTTTTGTTACCAGAAGATCATGTGCTTTAATAGTCAATATTTGATTTAAGTCTCACCTTTCTTTCCTGCTCATAGTCAATATTTGTATTAATGTCTGCAAACATATCCTGCTTTAATATCGATTGCAAAGGGTCACACATGTTTATAAACACTGCCATATTCATGGTTGAGCCTGATATTTTAGTGTCTCCTTATCTGCCCTTAACCAATTTTTTTTCCTGTATGAAATAATCATGCTCCCAAAACTTCTTGAACTATTCCTATTCCTGTATGATTGTATGGACCTGACAGATTCATGCTGCCTTTTTGTTACCAGATAATCATGATGTTGATCCTGCACCTTCAAAGTCTCCCCTTAAGATCATGTGCTTTCAGGTGGACCTGATTTAAGTCTCATGCTACACTTCAAAGTCTCCCCCAAAGAGCTTCCTTCCTTCATTTATAAGTACTTTTCATATACTGTCCTCAAAGTGCTTTACCTAAATAGGAGTGCTTCTCCAAATTTTGATTCAATTGATATACTTGAAGAAGCCTTTGTAACCTTTTGAATAAGCCTTTGTAACCTTTTGTAAATACACATGTTTTGAAATTTTTTGAGGAGTAACTCAAAGCATGCATATATAGAAAATGAAGTGGCTACTTTCTTCATATTCCATGAGGGACTATTGTTCTTCCTAAATACTATTCATTTCATGTACCTCTGAATTATTTCAAGTGAAATTAAATGACTTGAAATTAAATTTCCTAAAGCCTATTGAAATTTCTCCTTCAAAATAAGGATGCACTCCCATTTGATTCTCACAGATAGCTTGTAATCATGAGGCTCTCGCTAAAGAGTGGACCTTCGCAAAATCTTGTGACGTCTTGTCACAAACAAAACCATCAAATTAAAAACACATCATTTTTCTCCTTCAAAGAAAAAACAAATTCACATCATGTGAATATGTGAATAACGTGTTTGTGCTCATTTAGATATTTTCATTAATTGGTTTTCTTTAATTGCAATCATTTCCATAGGTTAATTTCCTTTTTTGATTGAGAGTTTTAATTGCTTAGCATATATTGTGCAAGTGTACTTTAGAAGTATAAGAACTTGGATTGACATTTAATGGAAGTAATTTATCTCACAATTAATTTACCCATTAGGATGCTTTGACCTAGTAACTTGAGAGATGAAAAAGATCCTATCACATTAACGTGAGGATCCATTTTCACAATGAACATTAGGAAAAGACAATATTCATTGCAGTTGGTAACATAGTCAACTAGTAGACTATTCAATTATTAACAAAGTTGATGAAAGAATGCAAGGAATTTAAGGTTGCATTTCAATTTTGAAAATTTTCTACAATAATTTTTGTAGGATAATTTGTTATACAATATCATTATCATAGTTTACTTTTATTTTTATTTTTATAATAAAAATGCTCATACTCGTAATTTCAATTATATGGTTGGTTGTATTGAACACAAATTAATTTTGATTATATATTTGGTTATATTTTCCAAGTATATTTATTCTTGTTGGACTAAGTATTTTTAGGATCTCTCTCTCTCACACACACACACACACACACATGTTAATGCAAGTTTCCATAGTTATTTATAATTTTTATTTTAGAAAGAACCTTCAACCAAAAATACCCCTAAGGTTAGTCCCTCGTGTGCCCTTTGAGACACATTAGGTCATCCCACCAATTCATGCCCCATGCTTCATGAGTTGAAGGGTATCCTTCATACCCCTTAAGCACCCCCATTTCTCCCCACTCCATCATGTGATGCTGCCACCTCATCACGTAATAAGGGTTTAAGAACCAACAACCTCTTGTCTATTTATGTGAAACACAAACATTATACACAACATTGTCTCAATCTCCGACGATATCAAGATGTGTTGGTCACCATACATCATGCCTCAATAGTGGCACCACCACTTACACCAACCTCATATGTTGATGATTCCTCTTCCACCATTTATTATGTCACGAACTCGGTTAATTAGTATATGGCATGCCCTTGAGTGCTCTATGTTAAAGACACTCATCTCATCTATATGTGTCCTTTACTCATCAAATACCATCATCACTGCATGCATCAAGTGACATATCCCCCTCATCAAGATCCCAATCCGCTTAATTTTGGATGCTCCTCATACACTAAGTACCTTGACCATATCAATGGAATACCCAACTCCTAGCATGGTTCCCACCACACCAACACAACTATTGGAGATTCAAACGACCTCACCACTTAGAAAATGATAAGAAATTATTTCACCCCCTTTACTAACAATACATAGAAAGAATTTAACATATAATCTACTTGTTATAAAAGAGTTATCCTATAGAGTTATTCTATGAAGATTAACTACCTCAAGAACTATTTTTTTGCGTAGGGAAAGAGACACATTCCCATGTTTGAGCATGAAAACATTCTTTGATATTGTTAATGCCTGTAGTGTTTACTTCTACAAGTTCTATAGGCAGAGTCTGTAAAGGGCCAGGTAGCCTCTGGATCTCATCTTTTATGAAAGGTGACATATCTAGTAAATGCCCCTGCAGTCAATGTCTGGAATGGATCTAAATAGAAGTTCTTCATTTTAATATCCGTAAAACACAACAACTTTAAGGTAAACTATGTACATGTTCCATTCATCATGAACACAAGCCTCACAAGCCTCCTTGGCTTTGGAGCATTTTCCATGTTTTCCATAACCAAGACTCAAATAATTAGGCCCTTCTTGAAGAACATTTGGCTCAACTATGCCTTGTACATGCTTGTGTTGTTGAAGCTGGGTTACCTTGACCATATCAATGGAATGCCCAACTCCTAGCATGGTTCCCACCACACCAACACAACTATTGGAGATTCAAACGACCTCACCACTTAGAAAATGATAAGAAATTATTTCACCCCCTTGTACTAGAACAATACATAGAAAGAATAAATCCACACACCACCACACACAACACACCACCCACCCCCCCCCCCCCCCCCCCCCCCCCCCCCGATCTCAAATAATTTTTAAGAGTAAACAATGAAAACAACAAATTGATCTATGTACTAGATGTACAACATTCAACCATACCTATATAAAGAGTACAATGAAATTAATGTTGGTTTACTTCAACACTTGGAAAATATCTTGTTTCTATCCCATTTGTGGAAGTTATGCAAATATGAAATAAAGATATGAGGTTAAGAAGTTCTTAAAATTTGATGAAGTAGATGACCCTACTTTTGAGGATTATCCTATAGAGTTATAAAAGATGAATCAAGGGAATAAAAATGTAATTCATAAACATTTTCATATATTCCTACTAATAAATAAAATATTATTACACAACTATATGCTAGATTTAGGAGAAACAACTGATGTAATTCCTTTGAAAGTGATGAAATAATTAGGCCTTACAACAACTAGGGTGCATATAGAAATGTATGTGCTATGGATCCTATGAAAATCGGGATGGGTAGAGTAATAAATACACATGTTTTGAAATTTTTGAGGAGTAACTCAAAGCATGCATATATACAAAATGAAGTGGCTACTTTCTTCATATTCCATGAGGGACTATTGTTCTTCCTAAATACTATTCATATCATGTAACTCTGAATTATTTCTAGTGAAATTAAATGACTTGAAATTAAATTTCCTAAAGCCTATTGAAATTTCTCCTTCAAAATAAGGATGCACTCCCATTTGATTCTCACAGATAGGTTGTAATCATGAGGCTCTCGCTCAAGAGTGGACCTTCACAAAATCTTGTGACAGTCACAAACAAAACCATCAAACTGAAAACACATCATTTTCTCCTTCAAAGAAAAAAAAATTCACATCATGTGAATATGTCCATGTACTCTTACATATTGGTGTACAAAACCATCAACCAAACAAGTTGACAAAACATGCCTCTTCAAACAACTGACTCTGAAGACAAATAATAGAGCTCATGTAATTTCAACATCTTGCTTCATGCAACATGCATTGGATACTTTGAATTTGCAAAGAAATTAATGAAACATCAAAATACATGCTAGGCCTTAATTGGATAAGAAATCTAACCATTTGTCAGCAAACCATTTCAATGGCGCTTCTTTTTCTTTCAACTATGTTGAATTTAGTTTTAGTTATATTTTTAATTTTGGAGAAAATAACTATTTATTTCATGTGTAATTAGATTAGTGATTTCATGTGTTAGGGTTGTGGATTCAGGCATTGAAACAACACCATTATATTTCAAATTTAAAAATGATGGTTTGAGTCCTATGTAGCTTAGAATCCTACTTGTTTTCAAAATAAGGATGCACTCCCATTTGATTCTCACGGATAGGTTGTAATCATGAGGCTCTCGCTAAAGAGTGGACCTTCACAAAATCTTGTGACGTCTTGTCACAAACAAAACCATCAAACTGAAAACACGTCATTTTTCTCCTTCAAAGAAAAAAAAAAATCACATCATGTGAATATGTCCATGTACTCTTACATATTGGTGTACAAAACCATCAACCAAACACAAGTTGACAAAACATGCATCTTCAAACAATTGACTCTTAAGTCAAATAATAGAGCTCATGTACTTTCAACATCTTGCTTCATGCAACATGCACCATACTTTGAATTTGCAAAGAAATTCATGAAACATCAAAATACATGCTAGGCCTTAATTGGATAAGAAATCTAACCATTTGTCAACAAACCATTTCAATGGCGCTTCTTTTTCTTTCAACTATGTTGAATTTAGTTTTTAGTTATATTTTTAATTTTTGAGAAAATAACTATTTATTTCATGTGTAATTAGATTAGTGATTTCATGTGTTAGGGTTGTGGATTCAGGCATTGAAACAACACCATTATATTTCAAATTTAAAAATGATGGCTTGAGTCCTAGGTAGCTTAGAATCCTACTTGTTTTCAAAATAAGGATGCACTCCCATTTGATTCTCACGGATAGGTTGTAATCATGAGGCTCTCGCTCAAGAGTGGACCTTCGCAAAATCTTGTGACGTCTTGTCACAAACAAAACCATCAAACTGAAAACACATCATTTTTCTCCTTCAAAGAAAAAATAAATTCACATCATGTGAATATGTCCATGTACTCTTACATATTGGTGTACAAAACCATCAACCAAACACAAGTTGACAAAACATGCCTCTTCAAACAACTGACTCTTAAGTCAAATAATAGAGCTCATGTACTTTCAACATCTTGCTTCACGCAACATGCACCATACTTTGAATTTGCAAAGAAATTCATGAAACATCAAAATACATGCTACGCCTTAATTGGATAAGAAATCTAACCATTTGTCAGCAAACCATTTCAATGGCGCTTCTTTTTCTTTCAACTATGTTGAATTTAGTTTTTAGTTATATTTTTAATTTTGGAGAAAATAACTATTTATTTCATGTGTAATTAGATTAGTGATTTCATGTGTTAGGTTGTGGATTCAGGCATTGAAACAACACCATTATATTTCAAATTTAAAAATGATGGTTTGAGTCCTAGGTAGCTTAGAATCCTACTTGTTTTCAAAATAAGGATGCACTCCAATTTGATTCTCACGGATAGGTTGTAATCATGAGGCTCTCGCTAAAGAGTGGACCTACGCAAAATCTTGTGACGTCTTGTCACAAGCAAAACCATCAAACTGAAAACACATCATTTTTCTCCTTCAAAGAAAAAAAAAATTCACATCATGTGAATATGTCCATGTACTCTTACATATTGGTGTACAAAACTATCAACCAAACACAAGTTGACAAAACATGCCTCTTCAAACAACTGACTCTCAAGTCAAATAATAGAGCTCATGTACTTTCAACATCTTGCTTCATGCAACATGCACCATACTTTGAATTTGCAAATAAATTCATGAAACATCAAAATACATGCTAGGCCTTAATTGGATAAGAAATCTAACCATCTGTCAGCAAACCATTTCAATGGCGCTTCTTTTTCTTTCAACTACGTTGAATTTAGTTTTTAGTTATATTTTTAATGTTGGAGAAAATAACTATTTATTTCATGTGTAATTAGATTAGTGATTTCATGTGTTAGGGTTGTGGATTCAGGCATTGAAACAACACCATTATATTTCAAATTTAAAATTGATGGTTTGAGTCCTAGGTAGCTTAGAATCCTACTTGTTTTCAAAATAAGGATGCACTCCCATTTGATTCTCACGGATAGGTTGTAATCATGAGGCTCTCGCTCAAGAGTGGACCTTTGCAAAATCTTGTGACGTCTTTTCACAAACAAAACCATCAAACTGAAAACACATCATTTTTCTCCTTCAAAGAAAAAAAAAATTCACATCATGTGAATATGTCCATGTACTCTTACATATTGGTGTACAAAACCATCAAACAAACACAAGTTGACAAAACATGCCTTTTCAAACAACTGACTCTTAAGTCAAATAATAGAGCTCATGTACAAATTTCCATATTTGTTGCATTTATGTGTGTCTAACATAACTCTACTTTCAACATCTTGCTTCATGCAACATGCACCATACTTTGAATTTGCAAAGACCCAGGAATTCTCCACCCCCATTAAAATGACCCTACAAGTTGATTCTTTTAGTTTTTTCACTCTATAAGCATCGACGTACGATTATGCATGATGGAGAATCTCTAGCGCTTTCCCTTGTTAATATATTTAACAAGGGAAAGCGCTAGATATTCTCCATCATGCATAATCGTACATTGGATTTGGTGATAATTGTCTCCATATTTTGGCTTTCCGACCCGCAAAACATAATTATTTTAGAAGGGAGGGAAGGAGGGATGATCACATTGACTTGCTTGATGACCTGTCTATGAAGATTAACTACCTCAAGAACTATTTTTTGCGTAGGGAAAGAGACACATTCCCATGTCTGAGCATGAAAACGTTCTTTGATATTGTTAATGCCTCTAGTGTTTACTTCTACAAGTTCTATAGGCAGAGTCTGTAAAGGGCCAGGTAGCCTCTGGATCTCATCTTTTATGAAAGGTGACATATCTAGTAAATGCCCCTGCAGTCAATCTCTGGAATGGATATAAATAGAAGTTCTGAACATTTTAATATCCGTAAAACACAACAACTTTAAAGTAAACTATGTACATGTTCCATTCATCATGAACACAAACCTCACAAGCCTCCTTGGCTTTGGAGCATTTTCCATGTTTTCCATAACCAAGACCCAAATAATTAGGCTCTTCTTGAAGAACATTTGGCTCAACTATGCCTTGTACATGCTTGCCTTTAAAACCCTTTACTTTCATAGCACATTTTCATCAAAAATTTGGACCTTGTTCCTCTAATGTCTCTAATGTCTCTCAAAAGCACGTACACATTCATTTTCAGAGGAAATTTAAGGTACTCTAATGTCTCTAATGTCTCTCAAAAGCACGTACACATTCATTTTCAGAGGAAATTGAAGGTAGAAACCAATCTAGCTAATTCTTCTAACTAACCTTGACTAAAATGAGCTAAATTGTACTTTGATACGAACTTTATTTAAATTGTCCACCCCACATTAGGCACCAATGATTATAACCTTTAATGGGCTAGCATTGGTTTGTAATCATCATCTCAAAATGACCTAGTAGATGAAAAATTATCATGTTTGTAATCATCGTTTCACACCATCTACATATGACCCTTCTACACATTATATGATTGAATTTATGGTAGGTCATCCCTTCTATCTAGACCACGATTGATTGTGACATTAGGCGAATAAAGGAAATTTGATAAGGAAATGATCAGTATAAGTTTGTCCTCCTCCACGCACTCCATATCTAATGATTGCCTATTTTTCTCTTCCAACATTTTATTTTTGAAATTCATTTTGGTAGTTAATTCTACTATTTAGTCACAACACACTTGGAAGTCAAAGAAATTGTTATATACACTACTAAACTCAATTAACATTGTTTTTTATTGGACTTTACAATAACAAACAACGTAGAGTTCATTAATGTAGTAGTGTATAATATGATAATTATATGTATAGTGGTGTGGCTATCGATAAAATTAGCTGCTAATGAATGTCGAGAATAGAAAGTTGGAAGTGGAAAATTGAGAAATCACTAGCTATGGGGCGGATGGAGGAGGACAAGCTAGAAACTATCTTCTGCTTATAAATTGTATTTTATTCACTTGTTGTCACAATCATTCATGGGATAGGTAGAGAGGACGACATTTCAAAAATTCATGCATATAATATGTAGAAGGGGTCATGTATGAGATGGTGTGAAGTGATGATGATGGAAATGGTAAATTTTCATGTGCCAAGTCATTTTTAGATGATGATGACAAACCAATATTAGCCATTTTAAGGTTATAATCATTAACAAGAAATATGGGTAAGGAAATTCAAAGTGCCAAATTCTAAGGAACAAGCCATATTTGCTTCTCAAAAACTTTAGTTGATATATTCTTAAAAAACCAAGTACAAATTTTAGTAATCCTAGAATCATGCTTTACATAAGGTAAAATTGGGGAACTCATGACTTGTACTATAGATAAAAAAAACATTTACACTTACCAAAAAATATATGATAAAAATTGACAAACTACATTTAAGCTTAGCTCAAGGGGATATAATCATTCTTGCCTTCCATATAGATAATGAAAATGATTGTTCTAAGTCTCATGTTGCTTCTCATGTTATTTTATAAACCTTGGTTGGAAAGAAAAATAGGAGGGCAGAAATGTAAGAAATATAGAACATATTGGATTTAACAGCCCCAAACTGGATTTTACTTCGAGGTATTGATTTTTTGAAATCTATTTTGTGAATGTTGACCAATAGATATATATCATGGAGGATGAAAGAAGAAGATCGGCTGAATCCCATATGGAGGGTCAGGGATTGGAGGATGTTCACGGTATTTAAATATAATCTTAAATCTCCATACATGTGTGTACATATGGAATTGATTTTTTTATTAACTTTGTGAGTGAAATTAGTTGTTAATAAGTTTCATATTTTAATTTTTAGGAGGCAGGAGGAGAAGGCTTTCTACTCCATCAATGGAGCGTGGCCAAGGTTCAACCGGTCGAGGTAGCAGGGTGCCGGAAGGGGGTGATATTTATTCCCCCGAAGGCCAGCAATCAACGGCTGCTGGTTCTCAACAGGGTCACTGTGGGTCTGGTTCTTAGCAGCATCATTCTGGGGCTAGTTCTCAGCAGGGTCATGTTGGAGATGATGTTAACCAACAACATCAAGGTTTCCATCAATTTCAATATTTTTTCATTAAATTTTTACAACTTTTTTTACACGTGTTTTTTCTAATATATGAAATTTTATATATATTGATGCAGAGGCTGAAAATGTTCGAGCCAGTGGTCAAAAAAGACGCAGGGCAGCGCGCTACATTGAAGAAGAAGGCTGTCAACCCAGCACAACTTATCCGGCTGAGATTACCGATATACCATGGGAAACGAACATGGCGGAATGCACCTTACAAAGGTGTCAAAGCCTTCATGCAAAATTGCAAAGAGATCTCGAGGCTTTGTCTCTACCTGCTGAGAGTAGACAAAGCCTAGAAATAGTTACACATTCATTGAGTGAAATGGTAAAAGTGTACAAAGATTTGGGGCCAACCACTGATTCGTTTGTAGAAGTGATGAGAAAGAGAGGAGAAACAGTGATAGGTCCCGATAAATGGCAGGACATAAAAAAAAGAGTTTCAAGAAATGATGCTAAGTCAATGTTTAATTATAAGGAAGGGCTCAAAAGAAAGATGTTGAAGGTGCGTATTTCACAAGGCACGCATGTTAAAATATTCTAGATAGGTTGTGAGACGGCGGTTTTGAAGGCTTCCCCCATGGAACGACATGAGGTTCTCTTTATTTTGTACATTGTACAAATGTTTATGCATAATTTTTGGGTATGAAACAATTACAAATGTGGACTTTCCTTTTCGAATTTTTTTCTTTGGGAGAGGCCTGCTTATATGGTCGGTGCCGCTAAGCTGAGATGCTGTGGAGTTGCCCCCGCCCGAGCCGCCACAGAGCCGACCGCCCCGAGTCGAAACCCCCGCGACGGGAGAGAGTGACCAAATAAGTCGTGAAGCAAGAGATGTTATGATCGAAAATGTTCATAGCGGATTGAGTGGAGTCAATATTGGCTTAAATAGACTAAGATCACGTGAACATGCACGTGCCAATTTTGTTTATCATACAGATGAGGAGATTTACAACATGAATGTTGAAGATCTCCGAACATACGCAATAAATTGTCGCAATGGTCTGCAAGACCTAATTTTTCATGAGGAAGAGGGCACCGGAACGGTATGTGTTAGTGACTTTAGGGTTTGAAATTATATTTACATATACGTGTACAATTTGTAACAAATACATGTGTATGTACACATGTATACATTTATTTGTATGTGTACATTAATCTAACAAAAATGTATGATTATATGTTAAAACACCATTTGCAGTTCTCAGGCATGATGCGTGATGAAAATGTTAATATTACGTTCGGGACCTATGGCTCAAACGATGCAGCTGGGTCTAGCCATCATGATATGTTGGCACATGTATTTTAGTGTTTTTTAAGTGACTCTAAAATAAATAATTGTTGCCACCATGTACATGTATGTATATATATAATTCGATAAAATGTTTTAACAGGTACCGATTCCGTATGATGTTTTTGGGATGTCGGTACCTTCTTCTTCTTTAGGAGATATACCTTCTACTTCATTGGGAGATGTACAAGTATGGACAATTTTTCAAAAGTTCAAAATTTATGTTACCTCAAAAAGTTCCATTAAAAATTGAGATATATAGAGAGAGAGATCTATATTTTGAGTTATTTAAAAAATTTTGAATTTAGGTTCGTATAGAAGATTTTTTTAATCCGAGGACTCTAGCGACGGAGATAGGAACATCCACAGCATTTGAAGAAGTTGTCTTTAGTTCTTTTTTTTAATATTATTGTTCAAATAAGTTTATATATGTAGACGTGCATTTTCATTTGAAAGTTTTTAATTTATATAAATTATTTATGTATATATATATTTATATTTAACTGTACATGTATATTGTACAGGTTACCACTGGAGATGTTTCTATGGCAGATCCTGTCCATCAAATGGAGAGGCAACCTTACGAGGTATTGCGTGATTTTTTTGTTATATTTTGTTTTTTACATGAAGTTCTAGATATATATATTTTCATTCATTTTTAAAACTTCAAATTTTAATGTTCAAGTACATGTGCATTGTGTATGTAGGTTTCCTATTTACAGGATAGGGAGCTAACCGAGACCCAGAGGCTAGATCCTCCATTTGATGGACAAGATTTACAGTAGATTTGATTTTATTTCAAAATTTAGATGGTTTTAAAATTTGTTAAACTTGATACAGTTTGATACTTGAGTGAGATTTACAATTTTTGGACATATTTTATTACAATGTTTTTTGGACATATTTTTGGACATATTTTTGGACATATATGTTAAATGTTTTTGTTGGATAGTTGAATTATAATTGGCATGGCATGTGATATTTAATGTTAAATGTTTTTGTTAGATAGTTGAATTATAATTGGCATGGCATGTGATATTTAATGTTGAATGTTTTTGTTAGATAGTTGAATTATAATTGGCATGACATTTGAAGTTTTTAAAACTACATGAATGATGGAATGTGAACCTACATTTGCACATGTGGTAAATTGAAATGTTACTTGTAACAAGACAATCCCCATTGATTTCATTACACTATATGTTGATTTCTGATTTGATATAATTGCATACATATGATGGCACATTACTTGTAAAGTCATTGGATTAATAACTTGTTCATTGATTTCAGTGTTCTTTGGATGGTTTTAGTACTTTTGGCATGTGAATGTGAAGTAATGTTGTCATTGAATTACATCTGACATGTGATATTTAATGTTAAATATTTTTGTTGGATAGTTGAATTATAATTGGCATGGCATGTGATATTTAATGTTGAATGTTTTTGTTGGATAGTTGAATTATAATTCTAATGGTATCTGAAGTTTTTAAAACTACATGAATGATATAATGTGAACCTACATTTGCACATGTGGTAAATTGAAATGTTACTTGTAACAAAACAATCCGCATTGATTTCATTATGTAGTATATGTTGATTTCTGATTTGATATAATTGCATGTATGATGGTACATTACTTGTAAAGTCATTGGATTAATAGTGTTCATTGATTTCAGTGTAAGCGCAAAAATTATTGACAATGTAGAATGATTTTTGTGTTATAATAACTAAACCTAATAATATTGGAGAGCAAGAGAGACTTGAGGTATGGTGTTTACTACAAGAGTTTGAGCTAAATATTTAAATGGCTTATCTATCTTTCATAAAATAGTTTAAGATTGATCACAAGAATTAAGAGTTCATGTCTCGGTCCATCATTGGTATGGTCCATCATAGAATGATCATCCATGTCAATGAATCTTAAGTCTATCTTTCCAAACCATGACCCTACTCTCACATGTGTGCTTTTCATGACACCAGTCGTGCTACTTTTATCCTTGAGTTGATTGCCTTGAAAGCACTCAACTCTTTCTCGATGCTAGCCTTCCTCTTTCTAAGAGATGAAGCTGCCTTTCGACTTAGGAAGCTATGGGTAGCCCCCGTGTCTATCAAAGCAGAGAACTTTTTCCCATGTACGGTTGTAGACATGAATCTCAAGTCCAAGGAACTTTCATCATCATTCCTCCTCCTTGTCTTGCGCCTTACTTTCGCAATCTTAAACATTTCCTCTTCCAATATGTTTTTCGAACTAGCCCTTGGCTTAACAGTGCTTTTCACATATCTCTTCTCATGAAGCTCCATAGAACAATTTGATCCCGGGTCTGCTTGAATTGGTTCAAGCTCTTTCCTTTTTGAATTCTGTCTAATTGCTCCAATACGACATATATTGACTCCTTCCAAACGAAGTGCACCAATCCTCTTAGTGTGGTCGTCTTCTTTTCCAAGTGTGCCAACACATGAATTTTCTTTCTTCAAACCAATAGGTTTCGGATCAAGAAAGTCCTTCTTGATCTTATCTTCCATGTTCTTGACTTTACCCTGCAACGTGGTGCTTATTTCCTTCAAGTGAGCCCTTTCCATAAAGAGTTCCTGAAGTCTTTGTTCACCTTGTCGTATCTCCATGTCAAGCTTTTCAATTTCAGCAGTTTGTCTAGAAAGTCCATCCTTGGAATTTCTTGCGTGAAAAACCAAGCAGGTTGAACCAACGTTGGTCTAGTGCATTGGAATTCATTAAAGAATTGGTCATTGGCGCTGCTTCAAGCTAGGAGTGAGCATCGTCACCAACCTACATTGAATATTTTACACTCCCTATGGTGAATGATACTTTAAATTGATTGACAGTCTAAGACTTTCGAATTTTTCCGAATGCCAAATGATTTTACAAAGTTAGTATTTATAATATTCTAGTAGGTCATTCGACGACAACTTTTACCAAATACTTGAAACGACTTTGGCGTGTGATATTTAATTTGTTAAATGTTTTTGTTGCATTGTTGAATTATAATTGGCATGGCTTAACAATGCTTTTCACATATCTCTTCTCATGAAGCTCCATAGAACAATTCGATCCTGGGTCTGCTTGAATTGGTTCAAGATCTTTCCTTTTCGAATTCTGTCTAATCGCTCCAATACGACATATATTGACTCCTTCCAAACGAAGTGCACCAATCCTCTTAGTGTGGTCATCTTAGTGTGGCGTGTGATATTTAATTTGTTAAATGTTTTTGTTGGATTGTTGAATTATAATTGGCATGGCATGTGAAGTTTTTAAAACTCCAATTTTGGATGGTTTCAATCTACATTTTGCATGTGATATTTAATGAACTTTAAATGTTAAATGTTTAAATGATGCACAATATATAATCGAAAGGGTTTTAAGACTTAAAGTTTTGGATGGTTTCAATTTACAACTTAAATTTTTGGATGGTTTCAACCTACATTTGCGCATATGGTAAATTGAAATTATGTTACTTGCAACAAGACAATCCCCATTGATTTCATTGTATATGTTGATTTCCAATTTGATATAATTGCATGTATGATGGTACATTACTTGTAAAGACATTGGATTAATAGTGTTCATTGATTTTACTTGAAGCGCAAAAAATTATTGATAATGTAGAACGATTTTTGTGTTATAATAATTAAACCTAATAATATTGGAGAACAAGAGAGATGAGGTATGGTGTTTACTACAAGAGTTCGAGCAGGGCATTCGGTGACAACTTTTACTAGAAACTTGAAACAAAGAGAATCTATCTTTGGCTAGGACATCATGTAAGATGCTCGACATAAACAGTAAAATTGTACTTAAAAGCCAAGATTCGGGCAAGTGGGGACAACCACTTGTTATCTCGTCCCTTGGAGGCTAGGCCATATGGGGACCGAATCTGACTTTACAAAATAAAGTGAAATAATTTGTACAATATGGTCGGAGAACATATACAAAAACAATTAATATACAAGAACAATTAATTTCATTCTAGAATATATATATCCAATACATATTTAACATTTTTAATCAATGCACATGTATAGAAAAACTACTTTCAGTGGAAACTAGAGCACGTGCTTGTACCCAAACAATTTGTAACATTTGCAAACCACAAATAACATAAGTAGTTCAATTTTTTGTTGAGTACTGAAAGGTTTAAAAGATAATAAATTGTTGTCCTGACACTTCACTCAAAAAAATTCTAATGGAATTCCATCCTCAATAATCCATTCATGATCGGATTTTGACATTTTCCATTTCTTAATTTTTGATTTTTTCTTTGATTGAACTTCTATCAACTTTATGCGTGCTGCACACACCAAGTGACTATACTGACAACTTATGGAATCAGGTTCATAGTCTTCAAAGTAAACAAAGTCTCCACTTTGACGAGTTTGTTTGAAAAATAACCTTTCAGTATAATAGACCCTTTGTCATACTAAAATCCATGATCATTATAGTCTTGTAATAATTTCATTTTTTGTTCAGTGCAACGCATCAAATAATACTTCACATTTTCATCGTTGTCAATAGGTGCAATTACAGCAAAAACATCTCCTGCACAATAAAATAAATTTAACATTTCATTATGCATATTTAAATTTAAATTTGTAAATCTTTAAATCATTAAAAAGTAATTCAAATGTTACCTTCTCTAACAAGATCAGAAACTCGATCACCATCGGATGATATTGTAGTTTCCTCTGATTCCATTTCTTCAATCATTGCAACAGACATTTTCCCCTTTGTATTTAGCTATGTATGTTTCCAATCGTTTACATACATTTTGTTTCAAAACCAAAAGAATTATCGTGCAGATTTGAATTGACCTGCGCATCCATCTGACCTTATCCAATGTTCATTTAATGTTATTTCATGATTTTTCAAGGAATCATAAATTTTTCCAAAATAATGTTGTACAAAACATGTATCATGTGTACGATCGTCACTGATATAAAAGTGATATTCTTTAATGATATGTCAATTTTCACTCGTGCCTTCTATATGATCAACATTTTGTTCAGCATGTCTATATAGAATATGGACGAGCATGGAGAATTGGTCAAAATGATAGTATTCACTACGAATTTATTTTTGTGGAACAAATGTGTAGTTTTCTGCAAAATCAATCACTGACAAAATCGTCCTTAGTGGAAAAAATTCACGAGATTTTTTGAATTGCAAATCTTTCCATTGAGCTCTATGGGAATGCTTGGTGTATTTGCAAATTTCTGCCTCAAAATTTCTCAAAAAGTCTATAAGAAAAATTTTGTCTTCTAGTAATTCAATTCTTTTAACACTATTTGCACCTTGAATCAATGTATCGATATATTCATATCTCTTCCATTTCACTTTCATGTTGGACAATGATTGATAATTTATATCAATACGATATTTCTTTTGAAATTTAGTCAAATTTCCACAATCACCGCATTTTTTACCACCAACACATTTATTTTTGTAAAATAGTTCATCTCTTTCTCTTTCACATAGAATATGTAACACCCCCAATTTGTGTGTTGAATTTTTAAAAGTTAGACATTTGAACTCTAATCCTAAGGGGGTGGACCCCAAGCGATGAATATGGTGTGAATGTATTTACATATTTATTTGAGGAAATAAATAAAATGATTTTGCATGTTGACCAAAAAAGAGAATTTGAGATCACTTGCCAAATCCATGAGGATGGATAAGGCAACAAATCCCCAAAAATATTTCAAAAATCCTTGAAAGAAATTTATTTAGATTTGAGAAGAAATCTAAATTTCCCCAATGAAGAGGAGTAGTTGGGAAGAGGTGAGAAAAGCTGGAAAAGCTGAGGAAAAGCTTAAAGCAGCTTTAAAGAACCCCAAGATGGGAAGCCTAGGCTAAACAGGAAAGAAAATAATCACCACTATTAAGACTGAGAATTAGAAACATGCTTGGGGAAATATGAGCTTAAATAAGCTGCTCCTAGGCAGATCAGAGGTTGATCTGCTCTAGGAGGTGATCTCTGCTCGGGGGTGAGTCCTGGGAGACAAAGAGGACTCTAAGGTTGGGAGGTTGGTCATTTTGCAGATTGGGGTATGTTCTGAAATTCTTGTTATTTTGTCTTATTACAGTATGAATTGGCTACATATAAAATCGAATTTTATTAAAAGGAGAAAATTTGGTACTACATTTAACAAAATCTATCCTCAGGCATTCACCTTCCAGATTTTGTTTAGTTGTAGACCAGTAGTCCATGGAGTAGAAACCTTCAGAAACTCTAAACCAAACACGGTTTAAATCTGAAGGTACTTAGGCTCCATAGAAATTTGAATATTAACTTGCTCCATATTTATGTAAAATGGTGAAATTTTATGCTCATATGTCAGATGGAATAACTGTGTTAGCAGATCTGAAGTTTTATGATACCATAGCAGAAAATCAAATATGTTAGATTTGGTATGGGACATATTCTATTTCCAAAAGAAACTTTAATCTATTTGATGGCTATACCCTTCATAGCATGTATATTGCATATTATAATTTGAATATTTACTTCTAAATTTTAAACCAAGTATTATAGCCAAGGACTAAATCTACCATTCCGATATAGGACTCAATGACAATGTAATACCCTTATATATATATATATATACATCTAAAATAATTTATAAAAGCCGTGAGTTATAGTCCTAACAATATATGTATATTTACATCATACATGAATTAACAAAAGATGCGCGCTACTGCCTCGTATCCGTGGCAACAATTATAAACAAAAAAACAACGAAACGTGTGAGAATTGTATATATAAACCAAACATTGAGGCAATTAAATAAAAGAGTCAAATATAAATGAGTCCCCACGAATAGACTAATCATAAACTATAGAAATGAAAACAAAGTTAAAGGCACCACGAGCTCGTAGTACACGATAACTCTGATTACCCCGAATGCGTCGACATAAAACTTTATACATATGAAACACGACTAAAATAAATGAACTGGACGCAAGAAATATACATATATACGCACCTCAAAATAAAATGGGTTGAACGAATGGTCAAACGACATTAAAGTAGGTGTGTTCTTTAGTTTCGCTATACATGGAGGTTAGTTTAAAATAATTTCGTGACTGCACACACATACTTAAACCCTAACATTGTGAGTTCTGTTAAACTTGGAACAGAGTAAACATACACTCCCATATAATTTTGTAACACCGCACAGATAATAGGCGGTATTCAATCTATGAAACAACGCATAGTTCAACCAATACCGAGAACTAAATCTGTGCGCTGCGGGTAAAAGATTCCGGCATGAAGAAAGTTATTATAGTCGATTATCCAGACGATGCAGCTATTTCTATTAGCCTGTAGAATATTGCCAGCAATAACAATAAATATATAACCAAAATCAGAAAGGTGATTCTATCAGAGAGCGTTGGATCTCAGACTCTGTGAGATTCCTGGAAACATAAACCAATATAGGGGACGCGTAACTCTCTGAAACCGATAAGCAGATCTAGTGAAAAAAAAACCTGATAACGCAATCGCAACGACTCAAACAGGAGATAAATGTAAATAAGGCGAAAGGGAAATATAAGTAAGTCAGCCGTAGTGAAGCCAACAAACTTGAATACACCCCTGAGATCTGGCGTTGAACGTAGAACAAAAAAACCTGTTAGCAAAAAGGGGGCGGCGGGTAATCGAGAGAAAAACTCGTTAAAAAGGGTTTTATCCCTTGTGACGCGTACTGGGCGCGACATTAAAATACCTTAAAGAAAAAAAAACCCTTATGAGGAAAACCACTCTTCTTCATATAAAACAGCCTACTAGTAACTATGATAAGGAAATCAAGAGGAGGGTTGAAACCTGAATAGCGCGGCCAGAGAGAAAGAGACTCGCCGTTAGCACCCTCCGCACAGGCAAACTGTAAACGATAATTGAGACAAGATTTCCAGAAGTTGCAGATTAACAAAAAAATCAGGCCATCAGTGAATGAGTTATGAGAATGACAAACACCGCCACCATAAGAGGAACTAACCCTAACTCGAACCAGTTATATATAATCATAGGAGGAGGGAAATAGGAATGGTAACAAGTGTTGACTCACAGATAAATCGAGAAGCAGGAGAAAACCCTAATCCCACTGCCCCCCACAGTCAGAAAATCCCCAGGTCGATTAGGGAAAACCCAGCTTTGTTGATCGACTAGTACAATGCGATGTAACCTTGATTGCAGAGGAGGTACGTAGATGCAGCCTGGCGCCCTAGTTCAGTAGTTGTACAGCTGCTAGGCTTGGCCTTTTTGCACCATCCAGCTATATGTTACGCCTCAAATGCGTACTGGCGGTGGATAAACCTAAAGAAAAAAAAAATTCCAATCCAGAGCTTTGCGCACCCCGTGCTGAGCCAGAGGCGAATAGCAAAGGGAATATGACACGTAACTCCCTTTCGGGCATGGGTACATCACCGCCGGCCTTCCGTGCTTAGCTCACCCGAACACGAAACCTACCCTGCATCTAAAACCAGTAGACATCGCAGTAGAAACACGTTAAATCATACCGTAAGATCACAAATCTATGTTTCTATCCCTATCTCTAGCCAGGACGCATAGGATTACTTTACGTACATACCAGTCCGATTTCATATACACTGGTTCAAATTTTATACAAATTGATTCGACGGAGAAAACAATGGATCCCAATACGTATCACCGTGCAGGCATAACCCAATCCTACAGCGACGAATTGGAGGGAGGGCGGTAAAAGTAAAACCGCTCCAATAAATTTTATGAGATGGTTGAATGGGTAGTCTCAATGGTTTAGAAGGGATAATCAGACCCCAGAAATTAAAACGGCGGGTCGACGTGGAGTAATGAGTCGCCAATGCGCGGTGTATATATATATCAGTAAACCGGGTGCAGCAAGCTCCACGACGGCAGGGTCTCGCCGACGTACCAAGCTATAGTGGCGTGCCAATGTATTATCTGCAAAGATAATCTTTCGACGTGCTTTTGAAATACTCGGCGGGTTCAATCATATCAATTAATGATATATGCAAATGGTTATGGCTACACAAATTTCCTACTAATATGAACTGGAGTTTAATATATGTATAACTATAGATGACATATTAATATATGTGCCTTCACGTGTTATATAGATATAAGTACCTTTGTGTGTTCTGGATAAAGGTTAAAGATTCGTATGTGGTGTATAAATGTATGGGGAATATAATGTTATCAAAGGGCGGGCGCTAGATCTATATATATATATATATATAAATATATATATATGGATTATAGATGGAGTATAAATATTTGTGATATACATATATGTATTCAAACCTATGGTTAATGGATAGGATATCTATAAATATAGGTGTTACACATATATATGTATATGCATTATGTAAGCCTGTCCATACAGCCTATGCTTCCATTATGTCTAGTAGAAATATCGCATGTTGACACCCAAGGTTATGGAAGTAGAAATAGAGTATGGTAAGGTATACGGGGAGAGTTTTATTGCTTATCATAAAGGAAAAAATAAAAAATAAAAAAATTCCACAACCGGAGGTGTGACAAATGGTATCGGAGCACCAGTTACAACAATTTGGGCTGTCAATTTTGTGCTCACTGATTATTACATATTTTGTTTTTCTGAAATTTTTATCAACTTTTGCTAATCTGTGTTGTAAGTGTGTACAGTTGAAATGGCTGAAGGTGAAGGGATTTATGTGGATCTGCGGGATGAGTTTGCTACTCCAGATCCCAATGCCCCGGTAATGGCTATGTTGCACAGGCTGCAACGAGAATTGGCTGAACTGAGAAGTCAGAATGACATGTTGTCATCAGCCAGTAAGGAGCAGGAAAAGCTAATCAGAGAACTAACTTCCCGGAACAGCCAGGAAGGCGAAGGTTCTGGAAAGAGAAAGATGGATGAGTCTGATGAGGATGATGCTGCTAGACAGCAACATAAACAGAAAAGAGAATTGCAGGGAGAATTTAGAAAGATCAAACCTCCCTCCTATGATGGGGAGAAGGAAGAAGATGCAGAAGCGTGGTTGTTGAACATGATCAAGTATTTTCAAGTATATGAATATGAGAGCAACCTGAAGGCCAGATTAGCTGTGTATCAGCTACAAGGAAAGGCTACACTGTGGTGGGAAGAGACAAAAATGGTGCATGCCATTGACGAAAAGACAGTTACTTGGGAAGATTTCCAGACTAAGTTCAAGAATCGTTATTTGAACGAACGTTATTATGATGATAAAGCAAAAGAATTCCATGAACTTAGACTAGGACAGCTCACTATTGATGAGTTTGTCACTAAGTTTACAAATTTACTGAGGTATGTCCCTTACATTAGGGAAGAAAAGGCAAAAGTGCAAAGGTTTTTAAATTGTTTGCCTACTATCTACAAGGAGAAAATTGAGTTTGACAACCCAAAGGCCATGGATGAAGCTGTTAGAAAAGCAAGATTATGCTATTAGCAGTTTAAAGGTAAAGCTGAACAAGGGAAGAGCTGGATGAACAAGGGTGAGTTCAAAGGAAAGAGACCAAAACCAGCATATTTAAGGAATTTTGGTAGAGATCATCAAAGGAAAAAGTTCAGCAAACCAAAAGAAAGTCAAACTGCTCAGTCTCAAGTGGCTTCAAAACCAGTAGAAGGGAACAATAAAAAGGAAGGGACAGTCAGAATGAAGGAACCTTTGAAGTGTTGGGGCTGTGGAGAACCCCATATGATGAGAGACTGCCCTCATCGAAATATACACATGATCAGCAGAGAGCGGGAGGTAACAACAGTAAATGACATAGCCCGAAATATACCAACTATCAGTGTAGCCTTGGAAAATCGGCAAGCAGAATATCAAGCCACCATGGTGGAAATGGAGGGTAAGATTTCTGACCTACCTGTTACTGTTTTGATTGATCCAGGTGCTTCCTTAAGTTACATTAGTCCTGGAATTGTAGAAAAATATAAAATTAAACCTGAAAAGTTTCAGCAGTCATGGTTGGTACAACTGGCCACTGGAACTAAGAGAAAAGTCACCCATAAACTGCCTAAAACAGCAATACAATTAAATGGCTTTGTAACAGAAGTAAATTTGAACATATTGCCATTAGGATCCTATGATATGCTGATAGGAATGGATTGGCTGGAAAAGAAGAAAGCCTTGATGAACTGCTGGGATAAAACCCTGCATTGTGTAGATGAGGAAGGGAAACCCTTTACACTAAAAGGGAAACCAAAATCCATTTCAATAAGACAAATATTAGCTTTACAATTAAAAAGAACAGCTAGAAAAGGATACCAAGTCTATGCAGTGCATGTAGAAGAAATAGAACAGCAAACTGAGGAAGAGTTACTGGATGCTATACCAGTCATCAGAGAATTTAAGGAAGTCTTTCCCAAGGAAATCCCTCAGCTTCCCCCCAAAAGAGAGATTGATTTCTCAATCGATCTGGTACCAGGAGCAATCCCTGTTTCCCGAGCACCCTATCGAATGAGTCCCCCTGAACTAATGGAACTGAAAATGAAATTGCAGGAGTTGTTAGATAAATGGTATATAAGACCAAGTGTGTCTCCTTGGGGAGCCCCGGTTTTATTTGTGAAAAAGAAGGATGGAACTTTTAGGATGTGCATTGATTATCGTCAACTGAACAAGTTGACCATTAAGAATAGATATCCACTTCCTAGAATTGATGATCTTTTTGATCAAGTGAGAGGAGCTTCAGTCTTCTCCAAGATAGACCTAAGGACTGGGTATCACCAGCTCAGAATTAAAGAAGAAGACATCGGCAAAACAGCATTTCGAACCAGGTATGGGCATTACGAATTTGTAGTCCTGCCTTTTGGTTTGACAAATGCCCCTGCCACATTTATGTGTCTGATGAACAGTGTGTTGAATAAGTATTTGGACAAATTTGTTCTTGTGTTCATAGATGATATCTTAGTCTATTCTAAAAATGAAGATGAACATAAGGAACATCTGAGAATAGTGTTGCAGACTTTAAAAGAAAACCAACTATATGCCAAGTTCAGCAAATGTGAATTTTATAGAGATAAAATTCAATATCTGGGTCATAAAATTTCTGAAAAAGGGTTCGCAGTTGACCCTGAAAAGATAAAAGCCATTAAAGAATGGCCAGTTCCCACTGATGTCTCAGCAGTACGATCATTTATGGGAATTGCAGGCTATTATCGCAGATTTGTGGAGAGATTTTCTGCTATAGCAAATCCCATAACCTCATTACAAAGGAAGGGTGTTAAGTTCGTGTGGAACTAGAAATGTCAAAACAGTTTCGAACAATTGAAACAAAAAATTATTTCAGCCCCTATATTAAAATTTGTTGATCCTGATAAAGAGTTTGTTGTATGTACAGACGCTTGCAGAGAAGGGCTAGGAGGAGTACTATTGCAGGAAAATTCAGTTATTGCCTATGAACCTAGAAAACTGAAAACTCATGAACAGAATTACAGTGCATATGATTTAGAATTTGCAGCTGTTATCCATGCTTTAAAAATGTGGAGGCACTATCTGCTGGGGAAGAAGTTCACATTGATGACTGATCATATTAGCCTCAAATATTTTTTCTCCCAAACTGACCTGAATGCAAGACAAGCCAGATGGTTATCCTTTCTAAGTGAATTTGATATGGACATAAAGCATATCAAGGGGAAGGAGAATAAAGTTGCTGATGCATTAAGTAGAAATGCTTGTCAAAATCTAAACAGCATGGGGAGTAGTGCCCATATGGAGGTAGAGGAATTGGTGGGAAAAGCAGCAACTCAAGATCCCAACTATGAAGCACTCTTGGTGAAACTACAGACAAGGGATAAAACTGATTTCACTAAAAACCAACAAGGGCTGCTCTATTATAAAAACAAGTTGTATATTCAAAATATAGAGTCATTGAAAAGAGAAATTCTAGATGAATATCACAAACAGCCCTATGCAGGACATCGAGGATACCAAAAGATGTTAACAGCCTTGAAGAAGAAGTTGTTCTGGCCAGGAATGAAAAGAGATGTGGCAGAGTATTTAAGTAGATGTATGGAATGTTAGTTAGTCAAAGTTGAGCATCAACACCCAGCAGGGCTTTTAAACCCTTTGCCAATTGCAGAATGGAAATGGGACACAGTTTCCCTAGATTTTATAACAGGATTACCCAAGACTAAATATCAACATGATTCTGTAATGGTAGTAGTAGACACTCTCACAAAATTTGCTCACTTTATACCAGTCAAGTCTACCTTTGGAACAGCTCAAGTAGCAAATGTTTTCCTAAAGGAGATAGTAAGGCTTCATGGAGTTCCCAAGGTGATTGTATCAGATCGAGATGCTAAGTTTACAGCAGCATTTTGGAAGGGATTGTTTGCAGGAATGGGTACTAAGCTGAATTTTAGTACTGCCTATCACCCTCAAACTGATGGGCAAACAGAAAGAACAAATCAAATTTTAGAGGATATGTTGAGAATGTACGTGATGGATAGGCCATCAAAATGGGAAGAGTATTTGCATTTAGTTGAGTTTGCCTATAATAATAGCTACCAATCCTCTATTAAGATGAGTCCATTTGAGGCACTTTATGGGAGAAAGTGTCGTACTCCTTTGAGCTGGAGTCAACCAGAGGATAAACTGGTGTTGGGACCAGATGCACTACAAGAGATGGAAAGAATTATCAAACAGATACAAAGGAATATCAAGATAGCACAAGATTGCCAGAAAATCTATGCTGATAAGAAAAGAGTGCGCCGAGAATTCAAAGTGGGGGATCATGTGTATTTACGCATCAAACCCAAAAAGAGCACACTTTATGCTGGAAGTTGTGCAAAACTTGCACCTAGATATTGTGGGCCTTTTGATGTTTTGGAAAGGGTGGGACCAGTGGCTTACAAGCCGGCCTTACCACCCCATGTTAAAGTGCATAATGTGTTTCATGTTTCATTATTAAAAAGATATGTGCATGATGCTTCTCACATAGTTGATTGGAATGTTGTATAGGTGGAACCAGAAGGGGAGTTTCTACCCGAACCGCTTCAAATATTGGAGCGGGAAGAAATTGAATTGAGAAATAGAACAGTGGCCAGAGTAAAAGTGCAGTGGAAGCACTTTACTGCTGAAGAAGCTACCTGGGAAAGGGAAGCTGAAATGATGGAGAAATATCCATTTTTGTTTAAGTGAACTCTAGTAGTTAAATAATAACACCGAGGACGGTGTTTATTTTCAGAGGGGGAATATGTAACACCCCCAATTTGTGTGTTGAATTTTTAAAAGTTAGACATTTGAACTTTAATCCTAAGGGGGTGGACCCCAAGGGATGAGTATGGTGTGAATGTATTTGCATATTTTATTTGAGGAAATAAATAAAATGATTGTGCATTTTGACCAAAAAGAGAATGTGAGATCACTTGCCAAAATCCATGAGGATGGATAAGGCAACAAATCCCCAAAAAAATCTTTCAAAAATCCTTGAAAGAATTATTTAGATTTGAGGAGGAATCTAAATTTCCCCAATGAAGAGGAGTAGTTGGGAAGAGGTGAGAAAAAGCTGGAGCTGAGGAAAAGCTTAAAGCAGCTTTAAAGTATCCCAAAAATGGGAAGCCTAGGCTAAACAGGAAAGAAAGCATCCTGCTATTCTGGACGCAGAATTAGAAACATGCTTTGGGGAATTATGAGCTTAAATAAGCTGCTCCTAAGCAGATCAGAGGTTGATATGTTCTAGGAGGTGATCTCTGCTCGGGGGTGAGTCCTGGGAGACAAAGAGGAATCTAAGGTTGGGAGGTTGGTCATTTTGTAGATTTGGGGTATGTTCTGAAATTCTTGTTATTTTGTCTTATTACAGTATGAATTGGCTACATATAAAATCGAATTTTATTAAAAGGAGAAAATTTGGTACTACATTTAACAGAATCTATCCTCACGCATTCACCTTCCAGATTTTGTTTAGTTGTAGACCAGTAGTCCATGGAGTAGAAACCTTCAGAAACTCTAAACCAAACACGGTTTAAATCTGAAGGTACTTAGGCTCCACAGAAATTTGAATATTAACTTGCTCCATATTTATGTAAAATGGTGAAATTCTATGCTCATATGTCAGATGGAATAACTGTGTTAGCAGATCTGAAGTTTTATGATACGATAGCAGAAAATCAAATATGTTAGATTTGGTATGGGACATATTCTATTTCCAAAAGAAACTTTAATCTATTTGATGGCTATACCCTTCATAGCATGTATATTGCATATTATAATTTGAATATTTACTTCTAAATTTTAAACCAAGTATTATAGCCAAGGACTAAATCTACCATTCCGATATAGGACTCAATGACAATGGAATACCCTTATATATATATATATACATCTAAAATAATTTATAAAAGCCGTGAGTTATAGTCCTAACAATATATGTATATTTACATCATACATGAATTAACAGAAGATGCGCACTACTGCCTCGTATCTGTGGCAACAATTATAAACAAAAAAACAACGAAACGTGTGAGAATTGTATATCTAAACCAAACATTGAGGCAATTAAATAAAAGAGTCAAATATAAATGAGTCCCCACGAATAGACTAATCATAAACTATAGAAATGAAAACAAAGTTAAAGGCACCGCGAGCTCGTAGTACACGATAACTCTGATTACCCCGAATGCGTCGACATAAAACTTTATACATATGAAACACGACTAAAATAAATGAACTGGACGCAATAAATATACATATATACGCACCTCAAAATAAAATGGGTTGAACGAATGGTCAAACGACATTAAAGTAGGTGTGTTCTTTAGTTTCGCTATACATGGAGGTTAGTTTAAAATAATTTCGTGACTGCACACACATACATAAACCCTAACATTGTGAGTTCTGTTAAACTTGGAACAGAGTGAACATACACTCCCATATAATTTTGGAACACCGCAGAGATAATAGGCAGTATTCAATCTATGAAACAACGCATAGTTCAACCAATACCGAGAACTAAATCTGTGCGCTGCGGGTAAAAGATTCCGACATGAAGAAAGTTATTATAGTCGATTATCCAGACGATGCAGCTATTTCTATTAGCCTGTAGAATATTGCCAGCAATAACAATAAATATATAACCAAAATCAGAAAGGTGATTCTATCAGAGAGCGTTGGATCTCAGACTCTGTGAGATTCCTGGAAACATAAACCAATATAGGGGACGCGTAACTCTCTGAAACCGATAAGCAGATCTAGTGAAAAAAAAACCTAATAACGCAATCGCAACGACTCAAACAGGAGATAAATGTAAATAAGGCGAAAGGGAAATATAAGTAAGTCAGCCGTAGTGAAGCCAGCAAACTTGAATACACCCCTGAGATCTGGCGTTGAACGTAGAACAAAAAAACCTGTTAGCAAAAAGGGGGCAGCGGGTAATCGAGAGAAAAACTCGTTAAAAAGGGTTTTATCCCTTGCGACGCGTACTGGGCGCGGCATTAAAATACCTGAAAGAAAAAAAAAACCCTTATGAGGAAAACCACTCTTCTTCATATAAAACAACCTACTAGTAACTATGATAAGGAAATCAAGAGGAGGGTTGAAACCTGAATAGCGCGGCCAGAGAGAAAGAGACTCGCCGTTAGCACCCTCCGCACAGGAAAACTGTAAACGATAATTGAGACAAGATTTCCAGAAGTTGCAGATTAACAAAAAAATCAGGCCATCGGTGAATGAGTTATGAGAATGAAAAACACCGCCACCATAAGAGGAACTAACCCTAACTCGAACTAGTTATAAATAATCATAGGAGGAGGGAAATAGGAACGGTAACAAGTGTTGACTCACAGATAAATCGGGAAGCAGGAGAAAACCCTAATCCCACTGCCCCAGACAGTCAGAAAATCCCCAGGTCGATTAGGGAAAACCCAGCTTTGTTGATCGACTAGTACAATGCGATGTAACCTCGATTGCAGAGGAGGTACGCAGATGCAGCCTGGCGCCCTAGTTCAGTAGTTGTATAGCTGCTAGGCTTGGCCTTTTTGCACCATCCAGCTGTATGTTATGCCTCGAATGCGTACTGGCGGTGGATAAACCTAAAGAAAAAAAAAAATTCCAATCCAGAGCTTTGCGCACCCCGTGCTGAGCCAGAGGCGAATAGAAAAGGGAATATGACACGTAACTCCCTTTCGGGCACGGGTACATCACCGCCGGCCTTCCGTGCTTAGCTCACCCAAACACGAAACCTACCCTACATCTAAAACCAGTAGACATCGCAGTAGAAACACGTTAAATCATACCATAAGATCACAAATCTATGTTGCTATCCCTATCTCTAGCCAGGACGCGTAGCATTACTTTACGTACATACCAGTCCGATTTCATATACACTGGTTCAGATTTTATACAAATTGATTCGACGGAGAAAACAATGGATCCCAATACGTATCACCGTGCAGGCATAACCCAATCCTACAGCGACGAATTGGAGGGAGGGCGGTAAAAGTAAAACCGCTCCAATAAATTTTACGAGATGGTTGAATGGGTAGTCTCAATGGTTTAGAAGGGATAATCAGACCCCAGAAATTAAAACGGCGGGTCGACGTGGATTAATGAGTCGCCAATGCGTGGTGTATATATATATCAGTAAACCGGGTGCAGCAAGCTCCACGACGGCAGGGTCTCGCCGACGTACCAAGCTATAATGGCGTGCCAATGTATTATCTGCAAATATAATCTTTCGACGTGCTTTTGAAATACTCGGCGGGTTCAATCATATCAATTAATGATATATGCAAATGGTTATGGCTACACAAATTTCCTACTAATATGAACCGGAGTGTAATATATGTATAACTATAGATGACATATTAATATATGTGCCTTCACGTGTTATATAGATATAAGTACCTTTGTGTGTTCTGGATAAAGGTTAAAGATTCGTATGTGGTGTATAAATGTATGGGGAATATAATGTTATCAAAGGGCGGGCGCTAGATCTATATATATATATAAATATATATATATGGATTATAGATGGAGTATAAATATTTTTGATATACATATATGTATTCAAACCTATGGTTAATGGATAGGATATCTATAAATATAGGTGTTACACATATATATGTATATGCATTATGTAAGCCTGTCCATACAGCCTATGCTTCCATTATGTCTAGTAGAAATATCGCATGCTGACACCCAAGGTTATGGAAGTAGAAATAGAGTATGGTAAGGTATATGGGGAGAGTTTTATTGCTTATCATAAAGGAAAAAAATAAAAATAAAAAAATTGAGATATGAATTCACGGATAGTGGAAGGAGGAGGTGAATCCTTCCATAATGTTCTACCGAAATCAAGGAATGTGTCATAATATAACTCAAATTCCACAAGATAACGGCAACAACAAGTGTCGCGTACGGTGATAGGTTTTACATACCATGGTTTTTGTTGAACAAAAGCACTGAGTGAAACTTGAATTTGACGATTCTCTTCTTTGAACTTGTTGAATAATTCTATTTGAGTGGTTTCCAAGAGATGTTTTTCATGTTCTTCGTATTGATTTTGTGCTATTCTTCTTCGCATCACATGTCTTGCAGTCGGTGAAACACGCGAATTGTTCTTCCAATATTCATATATTATTTTTTTAACATCTTCTCCAAGTCTATCTTTGTATGGTTGCCTAAAAATAGCTCTCCAACAAGCGAGTTCATCATTTACGTCTATTTGCAGTCGAAATTTTCGATGTTTGTGCAGATTTTTTCGCGAGGTTCCCAGTGCTCGTGCCATAGATGTTAGATTCAAATGATTCTCTTGAGTACTTGGTGAAACCATTGCCATTTGTATTCCTCTACGTATATTTGAAACATCTTTATCTCTAGATCTCTTAATTGACTCTATAGCACTACTCATATTTTTTTATCACCTCTTCTTTCATTTTTTTATCTTTGGTTGATTTTCGAATACCCAATAGTGTCGTCGCTTCTTTTAATTTCTTTGATGATAAGAGACCTTTCAACATTTGAGCTTGAACTGTCACTTGCTCATTTTTGAAATACATTTCAAAAATTTTATCGACACGATATCGTATAACATGGTCAGGTTTTTTATCTCCATATGTGTGAGTGTCGACATTTTCTAACATCTCATTATCGATATTGATTTCATCTGTACATATTCGAAAAAATAGTACATATTCAATAAATAACTAAATTAATAAATATGTCAATAAATATTAGGAAAATTTTAAATATATCAATAGATCATAATATCTACATTTACATACCCGATTCAATTTCTGCTTGAGGTTGGTTTTCTTCTTCAATATTTTGAGGAGTATCTCTGTCTGTTTACATTAAACAAAATATTTTTCAAACTAGTTCATCAAATAAAAATTAAGCTTCACATTTTACATTGGGAAAACTTTAAAAATATATCAATAGATCATAATATTTACATTTACATACCTGCTTCAATTTCTGCTTGAGATTGATTTTCTTCTTCAATATTTTGAGGAATATCTCTGTCTGTTTACATGAAACAAAATATTTTTCAAACTAGTTCATCAAATAAAAATTAAGCTTCACATTTTACATTAGGAAAATTTTAAATATATATCAATAGATCATGTAATATTGACATTTACATACCTGCTTCAATTTCTGCTTGAGGTTGATTTTCCTTTTCAATATTTGAGAGAGCTTCTAACTTTCTTTTGCGATATTGTCTCGTCTCTTCTCTACGTTCCTCAGGGTCTCTTTTTCGATCAAATTTTCTCACACAAGTTCTTCGATTTCCCATGATAATAGGGTATGAGGTTCAAAAAATTTCCTTCAAAAAAATAGACAGTAACTCAATTACAAACAATATCACAAAAGATTTAATTTAAAAAAATATTTTCTAAAAAATGTGTAATCCAATCCAAAACACGTACTTCAACACAAAACAAGTACATACCTCCAAGAAAAATCACACCGCCTCCAAGAATTGTTTTCCAAAAAAATTCTTTAAATCCAAAATTTGAAGAAAATTTTTTGAACAAAGAAGCTCAAAAGATTTATTTCAACACAAAACACGTACATACCTCCAAGAAAAATCACGCCGCCTCCAAAAAATGTCTTCCAAAAAAGTTCTTTAAACCCAAACTTTGAACCTCCAAGAAAAATCACACCGCTTCCAAAAAATGTCTTCCAAAAAAGTTTTTTAAACCCAAACTTTGAAGAAAAGTTTTTGAATTCAAACCAAGTTGTAAAATGAAATGAAGTGCGAAATGTGGGAAAATTGTGAATCATTTCGCGGCAATTTATATTGACGCGAAATATGTGTTTTGTAGGGGGCTCCACAAAATTTTCCGGCCGACGGAGAATTACACAATAGTTCGGCCGAACTTTTGATTAGAAGTTCGGCCGAACTATTAAGACGTTAGTTTTAACGACTCATAAGCGGAAAACATAGTTCGACCGAACTAACGCGTCACCAATTACACAAAACCAGGCTCTGAAAACGGTTCTGCAACTTTGGACTGATTAAACTTCATGAAAGGTTGTTAATTAACTGTCGGAACCAAGACAAGCATTTTCAGAATTGAATCTACTTTCAGGAAATATAACTTTTATGGAATTTCGTAAATGTTTATTAATTTTAATTATTTTCTAATAAAATGAGTGCAAACAATTTCTAAGGGTCATTGTGATTCAGTGAAATCAAAATTTTGTATCTCCCAAAATACATTGTAAAAAAAATTGAAAAAATTATGAGGCATTACATTGGTCCGTTGACTCTAATGGGTAGCTTATAGATTTTTAGTTTATAACTTATATGTTAAGAAATTTGTTGCCACGCGAAACATATCAAAAATACGCAGTTTTTCGTATTGGACCAGTTCAAAAAATTCTAGTAATTATGATATGCATCCATTGGCTTTGTAAATATGACGAAAACAAAGTAGACTCTGTCTAGATTGTTGTAACACATTTTTTTTTTTCAAAAACACAAATTTTCAATGAATACAGCGTTGCGACATAACATGACTTCTTATGAATCCTTTGATTGTTAAGAAACATACACTCAAAGAAACGCTAAGTTGACATATCAAATCTGCATAAAAAAATTTCAAAAAATAAGTGATAGAAAGCTAACAAAATTTCTCACAACTTTTATTTTTATCGCAAAATGAAATTCTACACAGAAAAATTGTTATAGTTTGCAGAAAGTTGAAGAACCGAAAAAAATGAAATTTTTTTCTAAAAAATGGGCAAAAAGTGTAACCCAGCTTCACATTTTGACCCTTGGCAAGTCTCCGGAAGAAAACAAAATCCTACTGTTAGATTAAAATAAGTACCTATAGTTACATTTTTCTGAGTGAGCTGGAAAAGAAATGAGAAGGCAGAAGGCAAAGAGGCATGGCTATCCATTCCAAATTCATTAAGGAATGCTAACAGTCACAAGAAAATCCTTATAAATAATATCATCTTGATATGCAAAAAAGTGTGTTAGAGAGAGTAAATCTAGAGAAGGCAGAATATAGAAGTGTGAGGCAGAGAATATTAAGAGAAGAAGAGCAGAAAGAGAAGCTACAGAACAGAGCTGATATCTGAGGTAAATCAGCAAACATTTAGTTTGATAAATTGAGGAAGTTGGAGCTTCCCTATCAAATTGCAGCTTAATAGCTGTCAGTTGTAGCTGACTGAGGTTGGAGCCCCCTGTAGGTTGGTGCCTGCAGAAAATTGAAGGGAGTTGGTGCTTCCTTGCAAGTTGTAGCTTGCAGAATTGAGGTAGGAGCCTCCTGTAGGTTGGTGCCTGCAGAAAAACAGTGGTGAGAGGGAGTTGGAGCTTGCCTTTGCATCACAACAATAATATGATGTGGTTTTCTCCCTTTATGGGTTTCCACTTATATCTGGTGTCTCTGTGCATGATGTTTATGTGTTGATCTGATTTATGTCATCTGCTTAAATACCTGCTGCTCTCATATTAAGTCTGTTGTTATATTATATTAATAATTGCTTCTTACATTCTAATATTACTCACGTATTAAGTTGGATATGAAATGAAGGTTTAAATAAGGTTTCATAAAAGTTTAAAAGATCATGACTGTGTTAAACTGATTCACCCCCCCCCTCTCAGTTTAACTAAGGGTTCAGCACTGTCATATCCATCATGAACCTTGATCCCCTTCCTTGTCACAATTGAATGCAGGCCTCGGTCATCCATGTCTATTCGACTTCAAGATTCTTTTTTGAGGTGCAAATTGATATGAAGGAAGCGAGGGAAGAGCTCCAACATGATGCAAATTGAATGTAAACACCTTGAACGTTTAAAAATTCGAAGTCCAATCCAAGGAAATGAAAACAAATGGAATTTGAGAGGTGACTTCACATGCCATCTATGGATGCGATTTCGACAGGAGTACTGGAGGGGTGGTGTCCGAGGCTGGGAAATAAATGATGACCACTAGACCATATGTGTTTTCATCTACGTAACCATTATATTCGAAAAATATACTCACTCTATTATTCAATTTTATAATCCCTTAGTTCCATCTTGTTCCTTTAGTAGTTAAGTATGTGTTTTTGAACTCAAATTCCTTAGAACATGATAAAGTTCAATTTTTTCACAATGTTGAAGTTTTAGGAGAATCCGAAACAAAATGGGAGAGAGGCTGCAATTGTGCTAGAATCTAGCCTCCCAAACTCGCGAGACTACTATCAATGAATATCCAAATATTATGACTTTTTGGATCTTCTTTTGAATGGCTAGCTCTAAAACTTTCCAAAGAGAAAGGAACTCCATTTGATGATTGGTTTCCACCCCCAATCCCCAAGCATATTGTATCTCGATTTTTTAATCGGGGTGAAGGATCACCACTCTGACTACCTCTGATTTATAACATTTTAAAAATTAAATCTAAAAGAAAAAAGGTATGGGGGAGAGTGTTGTATTTAAATGTTTGTAAAAATTTACATGTGGCCTAAATTAAAAATAATAAAAGGTTAAAGGTATGGGGGAGAGGGTTGTATGTAAATGTTTGTAAACATTTACATGTGGCCTCAATTAAAAAATAATACAAGGTTAAAAAGTAATTGTTTGCAGATGCACTCTTTAGGATAGCATCCCGCCAACTTGTTAAGGATAACATCCCACCAACTTATTAGCACAAGACATCCCATTAGCAAGGTGCTTTAGCAATGAGAAATCAACAAATTTAGTTAACCTTTAGGACATAGGCATGGGAAATATGTTGTAATACGTTCATTTAATATAATATGGGAAAATTCTTTTATTCCATATTTTAATATAAAAGTCCATTAATACATTTCCTTATTTATAAAATTAAATAAAATAACTATTATTTTATTTCATATTTTAATATAAAATTACATTAATACATTTTCTTATTTATAAAAATAAATAAAAAAATTTATTAGATTGATGCGAACTAGAAATAAAATAAAATAAAATTCATATCTCAACGACTCGTTAATATTAATATTAATATTCAAACTTTCTATTAGAATTTTTTTATATAAATAACTTATCAAGTTTAAATAATCTATTCATATTTAACCTATTTCTTTATGGGTTAAACTATTTGATAACTTATCAAAAAAAATCACATTCTCATACTAAAGTTATATTCCATAACTTACCAAAAAAACACCACAGTCTCATACCAATTCAAGTTAACCTACTCTCTTTTAAGCATTAAATGCTATAAATAATGGGTAAAGCTTTTTTAACCTTTAACCTTTAATATATATATATATGGGGTTCGAAACCGTTATGAAATTAAATTAAATAAAAATATTTTAACCTTTAATATATATATATATATATATGGGGTTCGAAACCGTTATGAAATTAAATTAAATAAAAATATCCGGTTTTCATGGTTTTAAACGGTTTTCATTGACTAATAGGCCTTGCTTATTGCCGTGTAAGTCAGCCCAAGGCCGGAAGAGCATCCGTTATATCATGTTTATAAATAACGAGATCATGGCGGAGTGGATGATGAGGAGGAGGATTTTAATAGCGGCAAAGAAAACAAGCGCTGGACAAGAAGGGATTCCGTGAATGAATTGTTTGCCACTTCTTTCATTCATTAATGCGAGATTTAGCGATGGCCCCAGCAGAAAGAGGAACGATCATTATTAATAAGCAAAGCCAGGTCGACCGTCATACCTACAGGAATGTCAGCCATGATGGTTACCTTTTCTGGCAATGGCCTGGCCACACCTTTATTAAGACAAATGAGGTGGCGCAAGGATTGCGCATGATCCCCACACAGACGAAGAATAATATCGCGGGCGATGACGCAGGCACCAGCCCGCCTTTCAGCTTTTCTTTCTGTTGTCGCTAATATGTTTAATTATATTACATCCTTATAATGTCTTTGCCATATGATATTACACCACCAATCCGCTTTGTTCGTTCCTCGCTTATCTTATTCGGTATGACGCGTCCAGACATTGCAGGCGGCATCATTAACCATCATTAGCCGTCCTCTGTGCGCACACATCACATCACAGATGCGGCACCACAGAATCGCAGATTAACGGGTATTTCATTTGCTGCACCATTATGAAACAATCACCACCTTCTTTTGGGTATGAATCAGCATCATGAACAAATTTGATTAAGATATTGTTATGTTGTTTTTCTTATATCCATATGATCTTATGTAGAACCTTCTAAAGCTTCAAAAAATCTTGTGTGAAGAAGAACAATATGATAGCAAGAATGAAAGTGAACGTTACCTAGATCGTTAATTATAATAATATTTTTACCACATTTATCCACAGTATTGTTGCATATTTTTCTTATTAATTTTGTTACAATACTGTTATCCATAGTATTGCTTTAATAGCCATATGATTTTAAGTCATATGCTTAGCGTTCGTGTTTTATCAATATTGGTATTTGTAACACTATGATGAATGATTTTTTTTCTAGAAGTAATGTATAAAATCCCATCTGCAATTGTAACTTCAAACATCGAAATTAATATCGCTTGGGAAACCCAACGAAGAAAGTTCATTTCTTTGTATTTCTCCTTCACGGTAACGAATGATAGAGGATTTATATGCTGTAGACCATCTTTAAAAATATCTAACTTCTTCTGCTTTATATAATGTAATCGTTTCATATGTTTCACTACTACAAATAAAGATTATTAGCAATATAACTTATTAGATCAATGTTTAAAATTGCATCCTTTAAAATGAAATCAAATCCTCTACTAGGTGCTCAACTTCATCACCACCAACTCTGTATTTAGGTGTTAATTTGCAGCAACATAATCCATATCAGGACAAATAACATTCCAAAATATACAGAAAACAATGCAGGGTGTTGAATCACTCAAGCTAGTTGAATACCTCAAAAAGTTAGAAAGCACAATTAGGAAAGTGAATCACTTCAAGAAGTTAAACATAATTTTAGCCAGTGAAATAAAACAGTGTTCATTCCTATTTATTTAGATTAGCATTAGCTTTATTTTAAATGTATTTATATACCTAGATTTTGGAATAAGCAAAGTGTTAATTTTTTTTTTATTAATAAATTTCACTATTATTTAATAATTTAATTTATTATAATAATACATAAAATTAAATTGTCATTATAAATTGCACCAATGCTGCAAAAAAGAAACATCATATGAAATGAGCACAGGAAAGAGAGTTTAGAAATAAGATGTTGCAGAAGGAGCTATTGTGAGGAATGAAAATAAAAATTTTCTTCAAATTTTAAAAGTAGTGTTCTTTCCTGATCCTTACAAACCTGAGACCTAAAGGAAGCGTTAAACACCTTGTGTGATCATGCCAACATGAATGCCTCACAAAGAATGAGAAGCCACCTTCAAAATCAAAGGTCATGTAGCACCTCCACATTAACTTTTGTTCAACTTTACCGAGTCACTTACGTATTGCTTCTTCATGATCTTTAGCAATATTCAAAATATATATTGTTTTACTGATATCCTTAGTGTTTCATGTTTTGTTTTTTCATTTCATTTGAGGAGAACTGGTTTCTTTATGAAATATACTATCAGAAAATAATTTCATCAATTATGAGATTTGTAGTATTTGTTGAGTCCATATTTTGTTATGTATTTTAAAATACTCTATGATTTTTGATCTTTGCAGAAGAAATTAATTTTTATTTATTTATATTATATTAATTCATGAAATTGCCACATTCATGGTATACTTTTCCACATATCAACAGAGCAAATCATAAGTTAGATCATATAATTCTACTGTGTTAAATGCTCCTATATGCACAATGAATTCCATCACTTAAGAGAAGTAAGAACAAGGAAGTTATTGAGAAAACAACTCCAACACATTTGTAGAGAAATTGAGAAACAACATACTCTTTCTGCAGGAGAATATTCACATGCAAATAAACTATGGATTTCTATCACTTAAAAGCAAAGAAAAAAAAAAGTTTATTTAGCAATTCAACAATTAAGAGAAAACATAAAACAAATATCACACTCTTTCACCGTATCCACATGCTCATACAAAAACTATGGCTTTCTATCAGTTTAAGAGTAGAAATAAGTTTATTGAGAAAACAACTTCACACCTAAGACATTTAAAGTTAAACTTCTGCGAACTTGCAATATGTATTTTCAGTAGTTGGATATTAAACAAATTTCTGGATTCACACAATACCATAAACTTGCCGTGCTTTGTAATGGTTTGTCCATGAAATCGTCAATAACAGTATTTATCACACTGTATAAAATTACAACAGAGTACTTCACTATTATCACATCTAAATGTTTCATAGCCACCATTTTTGCCCATAGTTAAAACTCAGCAAGGAGGAGGAGAGGATGTCAATAAAACAGAACATGAAGAGAAAGAATAATCTTCTTGGGCCTTGAGACAGACCTATTTCATATACCCATATAAACAATGTTAAAACTACCTATACTTAAATTTTTAGCCAAACACTTTAAATTAGAATATCAACTTAATACATTTTACCCACCTTTGCCATTTAACAATATTCATTTAAAACATAAACATACAAATTTCACATCGGTTTCTTTTACTTTTAAATACTCGACAAGCTAGAATTTATTTCAATCAAATAAATAATTTTGTAAATCTTGCAATTTACCATAGTCTCACTCTGCAGCTTTGGCTGAAGTGGTATATAAATTTTCACGTCATAGTTTCACTGTCAGCTCATACCCACTTCATCCACCCATACATCTTTAGTTATTCGAATTGATTTGTTGTTATAATTAAAATACCATAAACAAAATTTTATAAACGTCCACATCAATATGTGTGGTTCATCATAACCTTTAACATTTGTGAGTTGTTGGTGATTTTTTCTTGTCACAACCAGTAGTTTAACACCAGTTATCATGATTCAAAATTATTGTAATCATTTCATATCCTTAAATAGTATTAGGTATATTATAGAGATAATGTATTTTTGTTTTTCTGCACCATCCTAATTAATAATATACCATAATATTTAATTTCTATTGTTGAACAGTGAACTTTTTTAAAACTACAATAACATTTTGATTTACAATACATCCCCTGTATCGGTGGGGTTTCTAAAATGTAGAGTTAATTGATTATTATTATGATAAAATGTTGCACAAGATGGAAAATTTAATATCGAATATTTATTACGATACCACAGGATTGTATAAACTTGGGACATCAATATGATGTTAAAGAAATATTCTTTAATTTTTAGTCTCTTTAAGCACTAATAGGATCCATTAATCGAGAACGCTAAACAAATCACCTAATGATAATTGACATAGCTAGTCTATTTTTTTGATTTTAGATACAAACCAATAACCTAAAATCCATAGCCATTGTCAGACTGTTATAAACCAGAACATTTTATAACATATTAATCATTTACGTGTTTTATCATGAACCTTTAAAAACCATGTTGAACATTTGATTGCTGATTTGACTCCTTAAAAGTAGGGTTTCAAATGATATAAACGAGTGTTATTGTTTTATTTTTGTAATTTATGTCTTCTATTTTCATATTTAAAGAGCGTTGCCACATAATATGCATTGGTCACCCCGTAGCCTCAACTTATTAAAATAAAACTAAAACCTATCGTCATCACAAATAGTTAAAGCAACCAAAACCATATTTTTTTCTTCTAGTTACTGCCGTACGATTATTATATTCATAACATTTATAATCGAAGAACGATAACGTATATGCTGTTTAATGTTGAAACTTGTTACAAAAGAGCGAAAATTCTCCATAATGTTTTGTAGACAACAGGATGTCATATACATATAATAATTTTTAGTCTTCCTTTAAGAACTACGTATCTAATAGGATCCATTTCAACTAAAATAATAACCTAATGATAACTTGTATACTTAAATGGCTTTTTGATTGTGATCACAAACCCATTATACCTATATATATTTATTGATAAAATTTTATGACAAATTATCTGAGAATGAAAACAATTTTGTAAACTATAACCACAAAGACATTTATGGGTTTTTTTCTTTGTAATTATTGTCTTGAACTTGTTAAAAACTACAAAAGCTAAAATGTATAAAAACCTTGTTTTTAAAATTTTAATAAAAAGTTTAGTAAGCTTGACATCAATATAATACGCAGAAAATTATTATTATTATAAAGTAAAAACATAGACTTTTTAGCCAAAAATTAATAATTGAAGACAAGAAGTTTGTAATAAATTGATATTCATTCATTAAAAAAACTTAAAGTATGTATGTAGTTACAAAATGTTATGTGAATAGAAACTACATTATGTAATTAGCTATGTAATTAAAGATTATTTAGTGTTATTTAAGAATGAGAATTACGAATATCCACTCTCTTACTATTGTCTGACAAATAATGTTACACTTCTATTATTATTTTAATTTTCTATATACTATAAAATACCACCTTTATAACAATGAAACACCAAAAGATAAATAATATATAATAACAAAACCATGTATTTTTTGAATAGCTAAAATATTAAAAACAAAAGAACATAGAAAAATAAAAAAATCACATACTAAAATAAAATTCGTATTGACATTTTATATGGCAACTTTAAAAGAATAACGGTTATAAACTTAAAAGAAAGCTCGATTAATGAAATTAGCTAATTCATATTATTAGTAATCAACTTTTTTTCTTTAAAAACTCCTTAGGTCAATCAACTGTATTGTTAATTACATAGTGTCAATTTTAAAACTATAATCATAATAATATCCATATATTTTTTTCAATTATTGTTTAAATTAATAAATGAAAAATTATAAAAAGTTAAAATTATGAAAAGAATTTTGTTTAAAACTTAATAAAAGTTGAGTAAGTTTGATATCATGGTATTATGCAAAAATTAATACATTATAAAGTAAAACAAGATTTTTTTATGCTTACAATTAGTTAATTAAAGATATATAGTTTTCTAATAATAAATTTAATATCAACACAAAAAAACTTTAAAGAGTACGTACAGTTACAAAATGTTATGTAATAGAAACTATTATTGTTATGTAATGAAGTGTAATTAAAGATTATTTAGTGTTATTTTTCCAGAAGTAAGAATTATGAACATTCACCATTATCATTTCAAGACAACCTACTTTGCAAATTTTTTCACTATTAATTTAATTTTCAGTATTAAGAATACCAATTAATAAGAAAAGAACAAACATAAACAGTATATAATAAAAACCCATATTTTTTGAATAATAAAATAGTTGCATAAAAAAATAATATATAGAAAACAAAAAAAAAAGGTATATTGGAGAAAATTAAAATACATTTTGTTACAAATTTTAAAAGAATACGGTTATAAACCTTTAAAAATAGTTTCGATTAAATAATTAGCTTAGATCTATATTATACACTGTGTTGGACTTAATTTTTCATTTTACTTTAAAAGAGGTTTGTATCAAGAGGACAGATCTTCCTGATCTTGTAGACTGCGTTGCATATTTGGACTTAGCTATATTAATTTCTCTTTAAATAAACCATATCCTTATGAATACTTGCGGTTGTTTTTAAAGGAGCATATTTCTATTATTTTTTGTTTTTTACCGTATTTTGACCTAGTTAAATGTTCATTATGATGCTTGAAATATTTTTATTTAATTATAAACACTTAAAATAGTTTGATTAAATAATTATTATTTAGTGAAGGGGCTAATTCTTTACTAAAAAGGCTTTGTATCAAAACATATGATCCTCTTCGCCTTTATATATCCAAAATAAGATTGATTCATCATTAATTTCTTCTTTAAATAAACCAAGATTTCGACATAATGTTTGGTCAATACCATAAGTTGTTTTTACATTTTTATTATTATTTTAACAATATTTTGTTTACTACCATTTAATAATTGCGATGTATTGTTTTTTACAATGATTCAAAATTAGCTATTACACCACAAGATTAATTTCTTCATCATTCATTATCTAATAGAACAGACCTCAAGATGGTGGGCTTCTAAAATTTGTTAGAAATTAATAAGATGAAAATTATACTATAGACAACATGGATGTCATAAGAGATATACATTTTTATAACCTTTAATTAATGCCCATATGCATCCATATGATCCATCTCAACCTGAAAAGAACGAAGCTAATAAACTTCACTAAGTGTGAACGATAATCAGATTTCATCCAATGAATTCATTAACAATTATAAGAAAACAATTTCTAAACCAATTGTTAATAACTGAGGTTTTTCTTTCGTAAGTTTTGTGGTTTGAAATTAAAAATAAAAAAATTAAAAGCTAAAATTATAGTGAAAAACTTGTTTAAATTTTTGTATTAAAAGGTTGATAAGTTTGAGATTGCATAATATAAAATTTTTTTACATATAAAGTAAAACATGTGTAAGATTTTGTCAAAAATTGTTGAGCTACAAATGAAACCATTAAATAATTAACAATATTAAAATAGATTAATCAAGCATACAAGATTGTTGATTTCATCGTTCACCAACCCTGGACATACCTATACAATAAAATAATCTTATTAATTAACATTACACCACTTGAAAATAAATCATAGACTCGTTATATAGCAGGAGAATTTAAATACAATCTTCTCAACTCACTGAAATGCATGAAAACTTCTCCAACAAATCGAGTTAATTCGAAAATTTTAATTTTTGTCACCACTATATTTTTGCCTATTCTTATTCAAAATGTAAAATCATATTAACTTCAATTTTCAACAACAACAATTTTATTATTCTTTGTTATTATTATTTTATTTTTTCAAGTTAAGAGGTTGCAACACTAAACATGTTTTTCTAACAAAACTCATTTTCGTGAACATGTTCACGTTTTCTTTGTATGCAATTTCTTCAATATAATTTCTTTCAACAACTCTCATCAAAACATACTTTTGTTTGTTATGTTGATTTACTATGATAGGCTGATTTTTAGCTAAACAATGACTTCTTGACTATCGATAAAAAATTTTAATGTTGCTCCTAATCAAATTCAATACTGTTAAAACTTTTCAATCAAACTGCCTTCTTCGTATACATAACAATGATTGTCAGATATAATAAGAAAGCTAAACAATATCCAAATAATAGTTCTCCACCAAGATAAGACATAATTAATATCTTTATCAAATCACCTGCAAATTTAATCAACATGGATCACAGGTTTTACCTATTTTAAAAAGAGGTAGTGATATAATAATTATTTTATGCTTCTCATATTTGTATACCTATTTCATCGATGACCAATGTTCTTTACCATATCATGTACTGAACTTAACCGTATGAAATATCTGGTTTAGGACAAACTATCGATGGTGACTACACCTTACCATCGGTATGGAATTTGAGACATATAATCAATCAGACAGACAAACCCAGAAAGCTTAATGGGAAGCAAGGATCAAGGTTGTTTCATATTATCGACAAATTCAAAGTATTTTTCAATATACTTTTGTCAGGATAGCCATAGCTATCATTGCTTCCGTCTTCTAAAATTCTTCATGCTCAAAATCGTCTTTTGGTCAGTTTGATCTTTTCATATTTAATGTCTCATGTACCGAGTCTTCAACTGTTGATTTCATCATCGTTTTTTCTTGCTGTACATATCGTCAATATACAATACTGTGATAATGAACATGCCATTTTTCAAATCGTTGAACATACACAATGATCATATTCACTTTCTAAATATTGCCGATCAACATGAAAGAATCAAATTCTTATACTGATCGCGAGGCGATCGCTCGTGCCACATAATGACTTCTTGAGCCTCACAGACAAATTCTTATTGCGATGTCGAACAAACCCTTCAGCTTGTTCCATATAAATTTTCATCTAAATTCTCCATATGTAGAAAAGTAGTCTTAACATTCAGTTGTTGTAACTCTAAATCAAACAAAGCAACTAAAGCTACACAATTTAATTAAAACAATGACCATCAGTAAAAAATCCTTTCATGAAAGTCAACGTTCGTCGAGAAAACCTTGCAACCAACGCGTTTTGTACCGCTCCTCCGTACTGTCTACACCTGCTTTCAAATTTTGTAAACCTAGCTTTTCATACCCTACAATTTTCCGTTCTTTCAAGCTCAAACTCGTATCCTGGCGGCTGGCCTTTACCAAGGCCACCGCTCTCCGTCCCTTCGTTGTCGTTTTCTACTGTCATTTCAACCTCGGTTGCTTCACAGAATAGAGGTTCGCTGTCATTAGCAAAGAAATGCAATTGGTTAACATAATCATCATACTCTTTCTCGTCGTTGATTTCGTCGACCTTCCTTAAGGATGGCCGGGCGTTTCTCTATCGTTCACTACCACCGTAGAACTTTTGCCGAACAAACATCCTAGACCGTTAATGATTCAAACCGAACTCGTTCGATGTTTCCGAAACCGTCGCGCATCAGTATTCCACCATGGTTATCATGACTATCATTAGAAAAGTTGCTAAATCACCGATCAAAGGAACGGTACCATCCTCGTTCACTTTTCATTCACATCTAATCGTACAAGAGAGGATTCATTAAATCCTTACATCTTCGTTGATGATGATTGCGGGTAGTAGTGATCCCACAATCTATCCTTCGTTGTTCCAACACCATACCCACATACCTTTAGACTTTGATCTAATCAGGTTGATTTTTAGGTAATTATATATGTATCAAAGAACGAAACACTTATGCTTAGAATAATCACAAGGTGTCTTCTATACTTGAATTTGCATCCATTTACCATGACAAGTACCGATTTATCGACAATGTGTTTCGTAGCCACTGCTTCGTCTGTCAAATTTTTCGAAACTCAAACATATTTTAAAGATACCTTTGGTTTTCGTAAGAGTCATGTTCATGCGTTTAAATTCCATTTTGTCGAGGAGTATAAATCGGTCTATGTCTTTCGACCTCGACCTTGCAATAGTCGTCAAACTCTTGGAAGTAAACTCACGCCGCTCAAACACTTTATTGTTCTACCAAAGTGTTGCTTGCTAATGCTCTAAATCGTTTGAAACCGAAACACATCGTACTTTTTCAACATGTAGACCACTTAAAAGCTATCAATAAATGACATAAAATACGATTATAATCACCTACATGACGTCAGAGTTGGACCAAACATTCGAATGAATATAATCGTTATCCCGTTATTATGTTTCACTGTTTAAATTTTTGTTTACTTTGTTTTCCAAATGCGTCGTTTGCTAAATCTAACTTTCCGTACCTTAATAAAGTAACTCATGCATCACTAAAATTTTCAACTTTTCTACCTATGCCCTAATCTTAGATGCCATAAGTGAATGAACCACCAGCTATACCTACATGAGACACATGAACTGGACTCGTTCTTCCTTCTAATCTGTTGCATTTTCTACTTTCTTAGCTTTCATTACCAGTAAAATACCTTTATAGATTTTTCACAACTCAATTTTCAATTACAGTTTTATATCCATTCGAATTTATGCTCCTAATGAAATCAAATTTTTTCTTTAAGTCTGGGAACATGTCTTCACATCTCACATATTCTATAGTTGTGCCATCAAACATTTGCAAAGCATGTTTCTATCCCAACAATATTAGATGTGATATCAATATCATGTACACGACTCCATCATTAATCGATCTATACACGTCTTAAACCATTCTCTATGAACACACATGTGGTTTGATGTAACCTAATCTAAACCAACGGTGATTTACATGAACAGACAACACTTCGTCGCTCATACCGAACCAGACAAGCGAACTCGTATCTACTCATTTGCTCTTTCTTCTCGTCGAAGAGAGTCTCCTTTTCTCGTTTCTGCCTTCTTCGCAGTCTTTCTTCAAGTGCCCCGACTTGCCACAAAACCAAAGACTTCACTTTGCTCTTCTTCCCTTTCGACTTTAACGTGAATCGCGCTACCGCAGCGTTTTCGAACGACCTTCAGCCATCATTACCTCGATGTGCAGAGTGTCTCCATTCGACTTCTTCCCTCGTCTCTCAAACTCTCAAACAATGCGTCCAAGCACATCGTTCAAACGGCACTTTTGAGTTTTCGCCATCTTGCTTCGCAAAAACACAAGACCCCGCAACTAACTTTCGCACGTTCTTTTAATTTAAAAACGTTTCTAAAAAAAATCGCCTTTCGTTTCTTCCTTTAAGTGCCTCTCAATCGCTTTTTTAAAAAAAAAATTATCCTTGACCTTTGCTTCTAAAAATGCCTTTCACTTCACACAAAGTTTCGAAATTTATTTTTATAAATCGATGTTTCAAAAACTTTTACCTTCTTAAAAACTCTTTTCACATACCATACAATGTAGTAATCATAAACGACCTTACAAATCGATTGTTGAGATTTTTTGTTTAAAACCACCACCTTACAAATCGACCTTTTAAATGGCATATTACAATGGTACAACGACGCAACAACTGCCAACAAAAACTTTTTACCTCCATTACCATTTGACCTTTTTCAAAAACTCCAAAGCCTATATCATAAACTCCAAATCGATTATAAAATTTTTAAATGTGACCTTTTTCACATAACCTTTGGACTTAATTCGCAGGGCGTATCACAAAATCGTATTAGTTCTGCATTAACATCACGCATTCGTTAATACTTCACTAAGCTCAGTAATCGGTTTAAATGAACAGCAATTTATGAATTTCTAATCATAGCAAACACACCTTCGCGTTCTCCATTTCGGAACGTGGCCCTCACCGAGCTCGTGCCTTCCATTCACCGACTTCCTCTCGCGCCTACCGCAATGCCACGGACCGGGACTCTAGCTTCAATTTCTTTTTCGTCAGCCCTAAACGCTCTACCAAATCGATATCATCGTTGCAGCTAAACAAAACTTCAAATCGATCCAAACACAAATCGATTTAAAATGTATTTACCTTGATGTATTTTAAAAACGAAGTTAACGTTAATAAATCGTTCATACCAGCAATCTTCACGCGCGATAATACTTACAAAAGCCCCGCAATTGAATTTCTGCTTATTCGCCTATAGATATTGGCAATGAGCGTTACTAATGCCTTACCATTCAACAGATGGCAAGAATCGAATCACAACTTAATACCATAAAGACCACAGCCTTAACCTCCATCATAGCCGGAAACAATGGATACTCCATAACACATCCATTTATATACCCCCAAGATCGTTTTTACCTCCACCTCCAGCACGCAATTCCAATCTTGCCTCGGCCGTATGCAATTGCAATTAGCGCACCAACGATTCAACGCTCCAACATAAGCTCCGACACCACTTGTTGGAGTTTAACACAACAGAAAACCATTAAATAATTAATACACAGATTTAATCAAGCACATAAAACATACGCTATTTTACCGTGTTCACCCAAACCTCCGGGCTACGACCACGTCAGCATTGGCAATTCATTAATTCAAATGAGATTACAATTTTTAATACCTAAATAAACGTATGGAGACTCGTTATATAGCAGGAGAATTTAACAAAATTTCATAAATCCTCTCAACTCAATTTAGTATGTATTAACTCCCTCCCAACAAACTGGAGTTAATCTAGCAACAAATTCCTAATTTTTGTCACCTACTGAGATTTTTGCCTATTCTATTCAAAACAGAAAATCTCAACAAAAATAAATTTGATATTCATTAACAAAAAAAAATCGTAAAGAATATGTATGTAGTTACAAACAGTTATGTACTTAGAAACTATTACAATTAAGTAATTAAAGGTAATTTTAGTGTTATTTAAATGTCACGTCTCCCAAACCCCCCTTTTTTTTTCATTTTTATAACAAAGTTCACACACACCGATTAAGACAATCAACCTGGCATGAGTGCTACCCATATGACATAACTCACCTATACTATAATAATTACAGTTTTAGACCTGTTTATCCGAGGTTTAGATTTTTTCAAAAGACTTTCATAAAAAGTTTCATGTAATGCTACACTTCTCTAAGGAGAATTTTCTTTTGGGCTAGAACCCTTACAGACTTATACATTTATATATCGACATATTACTTTGTATTTCTGTGTTTCTTCTCGTTCGCAGTCGTGTCCGTATTCAGATGATCACTAGGTTCTTTACTCAAACTTCCCAACAGCTCGATAACATTTTTCAATATTTTAAAGTCACTTTATAGTATAGATATAACTTCGCATACATCTATCCCTACGCAGCTAATTCATTGCTCCAACTACTTTCCCGCAGTTTCTGGCATATGTTGCCGAGGCTATGTTCATGGTATTTTTACCCATGCTTATAATCTTTCGACACACAAACTTTTATCACACAACAGATTTTGCAACAGGCTTTTCCTTATTTTTCGGTTATAACCGTTCAACATGGTGACACTATGCAGGCGTATCTAATCGTTCCATGGGGAAAACTAGGAAATGTATCCTTGCTTCACCCAATGGATGTAGAGAATATTGGCACTTAACAATTACTTTTATACAGTCGAGGGTTGTTGCTCACTTTCTACTATTGATTATTATGAATTCTGTAGCCACAAGTATTGTTACATAGAGTTAGTCGTTTGGCACTTGCTAGCTGTTGCGTGTCATCGTTTAACAACATTTCTCGTTATACGTTGCCGTGGTTAAATATTTCCTTAAGAGGTAGCAAGCTATACCTATCTATGGTTATCAGGTTTGTTATTCAATTTATCTCATTCTCTCTAACTCTATTACTATCGTATACTCATTCACAACCCAACCATTTGTCTCTATTATCATTAGTATTGGATTACTAATACATGAACTACTTAACAATTTATCAACCTATCTTCGTATAATACATCATAACATGACAATTCATAAAATCGCATAATGAACGCAACATCACAATTTATCAAATCGTACAATAACCATAACATCACAATTTACCACAATCGCATAATGAACTATAACATCAAAATTTCATAAACCATAGACATGTTTAATTCAAATTACGTAAATATCCAAAGTTATGCATGCAATCCACTACTATGACCAGCTCCTCCCAACCTTAGAATCCTCTTTATTCCTCACAGATTCACCTCCTCGACAGAGATTCCTCCGAATGTACCAACTCAACTGCTTCCACAGCCTATTTAAGCCGTGCTTCTTAAAGCTCGTTTCTTCAATTTTCACACCAATTTCCGTGACGTTTTCTTTATTCCCGTTTAGCCTAGGCTTCTATTCGGGACTCTTGTGTCGCTTTAAGTTTTTCTCACTTTTCAAAATTTTTTTTCAATTTCTCTCAATTACCTCGATTGGGGAAATTTAGATTTTTTCTCAAAAATTCAATTAGAAATACCCTTTTCAAGGAGCTAAGATTTGGGGAAAGTCTTTTTCCATTTCCATTGACTCATGTATTAGGCAGTGATTCCTACTTTCTCATCCGGTCATAGTATGCACAATATTTATTTATTTTTCTGCATCATATTTAACCATATCCACACACATCACCTGGGGTCCACCTCTTTATGGATGTATGTTCAAATATCTAATTGAAAAGCATAGAACTCGGGGTGTTACATATCTCTTCCAAAATAAACACCGTCCCTGCATGATAACTACCCACTTAGTTCATTTTTGAATCCTAATTATGAATGCTTTTCCATCATCTTAGCTTCTCTCGTTCCATGTAGGCTTTTCAGCAAAGAAAGTGCTCCAACGCACCTTTACCTAGCCATCGTTCGTTTTCAATTCAATTCTTCGGCTCATCTTTGAGGCGATCGAAGGAAATTCCTCTAGTTCCATCCGGACCACATTTCAAATCAACCGTGAGAAGTACTCGGTAAAAATTATAAATTTTTCTTTTCCAACAATGAGACATGAAATATATTGTGAAATTTAATAAGAACATAGGCTAATTTATAAGCTATTAGTTTCACAGGTACCTCCGGTCTCCACTATACGATCGATGTCATAGCTTGAGCTCTTTTCCTACTTTCAGTCCGTGAGGAAGATCCTTTATTCTCAAGTCAGTCTACAATCCATATACCAAAACAGAAGAAATGTTGCATATACAATCGATCGTTCACAAATAAACACTCGCATTTCAACAACTTAAGAATTTCGCTATTAGTCAAACCGTTCAACCACAATAGTCTTGTGCACTTTTAGCACACTACTTATCCTTTTCTGTTTCTTTAGTGAGGTTTCTTCCTCCCTCAATCCTGTCCAATCGCTTCGAGTTTCTAGGTGATTTATCTTTCACCTTTTTTCTTCTTGTTTCGTAGTGTACAATTTCCTACACACTAACCAATTTGACAATTTTTCATTAGTACTCATAAATGAATGGAACAATTGGTACTATATGCATGATTATTCTTATTCTTTTTATACCATCGCTCGTACTTCTAGTACCTTCTTTCATTTTTTTCGTAGGCCGTATGACTTTGCCACTATTTCCTTTTAAATTTAAGACCTGTGGAATTTTACATAAAATTTACACCAAAATAAATATCAGTATAGTGAATGCATGTACTCTATCATTCGTCCTATTACTACTTGATAATATCAAAATAGAATTTGGACACAATTTTCTCTTCCAAAGAATTACCACAATTTACACATTTTCAAAAAAATCTTCACATTTCTATCACCACTATTCTAATCATAATTAGTATAATAATAATCAGCCACATATGATGTGTGTCCTTCCTTGTACTTGTAGCTTTTATTATGAAGTCACCGTTAATAATCCTCGTTGAACTAGTATAAAGTTTGAGAAATAACTTAAACATGTATGAAGATATTATATTCATACAACCTGCTAATAAGCACATTATACTATAACTGTATCGCCTATATTTCTATAATGTTACTTGTAGATTTGAATTTATGTCCTACGTGTAATTGTTTCATTTATTTTTATCTCAATTCCACCATCGTATATATATTCCAATAAAGTGAAACATAAAAAATTTTCTTTATAAAGCTCTTTGTTATATGAACCATTATATTTCATATTTAAATCCTCCACTCTTTTTTGTATATATATATAGAACCACTCTATATATATAATACAAACCTCATCATATATGTATATAAAAGCCACTGCATATATATATATATCCACCAAGCATATATATACTATATATAATCCAAAGAGTTTAATTAATACTCCTTAAATTTTTATTTTTTTTCTTATTTAATGTACTATACCTTCGTACCAACTTACATTTTTCCTTGGTGATGGAATTATAAAGTTTTACTTTGAACCAATACAAGGACAATTGAGAATTTACAACTTATATTTAACATACCTCTATTAAATATAAATTGTCCTTTTCTCTTATACACCTTTCCCTATATATTCCAATATAACTCTTTTTTCTTTTTTTCAAAGTATTCTTCTCTAGCAATTTTCCCACTCTAACCCAAATACCTTTGATCCACAAGGGTTGAGTTTTTTAAACTCTCAAAGTTCACACTCATTCACTTACTCTAGGGTAATAAATTAATGTAAAATGCTACTTATTAACCTAAATATATACATATTTTTATATACACACGGGCATGATATCTTACCCATAGAAATCTAGAAATGAAATTTTTATTATTTTTTTTTTTCCTCTAATTTTCCTTACACATGTGATTCTTCTCTATCTACCTTTTGTTAAGTTAATTCAACAAAGATATTTGTCAATTTCAATTTAGGGAAATTTTTTTTTTCTTCTAGGTACACCTTGAATGTTTTAGTGATCTAATTGATAAGATCATTATTCTACTTACATGTACATAACATCTTATTTCATCTCCTACCCTTGTGTACATCCCTACTATTGTTTGTTCTTCTCCAAACCTGTACCGGAGATATATATATATATATATATATATACTTTAAATACCACATAGAACCCTAATGTATATCAATATGAAATTCATATGTATTTATTAGGGAATAGAGTTACTTAACTCTCTTATTTTTTTTATTTTTATTTTATTTTATTTTTTATTTTTTTTATACATGACTTAAATATATATCTATCTATCCACCATGAGTTAAAGATATTTAACTTCGTACCATTTTGCCTACTTGTTCATATAGATAGGTATATATAATTATATATATAGATATATATACTTGTTGTTAAAACGCTTTTGCGACATTGTAGTTCACCCCTCGGTGTCTCGAGGGACGCAACCGTGGTATATATATATTAAAGGATACGTTGTTCAACTATGAAAACTTGAAAATTATATATTGTGGTGTCGATACGCACCACTTATATACATAAATCTTCACCCTTATTAAAGGCATTTCTCCGGAGTTGCGGGATTTACCCTGTCACATAGGGCTTAATCGTTCACGTTTAAAACATATAATAAAGCCACATAATTAATTCCTCATATGACCTCTCATATGGGTCCACAAAGGATAACGAAAAGCTGTTTATTATCATTTTTCGTTTCGGTTAATTCGTATCGTCAAAACTATGCTTTCCACCCATTCGGCCTATCGGGCAATATTACCAGTAATGGTTATCTTCGTTACCGATTTTTCTTATATAACCTTTTCAACTCATAATATTGCCAGGAAAATAATGACGGTAAATGGTATATTCATAATAATGCCTAATTAAACCCTACAGGGATACTGCTGGCGTATAGGGTATTTAATATGGAATGAAGTATTATGTTATATGAAGATGTAATAGCTATATGTAAAATGTTTACACATATATTTATAGTAATATAATATTAAATATATCTAATTAAAAACAAAATCAATACCATTTTGTTAACCTTTATTCATAATTATGATGTTATATTTGTTAGGGTTTCCCATTATTCACGCCGCTTGCTCAATGCTACCATGATTAATCAGGACAACACAAGGTCACAGCATTAATATCCTATCGCTTTGCCTACCTTTGTCGCTGAAACCTAAGCGGCCAACACGTCGATTTCTGCTTTACCGCGTTTTTGCCAATAGAAGTACATCGAGACATGATACATGGCATGTAATGAGTTGCGAGTACGGCGATGAGATATAGCACTTAAAGTTGTTTTAGATTGTCTAAACCCTAAATCGTCATTAAGTTTTTTCTCGCCACGCAGGGACCAAACCATCAGTTACCGCTATTTCCTTTTATAAAAATCAATATGGTTTCAACAAGAAAAGAGTTTAATTTTTTGGAATCGAGGGCAAAACAAAAAAAATAGGAAAACCTAACCTAAATAAAATAGCTAGAAATTGTATTTTACACAGACAACTTAGAAAAAGGGATTCTCTCAGCAGGCAGATGGTCATGTCACTACATTGTCAGTGTTTCTGTCGAGAAGCGTATCATTATTAAGTTTAATTTAGCTTATTATTGTTGTCAAGGGAATTTGTCTCCGGAGCTCCGTTACCCACTATACACAAAGGTTAACGTGTGAGGCCATGCCCTAAACCACCTCCCATCTCACTACGTGGCACACCAACGAACGCCGTGTCTCGCTCTCTAGCACAAACGGACGGCTGGTTCTCAACATCGTACGCATCGGCCTTCCGCACTCGGGGAGCGCAGGTCGCTCGAAGAGTTTAAAATTTTAGGTTCAAATTTACTACTTTGTGAGCAAAGAGTAGCCATTATCTAACCCACCATACGCGTTTTCTCTCGCCTCCGGCACGAGCTCGACAAAGCAGGTCAAGCCGCACTCACTGGGATTTTCAATTTTTTGGGGACACCAAATTGTGGTTCAAGAGGTTCTCTTTAAAAATCGTACTGTTACCGTTCAACTCATTCGAGTTTCCTACTATTTACAAGAACCGCTGGTGCTTCTTTCTCCTATTTTCGTCAGGGTTTATATGTGATCGACTGCTAGGCTAGGACTCGCTGTTACTTTCGCTTTTGTTGTTATTCCTCAGCAAGATTCAATGAAATCTCTTCACCGTTTTTTTACTTACCTTCTCTCGTACCCTCTCTCTGGTGCCCTCACCCTATTATACCGATTTTTCTTTGGTAGCAGTAGGAACACCATATCTCATTTTTTTTTTGTTATACTACGGAACGCTCTCGTTATGTAGCTAGATTACGTGAGAATGATATTTACAATTTGTACTGTCGGCGACCTTTTTTTTAATTGCTGTTTAATGCCCTGCTTTTTATCTCAAGGGTGTTGTGGCGTTCAACGCCTTTTTCAGTCCGTCACCCTTGACCGCGGTTGCCTGATACGTTTATCAAAATCGAATATGCCGTAACCTTGGATATTCGGATAATAGTGAGTTTACGTTGTGTATTTCGTTGTATGTATCGTATACCGATACGTTTTGACCATGTTCGCCAAATCCTTATATGATTTGTGTAGTCCGTTTTTACTTGATCTTTGAAACCAATAGTAACAGGAGTATTTACCGTTTTCAAGGTTGGGTTTAACTTCTTTTGCTTGTTTACATAAAATTAAGTGTTTGTGCAATACCAAACGAGCGTTTGGTTTATCTCCCGGCGTTTACTATTGTTTTTATTCCGTTTACCAACTCATTTTCGTTAATTTTACCATGGGGACTATCGTAACAAATTAAATTGTATATATGTCGGTAAGGGAATTGAAGAATGACACTTTATGTTTTGATGCTATTTTCAAGTATACCGTTACCGCCCATCATATTTCACCGACGTCACTTTATGTGTACCATGTTCATAATAAAGAGTTGTTTCACCGAATAAATAGAATTATATTCCACCGCCGCTCACTTTATGTGTACCATATTCACACAAGATGTTGTTTCACCGACAACAGAATTATAACCGATATGGGCCTTTAAAAGTCGATAAACGCAACATCCTTTTTGTTGTTTTATGACCGGATATATGTATCTTAGATGGTGCTTACATATAGGTTTACGCTTGTAATGCAAGTCTTGTTTTCAAGCAGCATCGTTGTTTTTTTTTTTTTTTTTCTTTTTTTACAACTATATGTATAGACATAGTTCAAAAGTAGTAACACATATCAATAACTCAGAAATTTGTGTTTATAACACGTCGCTTTACTCTCTAGCTTTACAGGTACTTATATATATATATATCGCAACCGTGATTAATACCGCCGTATTCCGACCACATATCGCTCAGGTTTACAAATATATATATATATATTATATGCTCCGATAGTTTAAATGACGAATATAATTTGGAGTACCCACTTTTCTCGTTTCAGAGTTAAAGCTACAATAGATATATGTAAATTTTCAAAACACTTTATAATTTCCATATCCATAACCTTCCTCGTGTTTATTGTGGTGTAATAATAATTCAATATAACCGATAGTTTCATTCCTAACTTCGATTTTTTATTTACATAAACTTAAGCATTAATAGCGTTGTGATTAAAGGATTGTCATTATACCTTAAAACTATTATGATACTTGCTCTCACATATCTAGGGAAATTTTCTAAATGCTACATACCCATTTCTAATCACAGACATTTATAAAGTAGAAGTAAACTTTGTTTGCATATCATTTTGAATGTCATATTCCAATGTCTTACTTTCACTAATCGTTTTTATACCATGGTCCTTAACACGGCCATAATGTGTCCGTACTCTATTTGTTAATTTACACACATATATATACCTATATATTTCTACATATTCATGTGATCGATAGTTCCATTGTCGTTTACACACATTCAAGATAGAGAACTCTCACACCATATTATTTGTTTCATGAATCGCATTAAAATATACACTCCAATGGTTATGAGTACTATAACCCCTTTGTAGAATTTCTTTGTGATTTACCAAGAATTCAGAACTTTGCTATTAAAGTTTTTTCTTTTCTTGAATAGTTTCATATGTGTTCATAGCACTTACCCTAAATCGATACCCTTATAAATGGTATCATGCTCATCTAGAACATAATTTCTCTTTTTCCAAAGACTAATATAATTGTTAGAATGCTCATGTATGTTCTAGGTATACAAGGTAGTTCACTTGCACTGAAAATTTATATTCTAATACCTTGCTTTCTTCTTCGCTATTTACCATGTATATATTTCCTCGCACCACTATAATGTTTTCAATATACACATAAGTATACTATCTCGTAAGGCGTATCAATTCTTGCCGTCGTATTAAGATGGTTTCGTTATCTAATCTTTAGGAACCCCGATTTTTCATAACGATGATAGTAGAACAATGGCTACAACAAAATTTATAACAAATACTAGTTCTTCACAGGAGCACATATTCGCCTGTTCTTGAACTTGTATTCGACACCATTTGTCGCTCTCAAACTCCCTTTTTTTTTTCATTTTTTATAAGAGGTCTACACACTCGATTAAAATATTAACCCAACTCGTGATGAGTGCTACACATGACACAACTCACTTACAATTACAATACTTGCTCTTAGACTCGTTTATCCCGGGTTTAGATTCTTTTCGTATTTATACGTACCATGTAATGCCACTTCTATGAGAATTTTCTTTGGGCTAGAACTCCCTTATAGACTTATATACTTATATATCTACATATATTACTTTGTACTTCTGTGTTTTCTCTTGCCTGCAGTTGTGTCCAAATTTTCCAGATGATCACTAGGCCCTTACTCAAACTTCCCGCTATGTGCCCGATAACATTTTCAATATTTTAAAAGCCAGCTTTCAAGTGTACAGATGCATGTTCCCCTCGCATACATCTATCCCTACCAGCTAATCATCATTGCCTCCAACTACTTTCCTGCAGTTTTGCGTATTTAAATATACGTGTTCATGTATTTTTCCCCATGCTTATAATCTTTCCTAATACAAACTTTTACCACACAACAGATTTTGCAACAGGCTTTTCTCCTTATTTTTCTTGCACATAACCGTTCAACATGGGTATACTATGGTACGTATTCAACTCGTTCCATGGGGAAAAACTTGAAATGTATCCTCTTGCTTCACCCAATGGAGGTAGAGAATACTGAAAATTCTAACAATTACTGCTGTACATAGTTGAGGTTGTTGCTTCTCATTATTGATTACGTGAATTCGTACCATAAGTATTGTTATGATAGACAGTCGTTTGGCACTTCGCTAGTCATGGTTACTGCTTGGTTAATATTTCGGTTACATGCTACGTAATAAATATTTTCAAGAGGTAGTGCTCATACCTATCCATGGTTATCAGGTTTATTATTCAATTTATCCGTTCTCTCTAACCTCATTACTATCAGATACTCATCCACAACCCAACCATATTTGTCTCTCGCTATCATTAACATTGATTACCATTACATGAACTACTTAACAATTTATCAACCTATCTTTTGCATAATACATTACATGACAATTTCATAAACCGCATAATGAACCATAACATCACAATTTATCAAATCGCACAATGAACCATAACATCACAATTTATCAACCGTACAATGAACTACAATACCTCAAAATTTCAAACCACAGACATGTTTAATTCAAATTGCTGCAAATATCCAAAGTTATGCATGCAATCCACTACTATGACCACTCCCTCCCAACCTTAGAATCCTCTTTATCTCTCATGATTCACCTCGACAGAGATCCTCTCATTGCATTAACCTCAACTGCTCGAGCAAACTTATTTAAGTCAAAAGTTTTCAAAGCTCGTTTCAATTTTCTCGCGTCCGCACTTCGTGATGCTTTATTCTCGTTTAGCTCTAGGTTTTTCTATTTTGGGGACTTTTAGTCGCTTTTAAGCTTTTCTCACCTTTTCCAGCTTTTTCTCACCTCTTTCCCAACTACTCCTCTTTCATTGGGGAAATTTAGATTTTTCCTCAAAAATCTAAATTAGAAATAATTTCTTTCAAGGATTTTTTAAAAGATTTGGGAAAGTTCTTTTCCTTTTCCATTACCTCATGGATTAGGTAGGTGATCTCACTTTCTCATCCTGGTCATAGTGCATGCACAATATTTTATTTATTTTTCATAATTAAGTATTTAACCATATCCACATTAACAATATCCACTGGGGTCCACCCCTATGGATGTATGTTCAAATATCTAATTTCAGTGCTACAGAATTTGGGTGTTATCAAGAAATGAGAATTATGAGCATTCATCATTATTGCTCAAGATAAAGCATGTCCTATGAAATAATTTGGAAATTTAAAAAAGATCACATATTTTAAAAGAAAACATTATTAATTTAGTTTTATATATATTAAAAAATACTACTCATGAATAATAAAACAGTTGTAACATAAATAATATATAACAAAAAAAAAACCATATATTTTTCGAATAATAAAATAGTTGTAACAAAAATAATATAGAAAAATAAAAAATATATATTTGGATGTATGAAAATTTAAATACATTTTAATAAGTAAAATTTTAAAAGAATAATGGTTATAAACATTTAAAAATAATTGGATTAAATAATTAGTTTAGATCTATATTATTTATCAAATGGATCAATTATCTTTTTAGTTTAAAAGAGTTTTGCATATCAAGACATATGATCCCTCTTGGCTCTTGGTAGATCCAAAATTAAAATTGATCTAGGCCATCTTAATTTCCCTCTTTAAATAAACTACATTCCACATGAATACCATGGGTCAATACCATGGGTTGTTTTTACAGTTTATTAATATTTTATTTTATTATTTTTATTTTTTATTGTATTTTGACTTAGTTAAAATGTTAATTATCATTATGTCAATGTTTTTTATTTAATTTATAAACATTTAAAAATACTTTGATTAAATAATTAGTTTATTTCTCGAAGGGATCAAATCTCTTTATACTTTAAAAGAGGTTTGCATATTAAGACATATGATCCCTCTTGGCTCTTGGTAGATCCAAAGTTAAGATTGATCTATGCCATCTTAGTTTCCCTCTGTAAATAAACTATGTTCCACATGAATACCAGGGGTCAATACCATGGGTTGTTTTTATAGTTTATTAATATTTTATTTTACTATTTTTATTTTATTATTTTATTTTTATTTTTATTTTTTATTGAGCTAATGTGATTTTTTTTATTCACATTGATTCAAAAATTAACTGCTATACCACAATATTGAATTTCTCGTTGTCTAATTTTTTTAATGAACACTTTAAAAAAACCCACAAGAACATTTCATTTTACACTGTGATCTCCCCAACATGGGTGGGGATTTCAAAAATTGGAGAGTAAATTGAGCGGTTATTGTTAGAAATTGTTGTATAAGATGGAAAATTTGGATGGTTTATAGACAATATGGATGTCATAAGAAATATTTATTTTGAATTTTTTAGTCTCTCTGGCCACCATGCATCTAATAGAATATACTCTCAGTATATATTGGATGGACGGAAAATTTATGATAAAACTTGTACAAAAAAACCTCTTAGAGCTTTCTCAACTAACTCTATTGTTAATTACCTAATGTCAATTTTGTAAAACTATAATGTACAATAAAAACTGAGTGAGTTTTTATTTTGTAATTTTTGTTTCGAATTGAAAAATAAAAAAATTTATATGAAAAACTCTCTTCAAAATTTCAATTATTTATGATTATAGAATAAAAAACATGTAAGATTTTTTACCTACAACTAGATAATTAAAAATATATATATATAGATTTTTTTGAAAGAAATAATTTTGATACTCGTTAACCAAAAAAAATCCTCAATAACTACAGAATTTGTAGATTAATGCGATCTAATAGTCCCAACACCCGCTTGCGAAAACAAACACTCAAATCTCTGTAGGCAATTTTTGAAAAATAAAAAAAATGATATGAAAAACTTTCTTCAAAATTTCACCATAAAAAATTTAGTAAGTTTAACATCATATAATATGAAAATTATTTATGATTATAGGATAAAAAACATGTAAGATTTTTTACCTACAACTAGATAATTAGATAATTAAATATATATATAGTTTGATACTCATTAACCAAAAAAAATCCTCAATAACTACAGAATTTGTAGATTAATGCGATCTAATAGTCGCAACACCCGCTTGCGAAAACAAACACTCAAATCTCTGTAGGCAATCGTTGTAAATTGTGGATTAAGAGGACGCGAACATGTTTTTCCTTTACATGAAAGATATCTATCATCTTATGTAGAACCTCTCTCTGTGCTAGCAATAAAGAATCTTGTGTGATGAACTGGATGGTCTGTGCAGAGACATGCATAGAGGGAGAAGGCTCATCGCGGCTCATCAAATCCTCTCCTAAACCCCGCTTATCAACAAATCCTTTACGATTCCGTGGCAAACCTTTTCATATTCTGTGGTTGCTATCATGCAAGAAGAAGCAAAACCTTAATATGAGCAGTGGGCAATGAGAAGGGAATGCTACCCTAATCGCCACAATGATGTACAATATTTCTTACCAATATCACATTCTATAGTATTGTCGGTATGTTTTTTGTTATTGATTTCAAATTATGCAGTACCATTGATGTCAAGCTCATGGGAAGCCAAACCAATATTGCATTTGTAATAATCGTTATTGGATTATTTTCTTTCTGAAATTTTTCTTTCTTCCCTAAAAGTAAAAGTAAGGGAAGGAAAATCCCATTTATAAATTTGACATTTTACAACTTGTAAAACATCGAATTTATACGCTTGTGAAACTTCAAATTCAAGAAAGTTGATTTCTTTGCATTCACATTCTTCTCCACGTAAATGTAAATGACATAGGATTTATACGGCCACAACCTTACCTTGCAAGAAGATGGGACCTCTTCTTTCTTCTAAGGGCAGAAATGAAATCGTTTCTTTAAGGAACAATTACTACAAATGAAAATATTTGGTTGAAGAAACATGTAACCATGAAGAGGTCAAGTAGAAATTGCATCCTTTACAATGAACCTCCTGTCCTTTGTCCTAGGGTGTTGAATCAATCCAGCACAATTCTGTATTAGGGTGTTGAATCACTCCATAAGCTAGCAAACACAATCTTATATTAGGGTGTTGAATCACTCCAGAAGGCAGAAAACACAATTAGGGTGTTGAATCACTCCAGAAGCTAGCAAACACAATTTCGCTGAGTTGAAAGAAAAACATGGTTCTATCTCATTTATATTTAGATTAGCATTATTTATTTTAAATGTGTTAAGCTATCGAGATTTTGGATGAAGTGTATGTTTAGTTTTTTTTTTTTTTTTTATTAAATGGATTTTTTCACTGTTACCAATAATTTAATTCCTTAGTAGAATAAGATATAAAATTAAATTATTAATAATAATTTATTTAATTAATAAAATAATGTTCTGAATGAGAAAATATTCTAAATTTTTATAAAAGGGAAAGTCAATCAATGTTTTAATAATCCATGAAAAATAGATTGAAAATGTAAACAAACTTTGACAATGATAGTCATAGGGTTGATTCAAACAGATGGGAGCCAAAATTGTCTTTAAAATTTAGCTACATTTAACACCTCTGTGCTTCTATCAACCATACTTAATAATGTATTTGTGTTGGTCATTAAGATATACCATTGGTTAAGATAAACCATTGGTTAAAACAAACTATAAACTGGATGTTCTTTGGATTAAAGTTACAAACCCTTTAATATAATTAGTTTGCAAAATTTAGTTATATTTAACACCTCTGTGCTTCTATCAACCATAGTTAATAATGTGTTTGTGTTGGTCATTAAGATATACCATTGGTTAAAACAAATTATAAAATGGATGTTCTTGAGATTAAAGTTACAAACCCTTTAATACGCCAGCTGAAAGATATATCATGAATTAATGTGTCTTGTCTTATCCATCATGTATCTCATAGTTTTTGAACACCCTTGGAGTTATATGCAACAATTGGATGTGTTCATGCAACACATCATTTTGACTACCCTCATACATTTTTACAACATGCATCACTGAGGAAAGTCGGATCGAAAATCAGTTGATCATCTTTAAAGTCTTTTAACTATTCCCTCTACCTACTATTGTTCATCTTCAAAATGGTTATTTTCAATTCTTTTTCTGTTGATGTCAATATTTCTCAGAGCATTCTTTTTATGTTGGTGTCAATATAACCTTACTTTCATTTAGTGTCTTTTCGTACTCTCATCCATTCTCATTTAATATACCTCGAATTGTTAGAGAAGAAAATTTTAGATTTAGAAAGCAGGGAATCTGACTATAGGTGGCTAACAAATGCACTCCACAGGCTATTTAGATCAAGGCCTGTCCTCCCTTATTCATATGATTTTGCATTTCATATGTTTGGAGATGAGATATTGTGCAATATATGTTGACACCAACAAAAAAGGAAGTCAAACAAAATATATTTTAACGTCATCAATAGTAGTTGGAACTAATGGTAGAGACTTTCAAAGGTTATTGAGGGGATTTTTGATCACCGGAGTCTTACAGAAAACCAAAGGAAAGATATTTATCTCAGTGAGCTCACTAATAGAAGTTGTGGAAAAATGCATGAATACATTAAAAAATATTTGGTAAGCAATATCGGTGCAACATTAAAATATATGGATTTCTCCGCTTCACTTTTGGTGAAGCCCAACTCAGTGAAATAGTTGTCAATCCCAGTGTACCAAGCACGAGAAGTTTGCTTCAGCCCATACAGTGCTCTCTTGAGTCGGCACACATGTGATTCACTGTCGAAGATCTCGAAATATTCTGGATGATCTATGTACACTTCTTCCTCAATAAATCCATTGAGGAATGCAGTTTTCAGATCCATCTGATGAATGCACCACCCCATCTGCGCTGAGAGTGCAAGGATAGATCTAATGGAAGAATACCTTGTGACTGGTGCAAAGGCCTCATCATAGTCATTCCCCTCAATCTGTGAGAATCCCTGGGCCAAAAATCTGGCCTTGTACTTCTCCAGACTCCCATCAGCAGCTTGCTTTCCCTTGTAATTCCATCTAGATCCAACCACTAATTTGTCAACTGATCTTGGGACTACCTTCCATGCACTGCTCTTGATGATGGAGTCATACTCCTCTACCATAGCATCAACCCGAGTTGTTTTCTACAGTGCTTCCTGAAAGGAAGATGGTTCTGTCACAGTACACTTTCTCATAAGAGCCATGTATCCAGTAAACCTGTCAGGAGACTGTCTCCGTCTGCGCAGTGAAGTAGGGGCTCCTACATTCTTTGTTGCATCAAGTCTCAATCTATCAGCTTCCATGGTGTGCCTTCTACCATTTCTGGTGGATGGCTCAGCATGAGTGTTTCCTACCACTCCATGATCCTCTACATGTGGTTGCTCCACATCTGGAGGCTCATCCTTGGGAACAAAGAGTTACTCCTCTAAATGCAAATCTAGCTCCCTCTCAAGGGACAATCACATAGATTTATCCTCATCAAATTTTATATCCCATCACACAATAATCATTTTGTTGTTTGGAAAATACACTCGATAGTTGTGGAGAGTTTCCTTGCTTCCACGTGTATTTCAACCACCCACTTGCTTTAAACTCAAGAAACCTTTAGAATTTAACCAAGGGCCTGGGCTAATTAGTATCAAGAGCTGTGTTCCTTAGTACCACCATAATGTACCGAAAGGAGATCCTGTGTTCCTCAAGATGGTTGCAAAGAAGGATGCTTCAAACTAACAAAGCCCCTTTCTTCACTCGGTGAAAATTATGCTTTCTGAAAATCGAATGAGGACATACATAATGTTCTAGATAGAAGTCTGGGTCATGGAAGTGGAATTATAGATATGCCCCAAAGGCAATCGACACAGAAAGAAACAAAACAAGATTTTGTGGCTAATGCAAAAGCCATGAATGCCATCCTGAATGGATTGTGTGAAGCAGAGTTTATTAAAGTAATGCACAAAGACACTACCAAAAAAATATGGGATACTCTTGAAAACATACATGAGGGAGACTAGAAAGTAAAGACTTCCAAAATTCAAGTCTATAGAGCCCAGTTTGAAAACTTTAAAATGAATGATGATGAAGACATTGCCAGTTTCTTCCTAAAAACTGCAGAAATTATTAATATGAAAGCTCTTGGAGAAAAAATGCCAGAAAGTATAATTGTGCAAAAGATTCTAAGATCTCTTCCATCCAGGTTTAATCCAAAGGTGTCTGCAATAGAAGAAACAGCTGATTGGGAGTCCTTAACCATGAACTAGCTACTTGGAAATCTAACAGCTTATGAAATGAGGCTCCCATAGAAGAAGCCAAGTACGAGGGAAGCAACCTTTAAAACAGAAAAGAAGAAAGAAGAAGAGGGAGACATATGCTCTTGCTCAGATGAAGAAGAAGAAAATTTTGTCAAGAAATTGGATAGAGGCTCAGGTAAATACAAAGGTAAACTCCCCTTCAAATTCTTTAACTGTGGAAGAGTGGGACACTATGCTACTAAGTGTCCTCACAAGAAAATAAGGAATCAGGCTCAAGAGTCAGAGAAAAATAAATCAAAGAACTGGCAGAAAGGAAATAAGTTCAACAGAAAATCCTTCTATGCTCAACAAGACAGCAGTACATCTGAAGATTCAGATGAATCCTCAAATGAAGAAGGAACCTTTGAATTCTTATTGATGGCCATAGAAGATCTTGAAGGTCTCCTACTAGAAGATGAGGAAGAAGAAGGTGAAGTCGACCTTGAAGGGGAGCTAATAAGTGCTCTAGAAGAGATTGATAGACTCAAACTGAAATGCATAAAACAAAAGGACATTATCCTCAAATATGTATGAGAAGAACAGAATTCAGAAGTCCTTAAGCAACTAAAAATAGAGCTTGAAGAAGCCAAGAAGATAGAGGACATGTTACTTAAGCAAATCAAAGAAAAAACTCAAGAACAAAAAAAGTTGGAAGAAGAAGTAGTATGTCTCAGAAATAAATTAGAAAATGCTCAAAGGAAAGTGGTTATAAACTCTTCCCAAACAACAAGCTCTAGTAAGTTGAATGAAAATTTGGTTTCTCAAATATCCCCTATGAGAAAGACTGGAATAGGATATGAAGGAGAGTCAAGTAAAGGAAAAGAAAAGGTTGACAGAGAGATTATTTTTGTAAAAGAAAAGAAGAATGATGAAGCAACTCAAACAATTCCTACAAAAGAAGAAATCTGCAATAAGGAAGACAGAGATCAGAAGAAACCACTAGTAGTAAAGAATGTAATAAATACTCAGACCCCTGAATATGTAAAATTTGGAAACCATCAAAGGAGATTCTTCCCTCCAATGAAGAATGCCACATGTTATGTCTGCCACAAGCTGGGACACATTGCTGCATATTTTCTTGCAAGGAGGAGTAATTCAAACCAGCAAAAGATGCAGACATTGAAGAGACTGCCTCAAGCAAACAAATGGAAGAGACAACCTTACCTCAGGTATGCAAATAGCTTCTATGGTTACAATTTTTATCGTAAGGAATTTGGCCATAAAATCAGTCAAGGTAGAAAGTATGGATAAAGATTGATGTTAAACCCTCAAGAAGGTTTATGAATCAAAGAAATTTTGGTCATACTCATAATTCTACAAAAACTATGATCAAATGTTGTGTATGCAATCAAGTTGGACATATACCCTATAAATGTCCTCTAATAAGATATAGTTCATCACCTCACAAAAGATACCAAACAATAGGATGCCTCTAGTGGATAAAGAAGGTGAATAAATGTGACTTGGCTCTAACTGCTCAAGACCTGAAAAGCTAGTGGTATTTGGATAGTGGTTGCTCAAAACACATGACTGGAGACAGAAGCAAGTTTATAACACTTGATGAAAATAAATCTGCCAATGTCACTTTTGGCAATGACAAATTAGGTAAGATCAAGGGAAAAGGCTCAGTCATCATAGAAAATGGCAGAGGAAAGGCCCAAGATGTACTATTTGTAGATGGGCTGAAATCAAATTTACTGAGTCTCAGTCAGATGTGTGACAAAGGTTGCGAAGTTCTATTTAGAGCACAAGATTGTGAAGGCAGATCAAGCACCACCGGTAAGACTCTACTCAAAGGTGTTCGAACAGAGAGCAATGTTTACATTATGAAAGAGGAAGATGAAGCATGCCATCTTAGCAAAATTGAGGATTCATGGTTATGGCATAGGAGATTGGGACATCTCAGCTCTTCATCATATCATCGCATCGAGTAAAAAGAAAGTACGAAGGATATCTTTTGGTGAAATAAAGAGGTCATCACCATATGCAAATCTGTCAATTGGGAATTGGGTAAAAACACCCGCACATCCTTTAAGGCCAAAGAGGAGTTTTCAACAAGAAGCACCACTCCAGCTTGGTAACATGATCTTTGTGAACTCGCAAGAACTAAAACACCAAGTGGAGAATCCTACTTCATGATGATAATAGATGATTTCTCCGTAATGACAGGTTGCTTTTCTTCAAGAATAACTCAAGCTATGGACAAATTCAAAATATTAAGGCATTAGCCAAAAATAAGACAAAAAGATGTAAGCCAAAATGCATCAAACATCGACAGAGGTGAATTCACAGATTATGACTTTGCATACCTATGTAATGAACATGGCATAAAACAACAATTTACTATTGTAGGGACACCTCAGCAAAATGGAGTAGCAGAGAGACAAAACGGATCTGTTCAACAAATTGCCAGAGCCATGATGCAAGAGAATAATATTGCTCAAACCTTCCGGCGTGCTACCACATAGCAAGACAGCTCCTTAATAAAATGACGAAGTTGCCAAGGACAAGACTCCCTACGAACTGTTTCATGGAAAGCCAGCTTCAATCAAACATTTCAAAATCTTTGGCAGCAAGTGTTACATAAAGAATAATGATGAAAATCTTGGAAAATTTGATGCATGGGCATATGAAGGAATATTTCTAGGATATGCATCCAAAAGCAAAGGGTACAGGTGCTACAACAAGACACTTCGGAAAATAGTAGAAAGCATTGATTTGATATTTGATGAAGAACTTCAAAACAATACAAGAGATAATGACTGCTGCAGTCCATCAGATAACCATGAAGAAGAAGACCAGAATGATGATGAAACAAGCAAGACTACAGAAGATGAAGAGTTGAGCTCAAAATCCCCCTCAAGATACACTTAGAAGAATCATCCCGAAGATCAAATCATAGGAGATAAGAAAGCAAGGGTCCAGACAAGAAGGCAGCTAACAAATAAAACTGAAGAGGTATACATAGCCATGTTGTCACAAATAGAGCCAATTAAATTTGAAGAAGCCAGCAAGGAAAAGTCTTGGGTAAAAGCAATGAATGAGGAATTGGACCAAATTGAAAAGAACAATACCTGGGAACTAGTTCCTAGACCAAATGAGAAAAATATCATTGGTTCAAAATGGGTATTCAAAAACAAAATGAATGAGAAAGGACAAGTAATCAAAAATAAAGCTAGACTGGTCTGCAAAGGATATTCACAAGTCGAAGGACTTGATTATGATGAAACATTTGCCCCTGTAGCTAGAATGGAAGCTATCAGAATGTTCCTGGCATTTTCATGCTACCGGAATTTCAAGGTGTATCAAATGGATGTAAAATCTGTATTTCTGAATGGAGACTTAGAAGAATAAGTCTACATGGAACAATCAAGGCTTCACATTGATAGGCAAAGAAGATTATGTGCACGAAGAAGGCCCTATATGGATCGAAACAGGCTCCTCAGAGTTGGTACTCAAGATCGGATAAATATTTGCAAAAACAAGGTTTTAAGAGTATATGGAGTAGACAAGTAGAATTCATATATAAAAGCCCATGAAAATGAACTCCCGATTGTTGTTGTATATGTTGATGATATTATGTTTGGAAGTAATTGTGAGATGAACTAGCAAAAGGATTTGCAAAAGAGATGAAATCAGAGTTTGAAATGTCCATGATTGGAGAGCTCAGTTTCTACTTAGGACTTCAAATTCAGCAAAAGAACACAAGCACATTCATCTCACAGGAAAAGTACTTAAAAGAAATGTTGAAAAAGTTCAAAATGGAGGACTGCAAACCTGTGTCAACTTCCATGACCGCGGGATGTAAACTGTGTGCTGATAATGGGTCTGCTAATATAGATAAAAAAATCTACAGATCCATGATAGGAAGTCTGTTGTATCTGACTGCATCAAGACTAGACATCATGCTAGCAATAGGACTAGTGGCTATATATCAAGCAGCACCTAAACAAAACCATCTTCTGGCAGTAAAAAGAATATTTAGATATCTACAAGGAACAACACAATATGGACTTTGGTATCCTAAAGGCAAAATCTTCACTTTGACAACATACACAGATGCAGATTGGGCCAGCTATGTGGATGACAGGAAAAGCACAAGTGGAGGTACTTTCTATATAGAAGAAAGTCTAGTGGCATGGTTAAGCAAGAAACAAACATCTATCTCTCTGTCTACAGCAGAAGCAGAATATATAGCAGCAACAGCATGTTGTACACAAGTCATATGGATGAAGCAAACCCTCCAAGACATGAAGGTAGGCATCGAAGAACCTATCTCAATCAAATGTGATAATACAAGTGCTATAAGTATATCTAAAAACTTTGTGCTTCACTCAAAAACCAAACATATTCCAATCAAGTATCATTTTCTTCGAGAACAAGTGGCTTAGAAGATAGTAAAACTGGAGTATGTACCAACAAAAGAACAGACATCCGATATATTTACTAAACCACTTGCTAGAGAACCATTTGAATATTTAAGAGACAGAATAGGGGTAGTATCTGTAGATGCTACTCTCTAATATGAAGAGAAAGCACAGTTTTAGGGGGAGAACAGAAATGAAAATATCATTCCCAGGGGGAGATCTGCAAGCAAGGGAAGCATGAAACAGGTCCTCAGGATCAAAAATATTATGGCAAGAATACATTCAGCATAAAAGAGTCAATAAAAGGGGAAAAAGAGTCAGTGGTGAACTTGACGAGAATCTAATCCAAAGGATTGAAGCAGCAACGTACAAAGACAGAAGATCTCAGATAAAATAAATTAACGAAATTTTGGAAAAATAAAATTAATAAATAAAATCACAACATCAAAGAACAGGAGTAGCAGCGTACAAAGTCAGGAAATTTCAGGAAATGCATGAAATATTGGAAAAGGAATAAAACCACAACATCAGATAATAGAAGCTTCACAACAAAAAAAATAAAATAAAATTCGAACCCCTTGCCATTGATGTCAAAGGGGGAGGAAGAGCAAGCAACAGTAAGAAGAGGAAGCAACAGGAGAAAGGATCCTATCAGGAAAACAGAGGAATTGTATTGCCATCAATGCCAAAGGGGGAGACTGTTGGAAATGTTGTCATTGATGGCAAAGGAGGCAGCAAAGATAGAGACAGGCAGAGGAAGCGAATATAATAGAGGCAGAACCGTTATCAGAAGCAGAGGCAGAGGCAGAGCCGTTATCACAGCAGTAAAGGCAGAGGTAGAGCGATGTATGTGCCAGTGACAGAGACTGATCTATTATTGGGTATAAAAGTCAGCCTATTATTCGAGAATCGTTGTTCTCACCCCGAATATATATATATATATATATATAACTAAATTCCGAGAATCGCTACCTCAGCTGGAGGATATATGTATACAATTCCGAGAATCTTTACTCAGCCGGGCGTTACATTTAATACATAAACCTTATTCTGGGAATCACTTAACCCCAATCGGCAAAGCATATATATATATATATATATATATATATATATACAGCGTATTTACATATATAGCACGAGATCGAAAGAAACAAAGTAATATAAGGCGGGACCCTTCCCAATCGCATCGGAAAGAAATAGACCGTCGAAACATATATTAAAAGACTTGCGATTGAGATTGAAGCCCGGACCCGATGGGCTTATAAACCATGAGTAAAAAGTATTTGCAGTCCGTCATGATCGAATCGGAGCAGGATTGGTCAATTGCATCGGAGTATTCGAGTCGCGATTGCGATCAATTGCAATCGGAACAATCACAAAGGACCCAATCGCAATTGGAAGATTTCAATTGCAATTCATCACATCGGCATTTCAAAATGAATAGTGGTCAATCGCAATCGGAGGAGCAATATATTGCATCGGTAAGCGTGGCAAGTGGGCCCAGAAGGAGTTTTTATATGTTTTAAACAGGTTTTATTATATACGCCGAGATTTGATTTAAAGACATATTGAAAGGCAGTTAGTGTAATGAAAGTTGGGTTATATATATATAAGAGCTGTTATAAATATAAAATGATGGTTGCAATGGTATTAAAATATGCCACGTGGTCTGTGGACCCACGGGCCTCGGCTCAAGGTGGAGGGAAATTCTTTATATAAAACAATTGCGATGTATGTATGTTCCACTTGCGGAACCCGCCACATCAACAAGACACTTGCTGCGTGTAAAGGGTTGGAATTTACCCAGAATTACAATCAGCAGTCACAGATATTTACAAAATGCACTGATATAAAAAGCTCTATTACACGTATGCAGCAGTTACACCACAGCAGAGGACAGAAAAGCAAACAGAGCTGAAAAGAGATAAAACACAGTCAAAGAAAAGACAAATGCGTAGTGAGCCAAAAGACTAAATGAGTTGAGCTGAAGTTTTTATTATATGTGAGTGTAAATATTGTAATTGATTTTTTTATTATTTGTGATGCATTGGCAAGTCTCTGGAAGAAAACAAAATCCCACTGTTAGATTAAAATAAGTACCTACAGTTACATTTTTCTGAGTGAGCTGGAAAAGAAATGAGAAAGCAAAAGGCAAAGAGGCATGGCTATCCATTCCAAATTCATTAAGGAATGCTAACAGTCACAAGAAAATCCTTATAAATAATATCATCTTGATATGCAAAAAAGTGTGTTAGAGAGAGCAAATCTAGAGAAGGTAGAATATAGAAGTGTGAGGCAGAGAAGATTAAGTGAAGAAGAGCAGAAAGAGAAGCTGCACTACGTAGAGATACATTCAGAGATCAGAGGTAAATTAGCAAACACGTTTTTCTCTAGTTTTGATAAATTGAGGTAGTTGGAGCTTCTCCTATCAAGTTGCAACATTAGCCGTCATTGTAGGCCGACCGAGGTTGGAGCCTCCTCTTAGGTTGGTGCCCGCAAAATTGAAGGAGTTGGTGCTTCCTTACAAGTTGTAGCTTGCGTAACTGAGGTAGGAGCTTCCCCCGTAGTTATGCCCTCGCAAAAAATAAAGGTGAGAGGGAGTTGGAGCTTTCCTTTGCATCACAAAAATAATAAGATGTGGTTTTCTCCCTTTGTGGGTTTCCACTTATATCTGGTGTCTATGTGCATGATGTTTATGTGTTGATCTAATTTATGTCATCTGCTTAAATACCTGCCGCTCTCATATTAAGTCTGTTGTTATATTATATTAATACTTGCTGCTTACATTCTAATATTACTCACATATTAAGTTGGATATGAAATGAAGGTGTAAATAAGGTTTCATAAAAGTTTAACAGATCATGACTGTGTTAAACTGATTCACCCCCCCCCCCTCTCAGTTTAACTAAGGGTTCAACACTGTCATATCCATCATGAACTTTGATCCCCTTCCTTGTCACAATTGAATGCAGGCCTCGGTCATCCATGTCTATTCGACTTCATGATTCTTTTTTTAGGTGCAAATTGATATGAAGGAAGTGAGGGAAGAGCTCGAACATGATTCAAATTGAATGTAAACACCTCGAACGATTAAAAATTCGAATTCCAATGCAAGGAAATGAAAACAAATGGAATTTGAGAGGTGACTTCACATGCCATCTATGGATGCGAGTTCGACAGGAGTACTGGAGGGGTGGTGTCCGAGGCCGGGAAATAAATGATGACCATTAGACCATATGTGTTTTCATCTATGTAACCATTATATTCGAAAAATATACTCACTCTATTATTCAATTTTATAATCCCTTAGTTCCATCTTGTTACTTTATTAGTTAAGTATGTGTTTTTGAACTCAAATTCCTTAGAACATGATAAAGTTCAATTTGTTCACAATGTTGAGGTTTTAGGAGAATCCGAAACAAAATGGGAGAGAGGCTGCAATTGTGCTAGAATCTAGCCTCCCAAACTCGCGAGATTACTATCAATGAATATCCAAATATCATGACCTTTTGGATCTTCTTTTGAATGGCTAGCTCTAAAACTTTCCAAAGAGAAAGGAACTCCATTTGATGATTGGTTTCCACCCCCAATCCCCAAGCATATTGTATCTCGATTTTTTAATCGGGGTGAAGGATCACCACTCTGACTACCTCTGAATTATAACATTTTTAAAATTAAATCTAAAAGAAAAAGGTATGGGGGAGAGTGTTGTATTTAAATGTTTGTAAAAATTTACATGTGGCCTCAATTAAAAATAATAAAAGGTTAAAGGTATGGGGGAGAGGGTTGTATGTAAATGTTTGTAAACATTTACATGTGGCATCAATTAAAAAAGAATAAAAGGTTAAAAAGTAATTGTTTGCAGATGCACTCTTTAGGATAGCATCCCGCCAACTTGTTAAGGATAACATCTCACCAACTTATTTGCACAAGACACCCATTAGCAAGGTGCTTTAGCAATGAAAAATCAACAAATTTAGTTAACCTTTGGGACATAGGCATGGGAAATATGTTGTAAATATTTTAACTCGGTCAAAATAAAATAAAAAAATAAAAAATTAAATTAAATTAAAATAAAAGAAATAATTTTATAATGATAATTATCAATAAAACGTTTTGACTTCCATAAATTACATAAAACTAAAACTAAAAATAAAATAAAATAAAAATCGATAATTATATTTATAATTAATAATAAAATCAGTCCAGATCCATCTTAACTTCGAAAAGACATCAAATTTCAATTCATTATTATTATTATTTTAATCTTTTCAAAGTGAAATGTATCGTGATCAATATTTTTCTTAAATATTAAATTTCTATAAATATCTGATAAATAACTATTATAAAATTCTTTTATTCCATATTTTAATATAAAAGTCCATTAATACATTTCCTTATTTATAAAATTAAATAAAATAACTATTATTTTATTTCATATTTTAATATAAAATTACATTAATACATTTTCTTATTTATAAAAATAAATAAAACAATTTATTAGATTGATGTGAACTAGAAATAAAATAAAATAAATTCATATCTCAACGACTTGTTAATATTAATATTAATATTCAAACTTTCTATTAGAACTTTTTCATATAAATAACTTATCAAGTTTAAATAATCTATTCATATTTAACATTTTTAATCTATTCATAAATAATGGGTAAAGCTTTTTTAACCTTTAACCTTTAATATATATATATATATGGGGTTCGAAACCGTTATGAAATTAAATTAAATAAAAATATCCGGTTTTCATGGTTATAAACGGTTTTCATTGACCAATAGGCCTTGCTTATTGCCGTGTAAGTCAGCCCAAGGCCGGAAGAGCATCCGTTATATCATGTTTATAAATAACGAGATCATGGCGGAGTGGATGATGAGGAGGAGGATTTGATGAGCGGGCGGTGAAGAAAATGAAGTTACTTAAAGTGATGGATCTCGTAAAAGAATAACTTGCTCGCACACTCTTCATTCATTAACGCTGGGATTAGTTGATGCATTTGCAGAAAGAGGGAATGACTGGTTGTTTTCCCAAGCGGGTGTCACCATCTGCTTTGTCTGTGCAGAGGAATGTTTGAAGGCAGAGGACACTTTCTGCAATGTCGGCCAAGCACTTTCTTATTAAGATAAACGAGGGGCAAAGCAAGCGGATTAAGTCTATGGATCCTCAATGTGACGAAGAAAGTTGGTGATTGCGAAGTGAACAGTAGGGCACCACTTCACTTTCTCTTTCTCTTTCTGGTTGTTGTCAATAGGAAGCGATCGATATTACAGGATCCTTATAATGTCTTCGTCACACATGATATTACAATGCACTTAATCCGCTTGCTCTGTCCTTCGCTTATCTGAGCAAGGAAGTGACGCGTCCAGCAGACATTGCAGAAAGTGTGACCACAATTCATCATTGTGCTGTCCTCCTCTGCACACACATCACATCACAGATGGTAACTACAGAATTTGTAGATTAATGCGGTCTAATGGTCGCAACACCAGCTTGCGAAAACAATCACTCAATTTCTCTTTTGGCATATGCATCCAGCAATCGTTAATGTAAATCGTGGATTAAGAGGACGCGAGCATGTTTTTCCTTTACATCTGCAAAGATATCTATCATCTTATGTAGAACCTTTCAGTCGCAATAAAAAATCAAAGGAAGAAGCAAACAACAGAGTATAAAATTAGCGAATGTCTTTTAGATCGCCACAACGAAGCTGCTAATATTTTTACCAATATCACATTCCATAGTATTGTTTGGTAGCATATTTTTTCTTATTGATTTCAAGCAATATCACATTCCATAGTATTGTCGGTATGTTTTTTTGTTATTGATTTCTGTCATGAAAAGCAGAAACGTCAAAGTTCATGGGAAGCCAAACCAATATTGCATTTGTAATAATTGTTATTTAATGATTTTCTTTCTTCTCTTAGAAGTAACGCAAGGAAAATCCCATTCATAAATTTTTACAACTTGTAAAAAATCGAAATTACACGCTTGCGAAACTTCAAATTCAAAAAAGTTCATTTCTTTGCATTCTCCTCCACGTAAATGTAAATGACAGAGGATTTATACGGCCACAACCTTACCTTGCAAGAAGATCGGACCTCTTCTTGCTTCTAAGGGCAGAAATAAAATCTTGCTTCTAAGGGAAGAAATAAAATCGTTTCGTTAAGGAACAATTACTACAAATGAAATATTTGGTTGAAGAAACATGTAACCATGATCAGCTCAAGCGGAAATTGCATCCTTTAAACTGAAACTTAAATCCTCTACTAGGTTGTTCAATCACTTCAGCTCATCAATCCTGTATTGGGGTGTTGAATCATTCCAAAAGCTGGCAAACACAATCCTATATCAGGATGTTGAATACTCTAAAAGCTAGAAAACACAATTAGGGTGTTGAATCACTCAAGAAGCTAGCAAACACAATTTAGCTAGGGTGAAAGAAAAACATGGTTCTATCTCATTTATATTTAGATTAGCATTATTTATTTTAAATGTATTATACCGAGATTTTGGATGAAGTGTATGTTTAACCTTTTTTTTTATTAAGTGAAATTTTTCACTATTATCAATAATTTAATTTATTAGTAGAATAATATATAAAATAAATTATTACTAGCAATTGCATCATATGTTGCAAAAGAAACATCATAAGGAAATAGCATAGGAAAGAGTAGCCTAGAAGAAATAAGATGTTGCAGAAAAGTAGCCATTGTGGAGGAATGAAAATAAAAAATTTCTTCCATGAAAGAAGGTAGTGAAATTTTCTTCCTTGATCCTTACAAATCATGAGACCTATGTTGAAGTTAAGTAAAATACCTTGTGATCATGCCAACATGAATGCCTCATGAATAAAGAAATGGATAGTGGTTTTCTACCTTCAAAATCAAAGGTTGTTTTGGTGCAATTCCTCCACATTTAATCTTGATCAATTCCTATTGAGTCACTTACGTATTATTTCCTTCATGATCTTTGAAAATATTCAAAATATGACATTGTTTTTTACCATTGATATCCCTGGTGTTACCCATGTTCTTGTTTTTTCACTATCGCTGATATGAAATTGGTTTTTTGCAGTAAAAATAAGGCGATTGAGAAAATAGCTCCAACACCAAGAGAGATTTGGTAGCATTTATGGAGTCTGCAAACATGTCTTGTTATGTGGTTTTGGCTACTCGACATAGATTTCTTGATCTTGTGTAGAAGAAATTAATTTTTATTTATTTATATTACATTAACCATGAAATTGCCAACATTCATGGCACACTTTCCATCACATTTGTAGAGCAAATTATAACAGAGTATCACACAATTCTTATCAGGGTTAAATGCTCCTATATGCAACAATGATGAATTTCATCACTTAAGAGAAGTAAAAACAAGGTTATTGAGAAAACAACTCCAACACATTTGTAGAGAAAATTATAAAAAAATATCACACATTTCTTATGAGAGATAAATGCTCGTATATGCAACAACCATGGATTTCATCACTTAAAAGTAGTAAAAACAAGTTTATTGAGAAAATAACTCCAACACATTTGTAGAAAATTATAAAACAATATCACACTTTTCTTATCAGATCTAAATGCTCCTATATGCAACAACTATGGCTTTCATGAGTTCAAGAGTAGTAAAAACAAGTTTATTGAGAAAACAACTCTACACTAGGAGATATTTGGAAGCAATTGTTGAATTGGTGAACATGTATTGCTCTATGGTGTTGGATATTGGGCATAAATTTCTTGATCTTGTATACAAGACTGTAAATTTGCATGTAGCTTATAATGCATTAACCATGAAATTGTCAACATTTAGGGCACATTTTCCATCACATTTGTAGAGAAAATTACAATAGAGTATCACATTTTCATTATCATATCTAAATGTTCTTATATGGAACAACTACCTTTTGCCTCATAGTTTAAATTTGTGCAGGGAGGAGGAGAAGAGTGTCAAGGTGCAAGCTAGAATATGAAGAGAAAGAATAATCTTCTTTGGGCCTTGAGATAGACTCATTCTCTGCACATCTAGAGTGAGTAAAGCTTAATAAAACAAAACTCACCATACTTTAATTTTTTTAAATAAATATCTTAAATTAGAATATCAATTTAATACATTTTACTCAATTACACATTTAACAATATTCATTTAAAAAATACAAATACAAATTACTGTCTCTTTTTACTTTTTAAATACCCGATGTTTGTAACTTATTCTTAATCAAATAGTGTCAATTTTGTAAATCTATAATCTACGAGTCTCAATTTTTATAGCTTTGGCTGAAGGGTAAAGTATATAAATTCAGTTACCCTTTAAGAAGCATTCTCAATTATTGTACCACCCACCTACACATCCAATATACACATCTTAGGTTATTCTAAATTGATCAAGAGTATATAATTTTTAGGGTGGTGTTCTATGTACACTAAAATTCCCATGAGGTCCATCATTATGTATGGGGTTCGTTGCAACCTTGGATATATTCTGTGAGTTGTTGTGATTTTTTTCTTGTGGCTACAACTTAGTTTTGGTTGTCACCTAGTTATCAAGATTCAAAACTCTTGTAATCATCTGATATCCTTATAGAATTAGGTATATTATGTGAGATAATGTGATGTTTTGTTCTTCACAATGATTCAAAAATTAGCTATTATACCACAATATTGAATTTCTCATTGTCTGTTTTGTTTATGAACCCTTTAAAAAAACAACAAGAACATTTGATTTTACACTATGATCTCCTCAGAATGGGTGGGGGTTTCAAAAATTGGAGAGTAAATTGATTGGTTGAATTTTTTAGTCTCTTTGGCCACCGTGCATATAATAGAATCCATTTCAACTGAGAACGTCAATAAATCACTGTGTGAATGATAACTTGTGACCTAACTATCCATTTTATTTGATTGTGGATAAGTTATAAACTAATAACTGGTGAAATCCATATCCATTTTCGTTGGTTGTGGATCACGTTATAAACTAGAATATACTCACACTATGATCTCCCCAGCATGGGTGGGGGTTTCAAAAATTGGAGAGTAAATTGAGTGGTTATTGTTTTTTATTTTTTTGTAATTTCGTAGCACCTTTCTATTTTCATATTTTTAAAGAGAAAGTTGCTATACATATTATATCATTTATTGTAGCCTCAACCTGCTTGAAAGAAACCAGGTCTATTGGCCACCACAAATAGTTAAAAGCTAACCAAAACTGATTTTTTTTTCCTTCTAGTTACTGCTTTTATCACTTTACTATGTCCATAACATTTACGACTGAAAATAAACTATAACTATTAAGTGGTTAATGTTAGAAATTGTTATATAAGAGGAAAATTTGCATGCTTTGTAGACAATATGGATGTCATAAGATATATATATTTTGAATTTTTTAGTCTCTCTCACAACCATGCATCTAATAGGATCCATTTCAATTGAAAACGTCAATAAATCACTGTATGAATGATAACTTGTAACATTTCTAGCCATTTTTTTTTATTGTGGATCGGGTTATAAACTAGAATATACTCTTACTATATATTGGATGGAGGGAAATTTTATGATAAACTATTGTTAATGACAGTGTCAATTTTATAAAACTATAATCTACAATAAGGAATGAGTGGGTTTTTTCTTTTGTAATTTTTGTTTGGAATTGAAAAATAAAAAAATTATAAAAGCTAAAATTATGTAGTGAAAATCTTTGTTTAAAATTTCAGAATAAAAAGTTGAGTAAGTTTGACATCATATAATAGGAAAAAATTTTACGATTATAAAGTAAAAAACATGTAAGATTTTTTTAGTTACAATTAGTTAATTAAAGATATGTATGCATTTTTCTTGAAGGCAATAAATTTGATATTCATTCACAAAAAAACCCTTAAAGAGTATGTATGTAGTTACAAAATGTTATGTAGTTAGAAACTAGTATTGTTATGTAATTAAAGACTATTTTAGTGTTATTTAAGAAATGAGAATTATGAACATTCATCATTGTTGCTCAAGATAAATAATGTTAAAAATTTCCTTTATTAATTTAATTTTCCATATATTAAGAAATACCACTCATGAATAATAAAACAATTGTAACATAAATAATATATAATAAAAAAAAACCATGTATTTTTTGAATAATAAAATAGTTGTAACAAAAATAATATAGAAAAATAAAAAAAACTATGTATATTTGGATGTATGAACATCTAAATACATTTTAATAAGTAAAATTTTAAAAGAATAATGGTTAAAAACTTTTAAAAATAGTTTGATTAAATAATTAGTTTAGATCTATATTATTTATCAAAGGGATCAATTCTCTTTTTTGTTTAAAAACTCCTTAGGGCTTTCTCCACTAACTCTATTGTTAATTACATAGTGTCAATTTTGTAAAACTATAATCTATAGTAAGGACTGAGTGAGTTTTTTCTTTTGTAATTATTGTTTGAAATTAATAAATAAAAAAATTATAAAAGCTAAAATTATGTAGTGAAAAACATTGTTTAAAATTTCAGAATAAAAAGTTGAGTAAGTTTGATATCATATAATATAAAAATTGTTTACGATTATAAACTAAAAAACATGTAAGATTTTTTTTAGCTACAATTAGTTAATTAAAGATATGTATATAGTTTTCCTGAAGGGAATAAATTTTATATTCATTAACAAAAAAAAACCTTAAAGAGTATGTATGTAGTTACAAAATGTTATGTAGTTAGAAACTATTATTGTTATGTAATTAGTTATGTAATTAAATATTATTTTAGTGTTATTTAAGAAGTAAGAATTATGAACATTCATCATTATTGCTCAAGATAAATCAATTTAAAAATTTTCATTATTAATTTAATTTTCTATATATTAAGAAATACCACTCATGAAGAAGAAAACAATTGCAACATAACTAATATATAATAAAAAAAACCATGTATTTTTTAATAATAAAATAGTTGTAACAAAAATAATATAGAAAAATAAAAAAACTATGTATATTTGGATGTATGAAAATTTAAATACATTTTAATAAGTAAAATTTTAAAAGAATAATGGTTATAAACTTTTAAAAATAGTTTGATTAAATAATTAGTTTAGATCTATATTATTTATCAAAGTGATCAATTTTCCTTTTACTTTAAAAGAGGTTTGCATATCAAGACATATGATCCCTCTTGGATCTTGGTAGATCCAAAGTTAATATTGATCTAGGCCATTTTAATTTCCCTCTTTAAATAAACTACATTCCACATGAATACCATGGGCCAATACCATGGGTTGTTTTTATAGTTTATTATTATTTTATTTTATTTTATTATTTTTATTTTTTATTGTATTTTGACCTAGTTAAAATGTTCATTACATTATGTCAATATTTTTATTTAATTTATAAACACTTAAAAATAGTTTGATTAAATAATTAGTTTTAGTGAAGGGATCAATTCTCTTTTTACTTTAAAAAAGGCTTTCATATCAAAACATATGATCTCTCTTGGCTCTTGGTAGGATCCAAAGTTAAGATTGATCTAGGTCATATTAATTTCCTCTTTAAATAAACTACATTCCACATGAATACCATGGGTCAATACCATGGGTTGTTTTTATATTTTATTACTATTTTATTTTATTATTTTGTTTTTATTTTTATTTTTTATTGAGCTATTGTGAAGTTTTGTTTTTCACAATGATTCAAAAATTAACTATTATATCACAATATTGAATTTCTCATTGTCTGTTTTGACCCAGTTAAAATGTGATCTCCCCAGCATGGGTGGGGGTTTCAAAAATTGTTAGAAATTGTTGTATAAGATGGAAAATTTGGATGGTTTGTAGAAAATATGGATGTCATAAGAGATATATATTTTGAATTTTTTAGTCTCTCTGGTCATCATGCATCTAATATGATCCATTTCAAGTGAGAACGTCAATAAATCACTATGTGAATGATAACTTCTGAGATTTCTAGCCAACTTAATATATTGTTAATTACATAGTGTCAATTTTGTAAAACTATAATTTACAGTAATGACTGAGTGGGTTTTTTCTTTTGTAAGTTTTGTTTGGAATTGAAAATTTTAAAAAATTATAAAAGCTAAAATTATGTAGTGAAAAACTTTGTTTAAAATTTGAGAATAAAAGGTTGAGTAAGTTTGACATCATATAATAGGAAATTTTTTTATTATTATAAAGTAAAAAACATGTAAGATTTTTTAGCTAAAATAAATTTGATATTCATTAACAAAAAATAATCCTAAAGAGTATGTATGTAGTTACAAACAGTTATGTACTTAGAAACTATTACAATTAAGTAATTAAAGGTAATTTTAGTGTTATTTAAGAAATGAGAATTATGAGCATTCATCATTATTGCTTAAGATAAACCATGTCTTATGAAATAATTTGGAAATTTAAAAAAGATCACATATTTTTAAAAAAATCGTTATTAATTTAGTTTTATATATATTAAAAAATACTACTCATGAATAATAAAACAGCTGTAACATAAATAATATATAACAAAAAAAAAACCATGTATTTTTGGAATAACAAAATAGTTGTAACAAAAATAATATAGAAAAATAAAAAATATATATTTGGATGTATGAAAATTTAAATACATTTTAATAAGTGAAATTTTAAAAGAATATTGGTTATAAACATTTAAAAATAATTGGATTAAATAATTAGTTTAGATCTATATTATTTGTCAAAGGGATCAATTATCTTTTTAGTTTAAAAGAGTTTTGCATATCAAGACATATGATCCCTCTTGGCTCTTGGTAGATCCAAAGTTAAAATTGATCTAGGCCATCTTAATTTCCCTCTTTAAATAAACTACATTCCACATGAATACCATGAGTCAATACCATGGGTTGTTTTTATAGTTTATTGATATTTTATTTTATTATTTTTTTTTTTATTGTATATTGACCTAGTTAAAATGTTAATTACCATTATGTCAGTGTTTTTTATTTAATTTATAAACATTTAAAAATGGTTTGATTAAATGATTAGTTTATTTCTCAAAGGGATCAAATCTCTTTTTACTTTAAAAGAGGTTTGCATATCAAGACATATGATCCCTCTTGGCTCTTGGTAGATCCAAATTTAAGATTCATCTATGCCATCTTAATTTCCCTCTGTAAATAAACTACGTTCCACATGAATACCAAGGGTCAATACCATGGGTTGTTTTTATAGTTTATTAATATTTTATTTTACTATTTTTATTTTATTATTTTATTTTTATTTTTATTTTTTATTGAGCTAATGTGATGGTTTTTATTCACATTGATTTAAAAATTAACTGTTATACCACACTATTGAATTTCTCGTTGTCTAATTTTTTTAATGAACACTTTAAAAAAACCCACAAAAACATTTCATTTTACACTGTGATCTCCCCAACATGGGTGGGGATTTCAAAAATTGGAGAGTAAATTGAGCGGTTATTGTTAGAAATTGTTGTATAAGATAGAAAATTTGGATGGTTTATAGACAATATGGATGTCATAAGAGATATTTATTTTGAATTTTTTAGTCTCTCTGGCCACCGTGCATCTAATAGAATATACTCTCAGTATATATTGGATGGACGGAAAATTTATGATAAAACTTGTACAAAAAAACCTCTTAGAGCTTTCTCAACTAACTCTATTTTTTAATTACCTAATGTCAATTTTGTAAAACTATAATGTACAATAAAGACTGAGTGAGTTTTTTATTTTGTAATTTTTGTTTCGAATTGAAAAATAAAAAAAATTATATGAAAAACTTTCTTCAAAATTTCACCATAAAAAATTTAGTAAGTTTAACCTCATATAATATGAAAATTATTTATGATTATAAAATAAAAAACATGTAAGATTTTTTACTATATATAGTTTTTTTTTGAAAGAAATAATTTTGATACTCATTAACCAAAAAAAATCCTCAATAACTACAGAATTGGTAGATTAATGCGAACTAATAGTTGCGAAAACAAACACTCAAATCTCTGTAGGCAATCGTTGTAAATTGTGGATTAAGAGGACGCGAGCATGTTTTTCCTTTACATGAAAGATATCTATCATTTTATGTAGAACCTCTCTCTGTGGTAGCAATAAAGAATCTTGTGTGATAACTGAATGGTCTGTGCAGAGACATGCATAGAGGAAGAAGGCTCATCGCGGCTCAACAAATCCTCCTAAACCCCGCTTATCAACAAATCCTTTACGATTCCGTGGCAAACCCTTTCAGATTCTGTGGCTACTATCATGCAAAAAGAAGCAAAACGTTAATATGAGCAGTGGGCAATGGGAAGGGAATGCTACCCTAGATCGCCACAATGATGTACAATATTTCTTACCAATATCACATTCCATAGTATTGTCGATACGGTTTTTTGTTATTGATTTCAAGATATGCAGTGCCATTGATGTCAAGCTCATGGAAAGCCAAACCAATATTGCATTTGTAATAATTTGTATTTAATTATTTTCTTTCTGATTTTCTTTCTTCCCTTAGAAGTAAGGCCAGGAAAATCCCATTCATAAATTTGACATTTTACAACTTGTAAAACATCGAATTTACACAACTTCAAATTCAAGAAAGTTGATTCTTTGCATTCACATTCTCCTCCACGTAAATGTAAATGACATAGGATTTATACAGCCACAACCTTACCTTGCAAGAAGATGGGACCTCTTCTTGCTTCTAACGGCAGAAATAAAATCGTTTCGCTAAGGAACAATTACTACAAATGAAATATTTGGCTGAAGAAACATGTAACCATGAAGAGCTCAGGAGGAAATTGCATCCTTTACAATGAACCTTAAATCCTATACTAGGGTGTTGAATCACTCCAGCTCATCAATTTTGTATTAGGGTGTTGAACCACTCCATAAGCTAGCAAACACAATCTTATATGAGGGTGTTGAATCACTCCAAAAGCTAGAAAACATTATTAGGGTGTTGAATCACTCGAGAAGCTAGCAAACACAATCAGGGTGTTTGAATCGCTCAGAAACTAGCGAACACAATTTCGCTGAGTTGAAGAAAAACATGGTTCTATCTCATTTATATTTAGATTAGCATTATTTATTTTAAATGTATTAAACTATCGAGATTATGGATGAAGTATGTTTAGTTTTTTTTTATTAAATGGATTTTTTCACTATTACCAGCATTTAATTCCCTAGTAGAATAAGATATAAAATTAAATTATTAATAATAATTTATTTAATTAATAAAATAATGTTCTTAATGAGAAAATATTCTAAATTTTTATAAAAGGGAAAGTCAATCAATTTATTAATAATCCATGAAAAATAGATTGAAAATGTAAACAAACTTTGACAATGATAGTCATAGGGTTGATTCAAATAGATGGGAGCCAAAATTGTCTTTAAAATTTAGCTACATTTAACACCTTTGTGCTTCTATCAACCATACTTAATAATGTATTTGTGTTGGTCATTAAGATATACCATTGGTTTAGATACACCATTGGTTAAAACAAATTATAAACTGGATGTTCTCTGGATTAAAGTTACAAACCCTTTAATATAATTAGTTTGCAAAATTTAGTTATATTTAACACCTCTCTGCTTCTATCAACCATAGTTAATAATGTGTTTGTGTTGGTCATTAAGATATACCATTGGTTAAAACAAATTATAAAATGGACGTTCTCGAGATTAAAGTTACAAACCCTTTAATACGCCAGCTGAAAGATATATCATGAATTAATGTGTCTTGTCTTATCAATCATGTATCTCATAGTTTTTGAACACCCTTGGAGTTATATCTGACAATTGGATGTTCATGCAACACATCATTTGACTACCCTCATACATTTTTTACAACATGCATCACTAAGGAAAGTCGGATGGAAAATCAATCGAGTTGATCATCTTTTTAAAGTCTTTTAACTATTCCCTCTACCTATTGTTCATCTTCAAAATGGTTATTTTCAATTCTTTTTAATGTTGGTGTCAATATTTCTCGGAGCATTCTTTTTATGTTGGTGTCGATATAACCTTACTTTCATTTAGTGTATTTTCGTACTCTCATCCATTCTCATTTAGATTTAGAAAGCAAAGAATGTGACTATAGGTGGCTAACCAATGCACTCCACAACAAATGCACTCCACGGGCTATTTAGATCAAGGCCTGTCCTCCCTTATTCATATGATTTTGCATTTCATATGTTTGGAGATGAGATATTGTGCAATATATGTCGACACCAACGAAAAAGGAAGCCAAACAAAATATTTTTGAACGTCATCAATAGTAGTTGGAACTAATGGTAGAGACTTTCAAAGGTTATTGAGGGGATTTTTGATCACCAGAGTCTTACAGAAAACCAAAGGAAAGATATTTATCTCAGTGAGCTCACTAATACAAGTTGTGGAAAAATGCATGAATACATTCAAAAATATTTGGTAAGCAATATCGGTGCAACATTAAAATCTATGGCTTTCTCCGCTTCACTTTTGGTGAAGCCCAACTCGGTGAAATAGTTGTCAATCTGAGTGTACCAAGCACGAGAAGTTTGCTTCAGCCCATACAGTTCTCTCTTGAGTCGGCACACATGTGATTCACTGTCGAAGATCTCGAAATCTTCTGGATGATCTATGTACACTTCTTCCTCAATAAATCCATTGAGGAATGCAGTTTTCATATCCATCTGATGAATACACCACCCCATGTGCGCTGAGAGTGCAAGGATAGATCTAATGGAAGAATACCTTGCGACTGGTGCAAAGGCCTCATCATAATCGTTCCCCTCAATCTGTGAGAATCCTGGGCCACAAATCTGGCCTTGTACTTCTCCAGACTCCCATCAGCAGCTTGCTTTCCCTTGTAATTCCATCTAGATCCAACCACTAATTTGTCAACTAGTCTTGGGACTACCTTCCATGCACTGTTCTTGATGATGGAGTCATACTCCTCTACCATAGCATCAACCCGAGTTTTTTTCTACACTGCTTCCTGAAAGGAAGATGGTTCTGTCACAATACACTTTCTCATAAGAGCCATGTATCCAGTAAACCTGTCAGGAGATTGTCTCCATCTGCGTAGTGAAGTAGGGGCTCCTACATTCTTTGTTGCATCAAGTCTCAATCTATCAGCTTCCGTGGTGTGTCTTCTACCATTTCTGGTGGATGGCTCAGCATGATTGTTTCCTACCACTCCATGATCCTCTACATGTGGCTGCTCCACATATTGAGGCTCATCCTTGGGAACAAAGAGTTCCTCCTCTAAATGCAAATCTAGCTCCCTCTCAAGGGACAATCACATGGATTTATCCTCATAAAAATACACTCGATAGTTGTGGAGAGTTTCAGTTTACCTCGCAAATATCCCAATCTCAGTTGTTGGTTCCAAATTCTTCCTAGCGTCTTTGGACACATGCACATAAACAAATGAGCCAAAAATCTTAAAAAGTAAAGCATTGGGTTTCTTACCAATAAAAGCCTCGTTTGGTGTACTCGCGCCAATTATTCTATGAGGACAACAATTTTTCACATATACCATTTTGTTGCATGCCTTCACCCACAGATGCAACGGTAGGCCCTGATCATGTAGCATCGCTCGTGCTGCACCCACAATTGTTCAGTTATTTCTCTCATCAACCCCATTCTGTTGTGGGTTATGAGGTGCTATCAGTTCTATTTGAATTCCTTATTTGCTATAGAATTTATTGAATTTCTTAGAGATTTACGCACCACCATTGTCGCTCGTAAGAGCCTTCACTTGCTTGCACGTGTCTTTCTCCATCGGTGCTTTAAACTCAAGAAACTTTGAGAATTTAACTAAGGGTTCAACAATTGGTATCAGAGCCAAGTTCCTTAGTACGAGTCTGACAACTGAAAGGAGATCCTATGTTCCCAAGATGGCTAGTAAAGAAGGATGCTCAACCAATAAAGCCCTTTTCTTCATTGGTGAGAATTATGCTTTCTGGAAAATCAGAATGAGGACATACGTAATGTCCCTAGGAATAGAAGTCTGGGCTGCTGTGGAATTAGGATATGCCCCAAAGGCAACTGACATAGAGAAAGAAACCAAATAAGATTTTTTGGCTAACGCAAAAGCCATGAATTCCATCTTGAATTGATTATGTGAAGCATAATTTATTAAAGTAATGCACAAAGACTCTGCCAAATAAATATGGGATACTCTTGATAACATACATGAGGGAGACATGAAAGTAAAGACTGCCAAACTTCAAGTCTATAGAGCCCATTTTGAGAACTTAAAAATGAATGATGATGAAGATGTTGGCAGCTTCTTCTTAAAAGTTGCAGAAATTGTTAACACTATGAAAGCTCTTGGAGAAACCATACCAGAAAGTATAGTTGTGCAAAAGATTCTAAGATCACTCCCATCCAGATTTAATCCCAAGGTATCTGCAATAGAAGAGACAGCGGTTTGGGAGACTTTGACCATGAACCAGCTACTTGGAAATCTAACAAGCCTATGAAATGAGCCTCCCACAGAAGAAGCCAAGTACAAGGGAAGAAGCCTTTAAAACAGAAAATAAGAAAGAAGAAGAGGGAGACATATGCTCCTGCTCGGATGAAGAAGAGGCAAATTTTGTTAAGAAATTGGATAGAGGCTCAGGTAAATACAAAGGTAAACTCCCCTTCAAATTCTTTAATTGTGGAAGAGTGGGACACTATGCTGCTAAGTGTCCTCATAAGAAAGTAAGGAATCAGGCTCAAGAGTTAGAGAAAAATAAATCAAAGAACTGGCAGAAAGGAAAGAAGTTGAAATGAGAAATTCCGTCTCACTCAACAAGACAGCAGTACATCTGAAGATTTAGATGAATCCTCAAGTGAAGAAGGAACCTCTGAATTCTTATTAATGGCCATAGAAGAACTTGAAGGTCTCCTGCTAGAAGATGAATAAGAAGAAGGTGAAGTCGAACTTGAGGGGGAGCTAAGAAGTGCTCTAGAAGAGATTGATAGACTCAAACTGAAATGCAGAAAAGAAAAGGACATTCTCCTCAAGTAAGTACAAGAAGAACAGAATTCAGAAGTCCTTAAGCATCTAAAGATATAGCTTGAAGAAGCCAAGAAGATAGAGGACAGTTACTTAAGAAAATCAAAGAAAAAACTCAAGAACAAGAAAAGTTGGAAGAAGAAGTAGTATGTCTCAAGAAGAAATTAGAAAATGCTCCAAGGAAAGTGGTTATAAAATCTTCTCAAACAACAAGCTCAATTAAGTTGAATGAAATTCTAGTTGCTCAAAGATCCCCTATGATAAAGACTGGAATATGCTATGAAGGAGAATCAAGTAAAGGAAAAGAAAAGGTTGATAGAGAAATTATTTTTGTAAAAGCAAAGAATAATGATGAAGCAGCTCAAGCAATTCCTACAAAAGAAGAAATCTGCAATAAGGAAGACAGAGATCAGAAGAAACCACTAGTGGCAAAGAATGTAATAAATACTAAGACCCCTGAATATGTAAAATTTGGAAACCATCAAAGGAGAATCTTCCCTCCAATGAAGAATGCCACCTGTTATGTCTACCACAAGCTGGGACACATTGTTGCATATTTTCATGCAAGGAGGAGTAATTCAAACCAGCAAAAGATGCAAACATTGAAAAGACTGCCCCAAGCAAACAAATGGAAGAGACAACCTTACATCAGGTATGCAAATAGTTTCTATGGTTACTGCTTTTATTGTAAGGAATTTGGCCAAAAATCATTGAGTGTAGAATGTATGGACAAAGATTTATGTTTAACCCCTTAAGAAGGTTTATGAATCAAAGAAATTTTTTTCATACTCATAATTCTACAAAAACTATGATCAAATGTTGTGTATGCAATCAAGTTGGACATATACCTTCCAAATGTCCTCTAAGAAGATATAGTTCATCACCACACAAAATATACCAAACAAAAGGATGCCTCCAGTGGATAAAGAAGGTGAATAAATGTGACTTGGATCTAACTGCTCAAGACCTGAAAAGCCAGTGGTATTTGGATAGTGGTTGCTCGGAGACACATATTTGGAAGGGAATAAATTTTATAACTCGGGCGGAAAGGCAAAGAGGCATGGCTATCCATTCCAAATTCATTAAGGAATGCTAACAATCACAAGAAAATCCTTATAAATAATATCATCTTGATATGCAAAAGAGGGTTAGAGAGAGTAAATCTAGAGAAGGCAGAATATAGAAGTGTGAGGCAGAGAAGATTAAGAGAAGAAGAGCAGAAAGAGAAGCTACAGAACAGAGCTGATATCTGAGGTAAATCAGCAAACATTTAGTTTGATAAATTGAGGAAGTTGGAGCTTCCCTATCAAGTTGCAGCTTAATAGCTGTCAGTTGTAGCTGATTGAGGTTGGAGCCTCCTCTAGGTTGGTGCCTGCAAAAAATTGAAGGGAGTTGTTGCTTCCTTGCAAGTTGTAGCTTGCAGAATTGAGGTAGGAGCCTCCTGTAGGTTGGTGCCTGCAGAAAAACAGTGGTGAGAGGGAGTTGGAGCTTGCCTTTGCATCACAACAATAATAAGATGTGGTTTTCTCCCTTTATGGGTTTCCACTTATATCTGGTGTCTCTGTGCATGATGTTTATGTATTGATCTGATTTATGTCATCTGCTTAAATGCCTGCTGCTCTCATATTAAGTCTGTTGTTATATTATATTAATACTTGTTGCTTACATTCTAATATTACTCACATATTAAGTTGGATATGAAATGAAGGTATAAATAAGGTTTAATAAAAGTTTAAAAGATCATGACTGTGTTAAATTGATTCACCCCCCCCCCCTCTCAGTTTAACTAAGGGTTCAACACTGTCATATCCATCATGAACTTTGATCCCCTTCCTTGTCACAATTGAATGTAGACCTCGGTCATCCATGTGTATTCGACTTCAAGATTCTTTTTTGAGGTGCAAATTGATATGAAGGAAGTGAGGGAAGAGCTCCAACATGATGCAAATTGAATGTAAATACCTTGAACGTTTAAAAATTCGAAGTCCAATGCAAGGAAATGAAAACAAATGGAATTTGAGAGGTGACTTCACATGCCATCTATGGATGCGAGTTCGACAGGAGTACTGGAGGGGTGGTGTCCGAGGCTGGGAAATAAATGATGACCACTAGATCATATGTGTTTTCATCTACGTAACCATTATATTCAAAAAATATACTCACTCTATTATTCAATTTTATAATCCCTTAGTTCCATCTTGTTCCTTTATTAGTTAAGTATGTGTTTTTGAACTCAAATTCCTTAGAACATGATAAAGTTCAATTTGTTCACAATGTTGAAGTTTTAGGAGAATCCAAAACAAAATGGGAGAGAGGCTGCAATTGTGCTAGAATCTAGCCTCCCAAACTAGCGAGATTACTATCAATGAATATCGAAATATCATGACTTTTTGGATCTTCTTTTGAATGGCCCAAACTAGCGAGATTACTATCAATGAATATCGAAATATCATGACTTTTTGGATATTCTTTTGAATGGCTAGCTCTAAAACTTTCCAAAGAGAAAGGAACTCCATTTGATGATTGGTTTCCACCCCCAATCCCCAAGCATATTGTATATCGATTTTTTAATCGGGGTGAAGGATCACCACTCTGACTACCTCTAATTTATAACATTTTTAAAATTAAATCTAAAAGAAAAAAGGTATGGGGGAGAGTGTTGTATTTAAATGTTTGTAAAAATTTACATGTGGCCTCAATTAAAAATAATAAAAGGTTAAAGGTATGGGGGAGAGGGTTGTATGTAAATGTTTGTAAACATTTACATGTGGCCTCAATTAAAAAATAATAAAAGGTTAAAAAGTGATTGTTTGCAGATGCACTCTTTAGGATAGCATCCCGCCAACTTGTTAAGGATAACATCCCACCAACTTATTAGCACAAGACATCCCATTAGCAAGGTGCTTTAGCAATGAGAAATCAACAAATTTAGTTAACCTTTGGGACATAGGCATGGGAAATATGTTGTAATATGTTGTCAATATTTTAACTCGGTCAAAATAAAATAAAAAAAAATAAAAAATTAAATTAAATTAAAATAAAAGAAATAATTTTGTAATGATAATTATCAATAAAACATTTTGACTTCCATAAATTACATAAAACTAAAACTAAAAATAAAATAAAATAAAAATCGATAATTATGTTTATAATTAATAATAAAATCAGTCTAGATCCATCATAACTTCGAAAAGACATCAAATTTCAATTCATTATTATTATTATTTTAATCTTTTCAAAGTGAAATGTATCGTGATCAATGTTTTTCTTAAACATTAAATTTCTATAAATATCTGATAAATAACTATTATAAAATTCTTTTATTCCATATTTTAATATAAAAGTTCATTAATACATTTCCTTATTTATAAAATTAAATAAAATAACTATTATTTTATTTCATATTTTAATATAAAATTATATTAATACATTTTCTTATTTATAAAAATAAATAAAACAATTTATTAGATTGATGTGAACTAGAAATAATATAAAATTCATATCTCAACGACTCGTTAATATTAATATTAATATTCAAACTTTCTATTAGAATTTTTTTATATAAATAACTTATCAAGTTTAAATAATTTATTCATATTTAACCTATTTCTTTATGGGTTAAACTATTTGATAACTTATCAAAAAAAATCACATTCTCATACTAAAGTTATATTCCATAACTTACCAAAAAAACACCACAGTCTCATACCAATTCAAGTTAACTTACTCTCTTTTAAGCATTAAATGCTATAAATAATGGGTAAAGCTTTTAAAGTTCACAGAAGCACGATAGAGGAACAAAGAAATCCTACTACTATATGGGGTTCGAAACCGTTATGAAATTAAATTAAATAAAAATATCCGGTTTTCATGGTTATAAACGGTTTTCATTGACCAATAGGCCTTGCTTATTGCCGTGTAAGTCAGCCCAAGGCCGGAAGAGCATCCGTTATATCATGTTTATAAATAACGAGATCATGGCGGAGTGGATGAGGAGGAGGAGGATTTGATGAGCGGGCGGTGAAGAAAATGAAGTTACTTAAGGTGATGGATCTCGTAAAAGAATAACTTGCTCGCACACTCTTCATTCATTAACGCTGGCATTAGTTGATGCATTTGCAGAAAGAGGGAATGACTGGTTGTTTTCCCAAGCGGGTGTCACCATCTGCTTTGTCTGTGCATAGGAATGTTTGAAGGCAGAGGACACTTTCTGCAATGTCTGGGCCAAGCACTTTCTTATTAAGATAAACGAGGGGCAAAGCAAGCGGATTAAGTGCATGGATCCTCAATGTGACGAAGAAAGTTGGTGATTGCGAAGTGAACACTAGGGCACCACTTCACTTTCACTTTCTCTTTCTCGTTGTTGTCAATAGGAAGCGATCGTTATTACAGGATCCTTATAATGTCTTCGTCACACATGATATTACAATGCACTTAATCCGCTTGCTCTGTCCCTCGCTTATCTGAGCAAGGAAGTGACGCGTCCAGCAGACATTGCAGAAAGTGTGACCACAATTCATCATTGTGCTGTCCTCCTCTGCACACACATCACATCACAGATGGTAACTACAGAATTTGTAGATTAATGCGGTCTAATGGTCGCAACACCCGCTTGCGAAAACAATCACTCAATTTCTCTTTTGGCATATGCATCCAGCAATCGTTAATGTAAATCGTGGATTAAGAGGACGCGAGCATGTTTTTCCTTTACATCTGCAAAGATATCTATCATCTTATGTAGAACCTTTCTCTGTGCTCGCAATAAAAAATCTTGTGTGAAGAAGAAGCAAAACGTTAATATGAGCAGTGGGCAATGATAAGGGAATGCTACCCTAGATCGCCACAACGATGTACAATATTTCTTACCAATATCATTCCATAGTATTGTCCGTATATTTTTTCTTATTGATTTCAAGTTATGCAATATCAGATTCCATAGTATTGTCGGTATGTTTTTTTGTTATTGATTTCAAGTCATGCAGTGCCAGTGATGTCAAAGCTCATGGGAAGCCAAACCTTCCCAATATTGCATTTGTAATAATTGTTATTTAATGATTTTCTTTCTTTCTCTTAGAAGTAACGCAAGGAAAATCCCATTCATAAATTTTTACAACTTGTAAAAAATCGAAATTACACGCTTGGGAAACTTCAAATTCAAGAAAGTTCATTTCTTTGCATTCTCCTCCACGTAAATGTAAATGACAGAGGATTTATACGGCCACAACCTTACCTTGCAAGAAGATCGGACCTCTTCTTGCTTCTAAGGGCAGAAATAAAATCGTTTCTTTAAGGAACAATTACTACAAATGAAATATTTGGTTGAAGAACATCTAACCATGATCAGCTCAAGCGGAAATTGCATCCTTCAAAATGAAACTTAAATCCTCTACTAGGGTGTTCAATCACTCCAGCTCATCAATCCTGTATTAGAGTGTTGAATCACTCCAAAAGCTGGCAAACACAATCCTATATCAGGATGTTGAATACTCCAAAAGCTAGAAAACACAATTAGGGTGTTGAATCACTCAAGAAGCTAGCAAACACAATTTAGCTAGGGTGAAAGAAAAACATGGTTCTATCTCATTTATATTTACATTAGCATTATTTATTTTAAATGTATTATACCGAGATTTTGGATGAAGTGTATGTTTAATTTTTTTTTTTTTTTATTAAGTGAAAATTTTCACCATTATCAATAATTTAATTTATTAGTAGAATAATATATAAAATTAAATTATTACTAGCAATTGCACCATATGTTGCAAAAGAAACATCATAAGGAAATAGCATAGGAAAGAGTAGCCTAGAAGAAATAAGATGTTGCAGAAAAGGAGCCATTGTGGAGGAATGAAAATAAAAATTTTCTTCCATGGAAGAAGGTAGTGAAATTTTCTTCCTTATCCTTACAAATCATGAGACCTATGTTGAAGTTAAGTAAAATACCTTGTGTGATCATGCCAACATGAATGCCTCATGAATAAAGAAATGGATAGTGGTTTTCTACCTTAAAAATCCAAGGTTGTTTTGGTGCAATTCCTCCACATTTAATCTTGATCAATTCCTATTGAGTCTCCTCCACATTTAATCTTGATCAATTCCTATTGAGTCACTTACGTATTATTTCCTTCATGATCTTTGAAAATATTCAAAATATGACATTTTTCTTTACCATTGATATACCTGGTGTTTCCCATGTTCTTGTTTTTTCACTATCGCTGATATGAAATTGGTTTTTTGCAGTAAAAATAAGGCGATTGGGAAAATAGCTCCAACACCAAGAGAGATTTGGTAGCATTTATGGAGTCTGCAAACATGTCTTGTTCTGTGGTTTTGGCTACTCGACATAGATTTCTTGATCTTGTGTAGAAGAAATTAATTTTTATTTATTTATATTACATTAACCATGAAATTTCCAACATTCATGGCACACTTTCCATCACATTTGTAGAGCAAATTATAACAGAGTATCACACAATTCTAATCAGGGTTAAATGCTCCTATATGCAACAACTATGAATTTCATCACTTAAGAGAAGTAAAAACAAGGTTATTGAGAAAACAACTCCAACACATTTGTAGAGAAAATTATAAAACAATATCACACTTTTCTTATGATAGATAAATGCTCCTATATGCAACAACCATGGATTTCATCAGAAGCAACTGTTGAATTGGTGAACATGTATTGCTCTATGGTGTTGGATATTGGGCATAAATTTCTTGATCTTGTATACAAGACTGTAAATTTGCATGTAGCTTATAATGCATTAACCATGAAATTGTCAACATTTAGGGCACATTTTCCATCACATTTGTAGAGAAAATTACAATAGAGTATCACATTTTTATTATCATATCTAAATGTTCTTATATGGAACAACTACCTTTTGCCTCATAGTTTAAATTTGTGCAAGGAGGAGGAGAGGAGTGTCAAGGTGCAAGCTAGAATATGAAGAGAAAGAATAATCTTCTTTGGGCCTTGAGATAGACTCATTCTCTACACATATAGAGTGAGTAAAGCTTAATAAAACAAAACTCACCATACTTTAAATTTTTAAAATAAATATCTTAAATTAGAATATCAATTTAATACATTTTACTCAATTACACATTTAACAATATTCATTTAAAAAATACAAATACAAATTACTGTCTCTTTTTACTTTTTAAATACCCGATGTTTGTAACTTATTCTTAGTCAAATAGTGTCAATTTTGTAAATCTATAATCTACGAGTCTCAATTTTTATAGCTTTGGCTGAAGGGTAGAGTATATAAATTCCCTTACCCTTTAAGAAGCATTCTCAATTATTGTACCACCCACCTACACATCCAATCTACACATCTTAGGTTATTCTAAATTGATCAAGAGTATATTATATTATGTGAGATAATGTGATGTTTTGTTCTTCACAATGATTCAAAAATTAGCTATTATACCACAATATTGAATTTCTCATTGTCTGTTTTGTTTATGAACCTTTTAAAAAAACCACAAGAACATTTGATTTTACACTATGATCTCCTCAGAATGGGTGGGGGTTTCAAAAATTGGAGAGTAAATTGATTGGTTATTATGATAAATTGTTGTATAAGATGAAAAATTTGGATGATTTGTAGACAATATGGATGTCATAAGAGATCAGATGGAAAATTTGGATGATTTGTAGACAATATGGATGTCATAAGAAATATCTCTTTTGAATTTTTTAGTCTCTTTGGCCACCGTGCATATAATAGGATCCATCACTGTGTGAATGATAACTTGTGACATAGCTATCCATTTTCTTTGATTGTGGATAAGTTATAAACTAATAACTGGTGAAATCCATATCCATTTTCTTTAGTTGTGGATCAGGTTATAAACTAGAATATACTCTCAGTATATATTGAATTTCTAGTTGTTGTGTGTTTTGTTTATGAACCCTTTAAAAAAACCACAAGAACATTTGATTTCACACTGTGATCTCCCCAGCATGGGTGGGGGTTTCAAAAATTGGAGAGTAAATTGAGTGGTTATTGTTTTTTATTTTTTGTAAATTTCGTAACACCTTTCTATTTTCATATTTTTAAAGAGAAAGTTGCTATACATATTATATCATTTACTGTAGCCTCAACCTGCTTGAAAGAAACCAGGTCTATTGGCCACAACAAATAGTTAAAAGCTAACCAAAACTAATTTTTTTTTCCTTCTAGTTACTGCTTTTATCACTTTACTATGTCCATAACATTTACAACTGAAAAGAAACTGTAACTATTAAGTGGTTAATGTTAGAAATTTTTGTATAAGATGGAAAATTTGCATGCTTTGTAGACAATATGGATGTCATAAGATATATATATTTTGAATTTTTTAGTTTCTCTCGCAACCATGCATCTAATAGGATCCATTTCAACTGAGAACATCAATAAATCACTGTGTGAATGATAACTTGTGACATTTCTAGCCATATTCTTTGACGCGAGACTAGCCTGCAATACCCAGGATCATCAATAACCATGTATATAAGAATGCACCTCAACTGTTTCCCAAATCAAAAACCTCAATCTACTAGCAAATTCTCACCATCTCATTCCAACATGTGGTAGCTTTCCAATATATGGCTCAAAATTATTCAATATCATCTCATATATTAACAATCTCACATCCACTCACCTTCAAGCAATTTCATAATTTTTGAACCTTCAAACAATGTTCAAATGCCTCCTTAAACCATATCAATGCCAACATTCACTCACACATCATCCAACTACAATCTGCATTCTCAATCCAATTTAGAGACTTCATTTCAATCCCTATGCCAAATCTTGAGCATGCTCATCAACTCAATAGACATCGTTCATATATGACCAAAATTCAATGTGCCATGTTTTAATATTAATTTGACATTATTTTCAAGCAACGAAAGACTTGAACTGCGCCCTTCTATGTATATCTTAAAGATCGAATCTTGGCAATACCATTTCATCATAACACAATTCGAAATTGCTTACTACCACTTCCAGAACTTAATTAACAACTATCATACCTTTTCATCTCTTTTCAACACTGTGTATAATCTGCTGATCACAGAGATGGCGCCTTTTTCAAACGAAATTGGCTTGCGCTATATCACACAATGAATGGTAGCCTTCAAATGCAAAACGGTGTGGCCAGATTCTACATTACCTTTGATAAACTGCTTCACTGGTTTACAACAGAATGTTCCAATGACACGTTCTCCTTTACTCCGATCACCATTTGTTTCAAACAAACACTGTCATTAAACGTGGTTTTCACTTCACGTCGTTCACTCCACCTCTACGCCTTTCAGAACACCTTCAGGATTTGCTGCTGTCCATATAAGCTCAATTTGATATTACTGCCATCTTATTACAGATTGACACCTTGCCAAATTGAATAGCTGATCGATACGCTGCCACTCATACATTCCTTTCTTTTCACCCAAATGTTTAATGTACTCAATACGAAAGCCAATTAATACAACAGGATTTTAATCAGCTTACGCCTTTAACAGAGATTTAACAGAATTTCCAGTTCGCTCTGGTATGAATTCTCAACATTTCTGCTTTTGAACTACACAATTATCATATCAACAATTATTACCGCAAATGAGATGTATTAAATCAATAAACGCAACTAGACTTGCATATAGTGCTTTGACTTCGTATTTATCCAGATTTCATTCAAATCGACCCTTATTAAACTCAAGTTTCACTCCATAACACCACAGAAAGTAATAAAATCTTAGATCGAATTTAAACCCCAAATCCTACTGTATCAAAATCGAATGTGAAATATTTCCAGCATTCTACTTTACACAATATGCTCGGCGCTTTAATCAACCCAATGCATTTCCATCACATTGATCTATACGATGCTGAATTTCTCAATCAATACCACGCTGTTCAAACTATGTCAGTGATATTGAAACATAACAAATTCCAACAGAGTTTTAAAATGTAGCTCTGCGCCCTCCAGCATTCAATTCCAATTATGAATTCACCATCAATTCTTACTTAAAAAATTACTGTTGTTTCTCCGATTTGAAACCCTGTTACAGTCTTGCCACATAAAATCACAAGCACTACAAAGGCGCAAATAAATTACATAGTGGACAGGACCGTCAAAAGCACATATAAATCGATCTTAAGTGTTCTTTTATTGCACACTTTCTTTTGGTCGATTTTCCCAATAATCGATACCTCAATCATACATTTAACCAAATATACATATAAACTTTCACAACCAACCAACCAATATTTATATAATCTGAAAACCAAACAAATTACTTACAATTTTCCTTTCTGGCCAGATATTTCAGATTGATGGCCCTCTACAAACTGCTCGAAGGCGTCCAAGCAGAAAACCTCTCACTCTCACACTCACACACTCACAATCTCAATGTATTTTTCTCTCAAACCCCCTCCTATTTATACAATTTTAAAAAATCATTTAATTAAATGCTCAATCCCTTCAATTCCTCAACAAACCCCTAAATCTCTTAACATCCCTAAAGGATAGATCTTTATCCCTAAAATCCTTCAACTAATTAAATTACCTCATATCCTTTTATTAAATAAAAAGATATTTACAAAAATCCTCACCTTCTCCTATTTTATTCAAATTAATTAATAAAATATTAAAAATTATCACACCCCCTTTTAACATATTTACAAAATAAAAAGCGTCCTTGATGCTCCTGCATCATTCTTTGATTGTGGATCAGGTTATAAACTCGAATATACTCTTAGTATATATTGGATGGAGGGAAATTTTATGATAAACTATTGTTAATTACAGTGTGAATTTTGTAAAACTATAATCTACAGTAAGGACTGAGTGGGTTTTTTCTTTTGTAATTTTTGTTTGGAATTGAAAAATAAAAAAATTATAAAAGCTGAAATTATGTAATGAAAATCTTTGTTTAAAATTTCAGAATAAAAAGTTGAGTAAGTTTGACATCATATAATATGAAAATTGTTTACGATTATAAAGTAAAAAACATGTAAGATTTTTTTAGCTACAATTAGTTAATTAAAGATATGTATGCAGTTTTCTTGAAGGGAATAAATTTGATATTCATTCACAAAAAAACCTTAAAGAGTATGTATGTAGTTACAAAATGTTATGTAGTTAGAAACTAGTATTGTTATGTAATTTGTTATGTAATTAAAGATTATTTTAGTGTTATTTAAGAAATGAGAATTATGAACATTCATCATTATTGCTCAAGATAAATAATGTTAAAAAATTTCATTATTAATTTAATTTTCTATATATTAAGAAATATCACTCATGAATAATAAAAAAATTGTAACATAAATAATATATAATAAAAAAACCATGTATTTTTTGAATAATAAAATAGTTGTAACAAAAATAATATAGAAAAATTAAAAAAACTATGTATATTTGGATGTATGAAAATCTAAATACATTTTAATAAGTAAAATCTTAAAAGAATAATAGTTATAAACTTTTAAAAATAGTTTGATTAAATAATTAGTTTAGATCTATATTATTTATCAAAGGGTCAATTCTCTTTTTTCTTTAAAAACTCCTTAGGGCTTTCTCAACTAACTCTATTGTTAATTACATAGTGTCAATTTTATAAAACTATAATCTATAGTAAGAACTGAGTGGGTTTTTTCTTTTGTAATTATACTCTATTGTTAATTACATAGTGTCAATTTTATAAAACTATAATCTATAGTAAGAACTGAGTGGGTTTTTTCTTTTGTAATTATTGTTTGAAATTAATAAATAAAAAAATCATAAAAGCTAAAATTATGTAGTGAAAAACTTTGTTTAAAATTTCATAATAAAAAGTTGAGTAAGTTTGATATCATATAATATAAAAATTGTTTACGATTATAAAGTAAAAAAGATGTAAGATTTTTTTTAGCTACAATTAGTTAATTAAAGATATGTATATAGTTTTCTTGAAGGGAATAAATTTGATATTCATTAACAAAAAAAACCTTAAAGAGTATGTATGTAGTTACAAAATTTTATGTAGTTAGAAACTATTATTGTTATGTAATTAGTTGTGTAATTAAAGATTATTTTAGTGTTATTTAAGAAGTAAGAATTATGAACATTCATCATTATTGCTCAAGATAAATCAATTTAAAAATTTTCATTATTAATTTAATTTTCTATATATTAAGAAATACCCCTCATGAATAAGAAAACAATTGCAACATAAATAATATATAATAAAAAAAACCATGTATTTTTTGAATAGTAAAATAGTTGTAACAAAAATAATATAGAAAAATAAAAAAACTATGTATATTTGGATGTATGAAAATGTAAATACATTTTAATAAGTAAAATTTTAAAAGAATAATGGTTATAAACTTTTAAAAATACTTTGATTAAAAAATTAGTTTAGATCTATATTATTTATCAAAGTGATCAATTTTCCTTTTACTTTAAAAGAGGTTTGCATATCAAGACATATGATCTCTCTTGGATCTTGGTAGATCCAAAGTTAATATTGATCTAGGCCACCTTAATTTCCCTCTTTAAATAAACTACATTCCACATGAATACCATGGGCCAATACCATGGGTTGTTTTTATAGTTTATTATTATTTTATTATTTTTATTTTTTATTGTATTTTGATCTAGTTAAAATGTTCATTACATTATGTCAATATTTTTATTTAATTTATAAACACTTAAAAATAGTTTGATTAAATAATTAGTTTATTTAGTGAAGGGATCAATTCTCTTTTTACTTTAAAAAAGGTTTTCATATCAAAAAATATGATCCCTCTTGGCTCTTGGTAGGATCCAAAGTTAAGATTGATCTAGGTCATATTAATTTGCTCTTTAAATAAAGTACATTCCACATGAATACCATGGGTCAATACCATGGGTTGTTTTTATATTTTATTATTATTTTATTTTTATTTTTATTTTTTATTGTGCTAATGTGATGTTTTGTTTTTCACAATGATTCAAAAATTAGCTATTATACCACAATATTGAATTTCTCATTGTGTGTTTTGACCGAGTTAAAATGTGATCTCCCCAGCATGGGTGGGGGTTTCAAAAATTGTTAGAAATTGTTGTATAAGATGGAAAATTTGGATGGTTTGTAGACAATATGGATGTCATAAGAGATATATATTTTGAATTTTTTAGTCTCTTTGGCCATCATGCATCTAATATGATCCATTTCAACTAAGAACGTCAATAAATCACTATGTGAATGATAACTTCTGAGATTTCTAGCCAACTTAATCTATTGTTAATTACATAGTGTCAATTTTGTAAAACTATAATTTACAGTAAGGACTGAGTGGTTTTTTTTTGTAAGTTTTGTTTTGAATTGAAAAATTAAAAAAATTATAAAAGCTAAAATTATGTAGTGAAAAACTTTGTTTAAAATTTCAGAATAAAAGGTTGAGTAAGTTTGACATCATATAATATGAAAATTTTTTATTATTATAAAGTAAAAAACATGTAAGATTTTTTAGCTAAAATAAATTTGATATTCATTAACAAAAAAAAATCCTAAAGAGTATGTATGTAGTTACAAACAATTATGTACTTAGAAACTATTACAATTAAGTAATTAAAGGTAATTTTAGTGTTATTTAAGAAATGAGAATTATGAGCATTCATCATTATTTCTCAAGATAAACCATGTCTTATGAAATAATTTGGAAATTTAAAAAAAATCACATATTTTAAAAAAATTCATTATTAATTTAGTTTTATATATATTAAAAAATACTACTCATGAATAATAAAACAGTTGTAACATAAATAATATATAACAAAAAAAAACCATGTATTTTTGGAATAATAAAATAGTTGTAACAAAAATAATATAGAAAAATAAAAAATATATATTTGGTTGTATGAAAATTTAAATACATTTTAATAAGTAAAATTTTAAAAGAATAATGGTTATAAACATTTAAAAATAATTGGATTAAATAATTAATTTAGATCTATATTATTTATCAAAGGGATCAATTATCTTTTTAGTTTAAAAGAGTTTTGCATATCAAGGCATATGATCCCTCTTGGCTCTTGGTAGATCCAAAGTTAAAATTGATCTAGGCCATCTTAATTTCCCTCTTTAAATAAACTACATTCCATATGAATACCATGGGTCAATACCATGGGTTGTTTTTATAGTTTATTAATATTTTATTTTATTATTTTTATTTTTTATTGTATTTTGACCTAGTTAAAATGTTAATTACCATTATGTCATTGTTTTTTATTTAATTTATAAACATTTAAAAATAGTTTGATTAAATAATTAGTTTATTTCTCAAAGGGATCAAATCTCTTTTTACTTTAAAAGAGGTTTGCATATCAAGACATATGATCCCTCTTGGCTCTTGGTAGATTCAAAGTTAAGATTGATCTATGCCATCTTAATTTCCCTCTGTAAATAAACTATGTTCCACATGAATACCAGGGGTCAATACCATGAATTCTTTTTATAGTTTATTAATATTTTATTTTACTATTTTTATTTTATTATTTTATTTTTATTTTTATTTTTTATTGAGCTAATGTGATGTTTTTTATTCACATTGATTAAAAAATTAACTGTTATACCACAATATTGAATTTCTCGTTGTCTAATTTTTTTAATGAACACTTTAAAAAAACTCACAAGAACATTTCATTTTACACTGTGATCTCTCCATCATGGGTGGGGATTCAAAAATTGGAGAGTAAATTGAGCGGTTATTGTTAGAAATTGTTGTATAAGATGGAAAATTTGTTGTATAAGATGGAAAATTTGGATGGTTTATAAACAATATGGATGTCATAAGAGATATTTATTTTGTATTTTTTAGTCTCTCTGGCCACCATGCATCTAATAGAATATACTCTGAGTATATATTGGATGGACGGAAAATTTATGATAAAACTTGTAAAAAAAACCTCTTAGAGCTTTCTCAACTAACTCTATTGTTAATTACCTAATGTCAATTTTGTAAAACTATAATGTACAATAAAGACTGAGTGAGTTTTTTATTTTGTAATTTTTGTTTTGAATTGAAAAATAAAAAAAAAATTATATGAAAAACTTTCTTCAAAATTTCACCATAAAAAGTTTACTAAGTTTAACATGAAAATTATTTATGATTACAGAATAAAAAACATGTAAGATTTTTTACCTACAACTAGATAATTAAATATATATATATATAGTTTTTTTGAAAGAAATAATTTTGATACTCATTAACCAAAAAAAAATCCTCAATAACTACAGAATTTGTAGATTAATGCGATCTAATAGTCGCAACACCCGCTTGCGAAAACAAACACTCAAATCTCTGTAGGCAATCGTTGTAAATTGTGGATTAAGAGGACGCGAGCATGTTTTTCCTTTACATGAAAGATATCTATCATCTTATGTAGAACCTCTCTGTGTGCTAGCAATAAAGAATCTTGTGTGATGAACTGGATGGTCTGTGCAGAGACATGCATAGAGGAAGAAGGCTCATCGCGGCTCATCAAATCCTCCTCCTAAACCCCGCTTATCAACAAATCCTTTACGATTCCGTGGCAAACCTTTTCATATTCTGTGGTTGCTATCATGCAAGAAGAAGCAAAACCTTAATATGAGCAGTGGCCAATGAGAAGGGAATGCTACCCAGATCGCCACAATGATGTACAATATTTCTTACCAATATCACATTCTATAGTATTGTCGGTATGTTTTTTGTTATTGATTTCAAATTATGCAGTGCCATTGACGTCAAGCTCATGGGAAGCCAAACCAATATTGCATTTGTAATAATCCTTATTTAATTATTTTCTTTTTGAAATTTTTCTTTCTTCCCTAAAAGGGAGGGAAGGAAAATCCCATTTATAAATTTGACATTTTACAACTTGTAAAACATCGAATTTACACGCTTGTGAAACTTCAAATTCAAGAAAGTTGATTTCTTTGCATTCAGATTAATGGGATTTATACGGCCACAACCTTACCTTGCAAGAAGATGGGACCTCTTCTTTCTTCTAAGGGCAGAAATAAAATCGTTTCTTTAAGGAACAGTTACTACAAATGAAAATATTTGGTTGAAGAAACATGTAACCATGAAGAGCTCAAGCGGAAATTGCATCCTTTACAATGAACCTCTTGTCTTTGGGTGTTGAATCAATCCAGCACAATTCTGTATTAGGGTGTTGAATCACTCCATAAGCTAGCAAACACAATCTTATATGAGGGTGTTGAATGACTCCAGAAGGCAGAAAACACAATTAGGGTGTTGAATCACTCAGAAGCTAGAAAAGACAATTAGGGTGTTGAATCACTCCAGAAGCTAGCGAACACAATTTCGCTGAGTTGAAAGAAAAACATGGTTCTATCTCATTTATATTTAGATTAGCATTATTTATTTTAAATGTATTAAACTATCGAGATTTTGGATGAAGTGTATGTTTAGTTTTTTTTTTTTTTATTAAATGGATTTTTTTCACTCTTACCAATAAATTCCTTAGTAGAATAAGATATAAAATTAAATTATTAATAATAATTTATTTAATTAATAAAATAATGTTTTTAATGAGAAAATATTCTAAATTTTTATAAAAGGGAAAGTCAATCAATGTATTAATAATCCATGAAAAATAGATTGAAAATGTAAACAAACTTTGACAATGATAGTCATAGGGTTGATTCAAACAGATGGGAGTCAAAATTGTCTTTAAAATTTAGCTACATTTAACACCTATGTGCTTCTATCAACCATCCTTAATAATGTATTTGTGTTGGTCATTAAGATATACCATTGGTTAAGATACACCATTGGTTAAAACAAATTATAAACTGGATATTCTCTGGATTAAAGTTACAAACCCTTTAATATAATTAGTTTGCAAAATCTAGTTATATTTAACACATCTGTGCTTCTATCAACCATAGTTAATAATGTGTTTGTGTTGGTCATTAAGATATACCATTGGTTAAAGAAAATTATAAAATGGATGTTCTCGAGATTAAAGTTACAAACCCTTTAATACGCCAACTGAAAGATATATCATGAATTAATGTGTCTTGTCTTATCCATCATGTATCTCATAGTTTTTGAACACCCTTGGAGTTATATGCAACAATTGGATGTGTTCATGCAACACATCATTTTGACTACCCTCATACATTTTTACAACATGCATCACTGAGGAAAGTCGGATTGAAAATCAGTTGATCATCTTTAAAGTCTTTTAACTATTCCCTCTACCTACTATTGTTCATCTTCAAAATGGTTATTTTCAATTCTTTTTCTGTTGGTTTCAATATTTCTCGGAGCATTCTTTTTATGTTGGTGTCAATATAACCTTACTTTCATTTAGTGTCTTTTCGTACTCTCATCCATTCTCATTTAATATGCCTGGAATTGTTAGAGAAGAAAATTTTAGATTTAGAAAGCAAGGAATCTGCCTATAGGTGGCTAACAAATGCACTCCACAAGCTATTTAGATCAAGGCCTGTCCTCCCTTATTCATATGATTTTTCATTTCATATGTTTGGAGATGAGATATTGTGCAATATATGTTGACACCAACAAAAAAGGAAGTCAAACAAAATATTTTTGAACGTCATCAATAGTAGTTGGAACTAATGGTAGAGACTTTCAAAGGCTATTGAGGAGATTTTTGATCACCGGAGTCTTACAGAAAACCAAAGGAAAGATATTTATCTCAGTGAGCTCACTAATACAAGCTGTGGAAAAATGCATGAATACATTGAAAAATATTTGGTAAGCAATATCGGTGCAACATTAAAATCTATGGCTTTCTCCGCTTCACTTTTGGTGAAGCCCAACTCGGTGAAATAATTGTCAATCCGAGTGTACCAAGCACGAGAAGTTTACTTCAGCCCATACAGTGCTCTCTTGAGTCGGCACACATGTGATTCACTGTCGAAGATCTCGAAATCTTCTGGATGATCTATGTACACTTCTTCCTCAATAACTCCATTGAGGAATGCAGTTTTCAGATCCATCTGATGAATGCACCACCCCATCTACGTTGAGAGTGCAAGGATAGATCTAATGGAAGAATACCTTGCGACTAGTGAAAAGGCCTCATCATAGTCGTTCCCCTCAATCTGTGAGAATCCCTGGGCCACAAATCTAGCCTTGTACTTCTCCAGACTCCCATCAGCAGCTTGCTTTCCCTTGTAATTCCATCTAGATCCAACCACTAATTTGTCAACTGATCTTGGGACTACCTTCCATGCACTGTTCTTGATGATGGAGTCATACTCCTCTACCATAGCATCAACCCGAGTTGTTTTCTACACTGCTTCCTAAAAGGAAGATGGTTCTGTCACAATACACTTTCTCATAAGAGCCATGTATCCAGTAAACCTGTTAGGAGACTGTCTCCGTCTGCGCACTGAAGTAGGGGCTCCTACATTCTTTGTTGCATCAAGTCTCAATCTATCAGCTTCCGTGGTGTGCCTTCTGCCATTTCTGGTGGATGGCTCAACATTAGTGTTTCCTACCACTCCATGATCCTCTACATGTGGTTGCTCCACATCTTGAGGCTCATCCTTGGGAACAAAGAGTTCCTCCTCTAAATGCAAATCTAGCTCCCTCTCAAGGGACAATCACATGGATTTATCCTCATCAAATTTTATATCCCATCACACAATAATCATTATGTTGTTTGGAAAATACACTCGATAGTTGTGGAGAGTTTCAGTTTACCTTGCAAATATCCCAATCTCAGTTGTTGGTTCCAACTTCTTCCTAGTGTCTTTAGACACATGCACATAAAAAAATGAGCCAAAAGTCTTAAAAAGTAAAGCATCGGGTTTCTTACCAATAAAAGCCTCTTCTGGTGTACTCGCGCCAATTATTCTATGAGGAAAACAATTTTTCACATATACCATTTTGTTGCATGCCTTCACCCACAGATGCAACGGCAGGCCCTGATCATGTAGCATCGCTCGTGCTGCACCCACAATTGTTTAGTTATTTCTCTCATCAACCCCATTCTGTTGTGGGTTATGAGGTGCTATCAGTTCTATTTGAATTCCTTATTTGCTATAGAATTTATTGAATTTTTTATAGATTTACTCACCACCATTGTCGCTCGTAAGAGCCTTCACTTGCTTCCACGTGTCTTTCTCCATCGGTGCTTTAAACTCAAGAAACTTTGAGAATTTAACTAAGGGTTCAACAATTGGTATCAGAGCCAAGTTCCTTAGTACCAGTCTAACAGCTGAAAGGAGATCCTAGGTTCCCAAGATGGCTAGTAAAGAAGGATACTCAACCAATAAAGCCCCTTTCTTCACTGATGAAAATTATGCTTTCTTGAAAATCAGAATGAGGACATACGTAATGTCTCTAGGAATAGAAGTCTGGGCTACAGTGGAATTAGGATATGCCCCAAAGGAAACTGACACAGAGAAAGAAACAAAACAAGATTTTGTGGCTAACACAAAAGCCATGAATGCCATCTTGAATGGATTATGTGAAGCAGAGTTTATTAAAGTAGTGCACAAAGACTCTGCCAAAGAAATATGGGATACTCTTGAGAACATACATGAGGGAGACAAGAAAGTAAACACTGCCAAACTTCAAGTCTATAGAGCCCAGTTTGAGAACTTAAAAATGAATGATGATGAAGACATTGCCAGTTTCTTCCTAAAAGCTGCAGAAATTATTAACAATATGAAAGCTCTTGGAGAAAAAATGCCAGAAAGTATAATTGTACAAAAGATTCTAAGATCTCCTCCATCCAGGTTTAATCCAAAGGTGTCTGCAATAGAAGAAACAGCTGATTGGGAGACCTTGACCATGAACCAGCTACTTGGAAATCTAACAGCCTATGAAATGAGGCTCCCACAGAAGAAGCCAAGTACGAGGGAAGCAACCTTTAAAACAGAAAACAAGAAAGAAGAAGAGGGAGACATATGCTCTTGCTCGGATGAAGAAGAGGCAAATTTTTTCAAGAAATTGGATAGAGGCTCGGGTAAATACAAAGGTAAACTCCCCTTCAAATGCTTTAACTGTGGAAGAGTGGGACACTATGCTGCCAAGTGTCCTCACAAGAAAGTAAGGAATCAGGCTTAAGAGTCAGAGAAAAATAAATCAAAGAACTGGCAGAAAGGAAAGAAGTTCAGCAGAAAATCCTTCTATGCTCAACAAGACAGCAGTACATCTGAAGATTCAGATGAATCCTCTGAATTCTTATTGATGGCCATAGAAGAACTTGAAGGTCTCTTGCTAGAAGATGAAGAAGAAGAAGGTGAATTCGACCTTGAGGGGGAGCTAAGAAGTGCTCTAGAAGAGATTGATAGACTGAAACTGAAATTTAGAAAACAAAAGGACATTCTCCTCAAGTATGTATGAGAAGAACAGAATTCAGAAGTCCTTAAGCAGCTAAAGATAGAGCTTGAAGAAGCCAAGATCAGACAGAGGAGGTGAATTCACAGATTATGACTTTGGTGATCTATGCAATGAACATGACATAAAACAACAATTTACTATTGCAGGGACACCTGAGCAGAATGGAGTAGCAGAGAGACAAAACAAATCTGTTCAACAAATTGCCAGAGCCATGATGCAAGAGAACAATATTCCTCAAACCTTCTGGGCAGAAGCAGTGCACATAGCAGTACATATCCTTAATAAAGCTCACTTAAGGCCAAACAGTGACAAAACTCCCTACAAACTGTGGCATGGAAAGCCAGCTTCAATCAAACATTTCAAAATCTTTGGCAGCAAGTGTTACATAAAGAATAATGATGAAAATCTTGGAAAATTTGATGCAAGAGTATATGAAGGAATATTTCTAGGATATGCATCCAAAAGAAAAGGGTACATGTGCTACAACAAGACTCTTCGGAAAATAGTAGAAAGCATTGATGTGAGTTTTAATATAAATAACTTATCAAATTTAAGTAATCTATTAATATTTAACCTATTTCTATTTCCTTATATAGTTAAACTATTTGATAACTTACGAAAAAATTATCACATTCTCATACTAAAAATTATATAGGATAACCTACCAAAAAAGCATGGAAGTCTAATAACAATTCAAGTTAACTTACTCTCTTTTAAGCATTAAATGCTATAAATAATGGGTAAAGCTTTTTTAACCTTTAATATATATATGGGGTTCGAAACTGTTATGAAATTAAATAAAATAAAAATATCCGGTTTTCATGGGTATAAACGGTTTTCATTGACCAATAGGCCTTTGCCGTGTAAGTCAGCCCAAGGCCGGAAGAGCATCCGTTATATCATGTTTATAAATATCGAGATCATGGCGGAGTGGATGATGAGGAGGAGGATTTGATGAGCGGGGGGTGAAGAAAATGAAGTTACTTAAGGTGATGGATCTTGTAAAAGAATAACTTGCTCGCACACACTTGATTCATTAACGCTGGGATTAGTTGATGCACTTGCATAAAGAGGGAATGACTAGTTGTCTTCCCAAGCGGGTGTCACCATCTGCATTGTCTATGCAGAGGAATGTTTGAAGGCAGAGGACACGAGAGGACACTTTCTGCAATGTCTGGGCCAAGCACTTTCTTATTAAGATAAACGAGGGGCATGGATCCTCAATGTGACGAAGAAAGTTGGTGATTGCGCAGTGAACACTAGGGCACCACTTCACTTTCACTTTCTCTTTCTCTTTCTGGTTTTCGTCAATAGGAAGCGATCGATATTACAGGATCCTTATAATGTCTTCGTCACACATGATATTACAATGCACTTAATCCGCTTGCTCTGTCCCTCGCTTATCTGAGCAAGAAAGTGACGCGTCTAGCAGACATTGCAGAAAGTGTGACCACAATTCATCATTGTGCTGTCCTCCGCTGCACACACATCACATCACAGATGGTAACTACAGAATTTGTAGATTAATGTGGTCTAATGGTCGCAACACCCGCTTGCGAAAACAATCACTCAATTTCTCTTTAAGAGGACGCGAGCATGTTTTTCCTTTACATGTGCAAAGATATCTATCATCTTATGTAGAACCTTTCTCTGTGCTCGCAATAAAAAATCTTGTGTGAAGAAGAAGCAAAACGTTAATATGAGCAGTGGGAAATGAGAAGGGAATGCTACCCTAGATCGCCACAACGATGTACAATATTTCTTACCAAAATCACATTCCATAGTATTGTCGGTATGTTTTTTGTTATTGATTTCAAGTTATGCAGTGCCATTAATGTCAAGCTCATGGGAGCCAAACCAATATTGCATTTGTAATAATGGTTATTTAATGATTTTCTTTCTGAATTTTTTCTTTCTTCCCTTAGAAGTAAGGCAAGGAAAATCCCATTCATAAATTTGACATTTTACAACTTGTAAAAAATCGAATTTACCAAATCAAGAAAGTTGATTTCTTTGCATTCACATTCTCCTCCACGTAAATGTAAATGACAGAGGATTTATACGGCCACAGCCTTACCTTGCAAGAAGATGGGACCTCTTCTTGCTTCTAAGGGCAGAAATAAAATCGTTTCGTTAAGGAACAATTACTACAAATGAAATATTTGGTTGAAGAAACATGTAATCATGATCAGCTCAAGCGGAAATTGCATCCTTTAACATGAAACTTAAATCCTCTACTAGGATATTCAATTACTTCAGCTCATCAATCCTATGATAGGGTGTTGAATAAACTTAAATCCTCTACGAGGGTATTCAATCACTTCAGCTCATCAATCCTATAATAGGGTGTTGAATCACTTGAGAAGCTAGCAAACACAATCTTATATTAGGATGTTGAATCACTCCAGAAGCTAGAAAACACATTTAGGGTGTTGAATCACTGAAGAAGTTAGCAAACACAATTTAGCTAGGGTGAAAGAAAAACATGGTTCTATCTCATTTATATTTAGATTAGCATTGTTTATTTTAAATGTATTAAACTACCCAAATTTTGGATGAAGTATATGTTTAAATTTTTTTTTTTATTAAATGGATTTTTTTTATTGTTACCATTAATTTAATTCATTAGTAGAATAATACATAAAATTAAATTATTATTAACAATTTATTTAATTAATAAAATAATGTTCTTAATGAGAAAATATTCTAAATTTTTATAAAAGGGAAAGTTAATCAATGTATTAATAATCCATGAAAAATAAATTGAAAATGTAAATAAACTTTGATAATGATAGTCATAGGGTTGATTCAAACAAATGGGAGCCAAAATTGTGTTTATAGCTACCCATTAGATCATACTCAATAAATCTCTTTAACCCAAAGAATTCATAAATCTAAGGCAACACATATATCTAGACCATGAAGCTCTCACACTCAAAGAAATTCCAATGCTCTCATATTATTTACATTTTAAGAGAACGTAACAATCTACTCATAAATATAACACAATGGATACATAAATTTCACAATGATGACAATTTACACATAGATCTAGATCATCATTTTAGTTTGGGTTAGTTTTACAACATTAAAATCTATGTCTTTCTCCGCTTCACTTTTGGTGAAGCCCAACTCGGTGAAATAGTTGTCAATCCGAGTGTACCAAGCACGAAAAGTTTGCTTCAGCCATACAGTGCTCTCTTGAGTCAGCACACATGTGATTCACAGTCGAAGATCTCGAAACCTTCTGGATGATCTATGTACACTTCTTCCTCAATAACTCCATTGAGGAACGCAGTTTTCACATCCATCTGATGAATGCACCACCCCATCTGTGCTAAGAGTGCAATGATAGATCTAATGGAAAAGTACCTCATGACTGGTGAAAAAGTCTCATCATAGTCGTTCCCCTCAATATGTGAGAATCCCCGAACCACAAATCTGGCCTTATACTTCTCCACACTCCCATCAGCAACTTGCTTTACGCTGTAGGTCCATCTAGATCCAACCACTGATTTGTCGACTGGTCCTGGGACTACCTTCCATGCACTATTCTTGATGATGGAGACATACTACTCTACCATAGCATCAACCCAAGTTGTTTTCTACACTTCTTCCTGAAAGGAAGATGGTTCTGTCACAATACACTTTCTCATAAGAGCTATGTATCTAGTAAACCTGTCAGGAGACTGTCTCCATCTGCACAATGAAGTAGGGGCCCCTACATTCTTTGCTCCATCAAGTCTCAATCTATCAGCTTCTGTGGTGCGTCTTCTGCCATTTCTAATGGATGGATATGCATGATTTTTTTCTACCACTCCATGATCCTCTACACGTGGTTGCTCCACATCTTGAGGCTCATCCTTGGGAACAAAGAGTTCCTCCTATGCATGCACATCCAGCTTCCTCTCAAGGAACAATCACATGGATTTATCCTCATCAAATTTTATATCGCGTCGCACAATAATCATTCTGTTGTTTGGAAAATACACTCAATAGTTGTAACATTGTTACCGATGAAATAGGTAACCTAACCTCAAAACGGGAACTCTAGCCCAAAAAGACTCAAAAAACATGAAAAAACACCCAAAAAACAAAAAAAATGTATTCCAGAACGCACATGGTTTTTTTTGAAGGTCAAATTTCAACATTTTATAAAATTATGCTAAAAACAAAATTGTTTCTTGAAATATTTTTTGAAAAAACACTCTTAAAACAAAACCAGTTAATGATGAAATAACAAAAAAAAACATTGTATCATATTTTTGACAATTTTAAAAATAGAAATAAAATTTTTTAATTTTTAAAATTCAAACATTAAAAAAAACCTAAAATTTAAGAAAAAAATGAATTTAAAAAATAAAAACATTTTAAAGCTTCAAATTTAAAAATAAAAATAAAAACAAAATAAAAATTTTAATTCAAACATTAAAAAAAAACCTAAAATTTAAGAAAAAAAATAAAATATAAAAAATAAAAAATAAAAAATTTAAAGATTAAAATTTCAAAATATATAGAAATAAAAAAATAAAAATAAAAATATTAAAATTAAATTTAAAAAATAAAAATAAATAAAAATAAAAAGAAAAATAAAAAGAAAAAGAAGTTAAAAAAAGAAAGAAATTATAAAATAAAATATAGAAATTAAATTTAAAAAAGAAAAAGAAAATGTTTATTAAATCTAAAAAAAAATGAAATTAAATTTTAAAATAAAAAATTAAATTTAAAGAAATATATTAAATTTAAAAAAAAAAAATATTAAAATTAAAAGTAAAAAAATCAAAAATTAATTAAAAATAAAAAATGAAAAATAAAATACACTAAAAATATTAAATTTGAAAAAATATATATTAAAAAACAAATAGATTTTAAAAAATAAATTAAATTTAAATTATAAAAAATAATATATATATATATATATATATATGAGATTTTATTAAGTTTAAAAAAAATTGTTAATATTAAAATATAAAAATAAATTAAAAAAAAAAAAATTAAATTTTAATAAATAAATGAATAAACAAATAAATTTTGAAATAAAAAATAAATTTTAAATATAAAGAAAAAAAAAAAATATTGTTAAAATAAAAAGTTAAAAAACTTTAAAAATCAATTAAAATTGAAAAATTGAAAAAAATAAATTAAAAAATTAAATAAAAAATAAAATAAAAAACAAATTAATTTGAAAATATTAAGTTAAAAAAAAAAACAAACCAATTTTAAATACACAATTTTAATTGATATAAAAAAATAATAATAAAAAATTAAAAAATTAAAAAAATATTAAATTCGGTTAAATAAATAAATAAATAAATAAATTAGTAAATTTTAAAAAATTAGATGAAAAAACTAAACATAAAATTTAATAATAAAAATTAATATGAAAATAAAAAAATCAATTAAATGAAAATAAAAAAAATACAAAATTTAATAAAAATTAAAAACAAAATTTAGAAAAAAAAATTAAAATTAAAAAAAATAAAAAATAAAAATGTTAAAATTTAAAAAAGAAAAAGAAAAAAAAAACAAAACAAATTAAAACAAATTAAATTTCAAAAAAAAAAAAAAAATTGAATTAAAAAAATAAAAATAAAAAATAAAATAAAATTATATATTAAAATAAATTAATTAATTAAATTAAATTAAATAATATATATATATATATATATATATATATATATATATATATATATATTAAAAATTAAAAAAAAAAAAAAAGAATTTTTTTATCGTGGTGGCGCCACTAATCGGCCTCCTGTCCAGGTGGCGGCGGAGGCCGGCTATTAGCCGGGAGGCCGATTCCGAGAATCGGCCTCCCGCGGCGAGAAGCCAGTTCCAGGAATCGCCCTCCCACGACGCGGGAGGCCGATTCCAGAAATCACCCTCCCACGATGGGAGGGCGATTCCCAGAATTGGCCTCCCGCGGCAAGAGGCCGATTCTGGGAATCACGTTCCCACGACGGGAGGCCGATTCTGGGAATCGCCCTCCCGCGGCAAGAGGTCGATTCCGAGAATCGCCCTGAGGTTGATTCCGAGAATTTCCCTCCCGCCGCGGGAGGTCGATTCCAGGAATTGCCCTCCTGCCGCGGGAGGGCGATTCCCGAAATCGGCCTCCTGTGGCGGGAGGTCGATTCCGAGAATCGCCCTCAGGCTGATTCTGGGAATTGCCCTGAGGTCGATTCCGGGAATCGCCTTGAGGTCGATTCCGAGAATCGCCCTCCCGCCGCGGGAGGTCGATTCCATGAATTGCCCTCCCGCCACGGGAGGCCGATTCCGAGAATCGCCCTGAGGCTGATTCCGGGAATTGCCCTGAGGCTGATTCCGAGAATCGCCCTCCCGCCGCAGGAGGTTGATTCCGGGAATCGCCCTTGCGGCAGGATGCCGATTCCAGGAATCGCCCTCCCATCGCGAGAGGGAGATCCCCGAAATCGCCCTCCTGCGGCAGGAGGCCGATTCCCGGAATCGGTCTCCCGCTGTGGGACGTCGATTCCCCCAAGTGGTGGCGGAGGCCAACTGCTCGGTAGGCGGGGGGCTGCATGCAGCCTCCCCGCCCGCCCAGCGGCCGGCCTCCCCCGCCTCCTTGGCAAGAGGCAGATTGGCAGCACCACCACGATCAAAAAATTTTATTTTTAATTTCATTTTTTTTTTAACTAAAAAAATTTAAAATTATTTGATTTTAATTCAAATTTTTTATTTTAAATTTAATTTGTTTTAATTTTTTGTTTTTAAATTTAATATTTTAGATTCATTATTTTTTAAAATTTAAAATTTATTTATTAAATTTATTAAATTTATTAAATTTTAATTTAATTAATTTTTTTTTTAATCTTTTAGTTTATTTAGTTTTTCATTTTTAAAATTTATAAATTGTTTCATTTAAAAAAAAAACAGTAAATTTATGGATATTTGTTTTTTAATTATTTGCACGTGGTTTTTTTTTTTTAATTTTCTTTTTCAATTTTAAATTTTGTTTTTTTTTTTAATTTGTTTTTTTTTTTGTTAATTTTAAAATTTGTATTTTTTTTCTTATTATTATTATTTTTTTAATTTAAATTTTTAAATTAATTTTTTCTCTTTTCTCTTTTATTTTTTTTTATCTAAATTTTAATTTTGTAATTTAAATTATTTTTAAATTTTCTATTTTAATTTTTTTTTTTTTTTAATTATATGGTTTTTTTTAATAACTTAGAAAAAAATGTTTTTGATGTTTTTTTTTTTAATTTTTTTGGTTAACTTTTGTTTTTTTTCTTTAAATTATGTTTTTTTTTTTTTTTCAAATTTTGTCATTTCTTTTGATATAATTTTCAAATATTTTTGTTTTTTTTTTTTTTTCTGTTTTTGGTTAAATTTTTTATTTTTACGAATTAATTTTGTTTTTTTTTTACAGTTTTTTATTGTTTTTTTTTTTTTTTTTAGTCTAAGTTTTGTGTTTTATTACCAGCATGAAAATCACCACTCTAAAAAAAAAGGTTGATGCTGCATCAATACGTTTCAAAATTAGCATGAGTGGCATGGCGGAGTTCTCGCATCGGCGAAATTAGCAGTAAGTGTTATGCGGAAAGCTAAATGATGTGAAGTGTGATTTGTGATGTGGTAAAAGTTGCGGGTTGCAATCTATAATGTGGTAAGTTTTGCGAAGTGCTAGGTGCGACGAGTGATGTGGTGGAGTTATCGCATAGGCGGAATGAGCGGTAAGTGTTATGTGAAAAAGGTAAACGGTGCGATTTGCGATTTCGCAATATCGCAATCGGCAAGAACGAGCAGTAAGTGTTAAGGGGAAAAGATAAATGATGCGAAGTGCAATTTGCGATGGGCAATGTGGCGGTGGGATCGACAGTGGAGCACGGTCACAATATCGCAATCGGCAAGAAAAAGCGGTAAGTGTTAAGGGAAAAAAGAAAAAGTTGCGATTTGTGAAGTGCGATGTACAGTGGAGGGAGACTCGAGGAGAAAAGGCAGAGGTTGGGTTTTTGATGGTTTTGAATGGTTTTTCACGTGTTTTGCATAAAAAAGGTAAGGCAGTGATAATAAGTGGGAAAAAAACAGATATGGAGGGAGATGGAAGACAAAGCGGGAGGTGCTGGAGAACTTCCCTTTGGGCTATAATGCATGTACTTGCTATCAACCTACCTATTTATGCAAGAAAGATAGACAATACGTTCATGAAGATACAAGCACTGATCTAATCTATTTTCAACAAATCATAATCGAGGAAGAATTTTTGGTATGTGGGAAAAGGTCTACCCTCCTCGAGCTCTATTGACAGAGTTGAGAGGGGAAGGCTGGCCTCACAGCTTCATGGAGTTTATCAGCTATCCTACCACTCTGCAAGAAGAATAAATCTATAGTAAAAGACAATGGGACATGAACTAAAACATCAATAAAAATACCATCAAACTAACTAAATGTTCAGGAGAAAAACTAGCTAACGACATGAAAGAAAAGAATGGAAATAGAAAAGAAGCTGAGGTACATGGGTTGGGACCAAACCCACGAGCCCAACTCTCTGGAACTAGATCAATAAATGGCATCTCTCTACTCATTTCATAAAAATAATAGTCTGTTACATCCATCAAAGTTTTAACGAAGCCTCACGGCTTTACAGTAAAACTTCGAATCCAATGGAATGGAATGGAAGTGGAGTCCCCTAATTAGCTCTTGATCAGCTTTATTTATCCTAAAGGACGGCTACCAACAACTCCCTAAAACATAGTGATTGAGTCCACTTTAACTCCAAGTAAACCATCGATTGAGTGCACTTCGTCTTCAATTTTCTTGGCTTCCTTTGATAGTTAAGGAGGGTGGACAACCCCCTTGAATATCTCCAATATTTCTCCATAACTTCCTGACATTGTGCTCATTTATTCTCCAATCTTGATCTTCCATTGGCAGGGAGCAAGTCCCTAAATCATCTCCTTCTCCAGCCCAATATTCTCACAATATTCTACTAAAATAACCAATATTAGGCACAAATATTTAATTACCTTTAAAACTTCCTAAGAAAATATTAAAGCATAAGAAAACATTATTAAGTGTAGAAGGAGAGATTTAATATATCCTTTTATGTGCCTTAAAGAAAACAAAAACAAAAACAAAAAAAATTATGTCTAATATACTATAGATGGGCCTAAGGAAGGTTAGTTGTGCCTTAATTTATGTCTAATTTAGAGGCTCATCATCACCCCCCTACTGAAATTTTTGCTCATCCTCTTAGCAACCTATTCATCCTCCCTACCTTATTATGGTCTTTCCTGCATGCTCGCTTATTTCATTTTCTATTTTATTGGCCCATGTGCTACTCTTCTGCTAATCTTCTTGCTTTTATTATTGCTGCAATTCTTCTTGTAGGTGCTTCATGGAGGTCATTAGATGCCCTAAGTAAATCTGTTTTGCATGCCAAGAGGTGGTGGATCCACCTTTTATTTGATTTTTTTTCTCTCTCTCTTTTTTTTTTTTTTTTTCTTTTTCTTCTTTTTATTGCATGTAAAGTAAACTCATAGTTTTTTTTTTTTTTTTCTGTGAATTGAGTTCACCCTTGGTTACCCCTTGGCACTCCTTGTCCTCTATTACAAGGAGCTACTTACTGCACACTTTCTCAAGTCCTTTTCACTTTTTTCTTGTTCCTTTTCTTGGTGGAAAAAGTGAGGCTAGTTGCTAGATAATGCTGAGGTTGCTCTGCTACTGATTTTGGCTATATAAAAAAACTTTCCTTCTCACACTTTTTAATGTTTTATTAAGCTAAAATAGATTTGAAGAAAGGGTTGGATGATTCCATACCTGAGACTTACCATTGATTTTTTTTTTCATGTGATATTGAAGTTGTTGCTGATATGGTTGTTGAAGTTGTCTTTGGTTGTTCTGAAACTGCATTCGATAATCTGCTTGAGGTCCTTTTGGAGCTTCTGAGCATAGGAGGAGGAAGTCCAAGTTTGACTACCTTTCACTAAAGTTTTGACCAAATTTTCTTTTTGTGCCAACTTATTGTTTTCTACTTGCAATGGTTGGAGATCACCTGGATTCATCAAAGAGAGATACATGGATAAATGCACAATTTTTTTTGTTCTATTCTTTTTTTTAAAAGGCCTACTAGCTACCTCCATGAGGTTTTCAACTAGAAGGTCTGCCTAGGTGTCTCAAAGGAGGTTTTCACCTAGGATATTTTATTTATTTATTTATTTTTCAACCCAATGACCGCCTCATGGAGGTTTTCAATCAGTGATCCAATCTCAGACGCCTCAAAGAGGTTTTCATATAAGATTTTATTCTTTCCCTTTTTTTCTTTTCTTTTTTCCTTTTCTTCACTTTCCTACTCTACTTGAAAAAAATAAAACCTTTTTCAAGTATAGGAATACTTCTAATGGAGCCATGTACACATCAAGATTATAGATAAAATCAGGTGCACACTTGGAATACATGCTCTGACATGTACCTGAATATGAGATATGAATTTCTTTGACTGGGATTGTATAAAGTGTTGTTGGAGAAGAGTGTTCTGCTACAACTTAATGATTTTTTCGAACCATATGGAAATATAGTTGTGATTCCCCTAGTTCACTTGCTGAGTTGGATCACCTTGCATGTCCTCTTCTATTATGACATTCAAATATTCCTCTTTTTGTTGATTGTTATCTTGAACACATGGAGGAAATGCTGGTAAACATGAGGTAACTTTCTCAACATCTGATTTTGATATCTCCTCTTCATCAAGTACAGGCATTGATTATTTGATCTCCTCATTCATATCTTCTTCTTATTTATGTTGTCCTTCAATGACATTAATCAAATCTCTTCTTTGAAATACCTTTCTTGAACTAAGATGCAGACCATTTAGATAAAGAGGATATGTTTGGTAGTGTTGTACCTCAGCATTGTAAGTGGGATGAGATACTTCATGGTGTGGGTTTGGAAATGGTGGTACAGGTAGTTGAGTGGGGGTGGATATATGAGATGGATGTGGTTGAGGCTGTGGTTGTGGTGGAGGTGGATGGTAGGGATATCATGGAGTTGGGTATGGAGGATATGGAGGGAAATATTGAGGATATTGTGGATTTTCCCAATAAGGAAATTTCCAACCATGTTTCCAAGATTGGTTTTGGGGGTGAGCTGGCCAAGGTTGCCAAGGAGGGAGTGTATCCCAATTAGTTTGAGATGGATGTGAATAAGCTTGAAATTGTGAAGTCGATCCTTGCATCATATCAAGTTGACTAGGTTGCTAGGGTATCCTTGGAGCTACATAGCATAGCTTCTTTGGTGATTGCCTTTCTCCATTGTCTTCTTGGTAAAATTCTTTAAACCTGGGAATGATGAACAAAATTTAGTAGGATATGATTCTACATGGACAACAAAAATATCAGCATCTTCTTTTTTCTCATTTTTCATTCTTAACATTTCTACTTATTCACTTAGATTGCTAAGAATTTATGTTTTAAATTTATCAAGCAAATTTCCAAGCTCATCTTGCCTTACCAATGTTGATGTTGATTTACTTACTCTTACCCTTCCTCTTGATATGCGCTTGCGTGTTTCACAAATTTCTTCAAATTAAAATTGGTATACATCTCCTCTACTCATGAAATTAATGAGATCAATCCACTGATCCCTAATTTTTATAAGTAAGAGGGTTTTCAGTGTGTCAAATCCTAGATGATGCAATTTTTCCCTCTTAACATTATACATGAACCTCTCTATTATATCCTCAAATCTCTCATCTTCTTCTTGATTCGTTCTAAAATTTCTTCTCTAAGATCACGATCTTTATATTTTTCTAGAAATATCCTTTGCATATCATTCCATGATCTTATTCAATTATTACCTAGACTCATGAACCATTTAAGAGCTCTATCCTTCAATGTTGCAAGAAACAATCTCAATTTTTTAGTGTATGATAAGTAGCCATAGGACCTACAAAGTATCTCAAATTCAAAGAGAAATGTTTCCAGATCCTTTGTCCTCATACAATGGAAGTTGGGAAGGAAATATTGAGGGATGTTCTTCATAGGTACATTGATGTCCATATCTTGAATGGGAAACCTAATAAGATCTTCTTCATTGTCATCATATCCATCCATCTCTTATTGCTTCAAAATTCTATGGTGATGTGTTTCTTACTGCACCACGTGGTCAAGGGGGGGGGGGGTGTTGGTATTGGAAAAGTTTTTTTTTTCAAAAGATTCTGAGTATCCCTACTCCTATGAGGCATGAAAATAATATTTTTTGTATTTTTCAATATTTTGGAAACAACACGAAAAGGAAAGTAGAAAATAATTCTAAAATAGAATCAATGCATCTACAAGACACTTCACCGAGAACGACACCAAAAAGTGGTGAGCCCTGGTATTGCACCAAGAGTGCTGCAACTCCCAGGGGCTACCCTACTTTACTTTATCAACCAGGGGCTCATACAAACTTTGAGGTGACAGTGTTATATACACAGCAGATGCATTTTATTCATGTCATCCTCTTCTGCTTTACGAAAGGGTGTATTTCTTAAACTATGAGAAAAACTTGAAAGTAAATTGTTGGAAGGAAATGATAGAAAGGAAACTAAACTAAATTGCTGAAAGGAAATGAAAAGAATGAAACTAATTTAATTTGCAAGAAACAAATAGCAGAAATAATGAAACCACACTTAACTTGATCAAATGGCTAAACGCACTCTGCTTATCCTATGATCTATTTACCATGCTCATATCCATGCAACTAAGCTATCCATGACTTAATTATAATTAAAAATGTTAATTTGCAGCTTGGAGGGAAGAAAAGGGTTAAAAGAGACTAATGGGGGGTTTAACATATGAAACGAGGCTTGGAAGCGGAAAGATGGGGTTAAACCCTTATGAAACTTTATTATAACATGGGAAATGACTTTGGAGTAGAAAGAATTCAAAAGTGCGATGGAGGAAAAAGTTGTGATATGCGATGTCGCAATCGCAATATCACAAGTTTAAAGGAATAGAGGTAAATACTAACATGAATGAACTATAATTTGTGAAGTGTGATTTGCGACGTGGTAAAAGTTTTGGGTTAAGATTTGTGATGTGGTAAGTTCTGCGAAGTGTGCAGTGCGACGAGTGACATGGTGGAGTTATCGCATTAGTGGAATGAGCGATAAGTGTTATGTGAAAAGCTAAATGATGTGAAGTGTGATTTGCGATGCGGTAGAAGTTACGGGTTTCCATATGTGATGTGGTAATATCTACGAAGTGCGAAGTGTGATGAGTGACGTGGCAAAGTTATCGCATCGACGGAATGAGTGGTAAGTGTTATGCGAAAAAGGCAAACGGTGCAATTTACAATTTCGCAATATTTCAATCAGCAAGAACGAGCGGTAAGTGTTAAGGGGAAAAGTTAAATTATGCGAAGTGCGATTTGCAATGGGTGACGTGGTAGTGGGACCGACAGCAAAGTGTGATCGTGATATCGCAATCGGCAATAACAAGCGGTAAGTGTTTTGGGAAAAGGGAAAAGTTGTGATTTGTGAAGTGTGATGTACGGTGGTGGGAGACTCGAGGAGAAGAGGTGGAGGTCAGTTTTTCGATGTTTTTTAAAGGTTTTTCACATTTTTTTCATAAAAAGGGTAAGGCAGTGAGAATAAGTGGGAAAAAAGCAGAGCTGGAGGGCGTAATAGCAATGTGTAGAGCGTAACAACAGAGATGGATGGGAGATGGAAGACGAAGAGGGAAGTGCTGGAGAACTTCCCTCTCGGCTATAATGCATGTACCTGCTATCAAAATTCCTATTTATACAAGAAAGACAGGCAATATGTTCATGAATAAACAAGCACTGATTTAATCTATTTTCAAGAAATCATAAGCGAGGAAGCATTTTTGCTCCATGGGAAAGGGTCTACCCTCCTCGAGCTCTATTGACAGAGTTGATAGGGGAAGGTTGGCCTCACAGCTTCATGGAGTTTATCAACTATCCCAATAATTTGCAAGAAGATTAAATCTACAGCAAAATACAACAGGACGTTAACTAAAACATCAATAAAAATACCGGTAAACTAGCTAAATGTTTAGAAGAAAAACTAGCTAAATGACATGAAAGAGAAGAATGGAAATAGCAGAGAATCTGAGGTACATGGGTTGGGCCCTAACCCATGAGCCCAGCTCTCTGGAACTAGATCAATAAAATGGCATCTCTCTACTCATTTCATAAAAATAACAGTTTGTTACTTCCATCAAAGTTTTAACAGAGCCTCATGGCTTTGCAACAAAAATTTGAATCCAATGGAATGGAATGGAATTGGAGTGGAATGGAAGTCCCCTAATTAGCTCTTGATCAACATTATTTTTCTTAAAGGGAAGCTACCAATAGCTCCCTAAAATATAGTGATTGAGTCCACTTTGATTCCAAGTCAACCATCGATTGAGTGCACTTCGTCTTCAGTTTGGTTGGCTACTTTTGATAGTTAAGGAGGTTGGACAACCCCCTTTAATCTCTCCAAGGTTTATTCATAATTTCTTGAAATTGTGCTCATTTATTCTCCAATCTTGAGCTTCCAGTGACACGAAGAAAGTCCCTAAATCATCTCTCCTCCAAATCTGTGTAATCTGCCCAATATTCTCACAATATTGTACAAAAATAACCAATATTAGGCACAAATATAAAATTACCTTTAAACCTTCCTAATAAAATATTAAAGCATAAGAAAACATTATTAATTGTATAAGGAGAGATTTGATATTTCCTTTTATGTGTATAAGAGAGGTAGATGGGCCTAAGAAAGGTTAGATGGGCCTTAATTTATGTCTAATTTAGAGGCCCATCACTCATCACTTTGTCTGCCTTGCCCATCAATGTTGTGCAGCCATCTACATCAAGTTTATAGATATTCTTAACTTTAATCGCTATCTTCTTGTCTTGTCCTATTGTTTTGTGTCCCAGGAAAGCTTTACCTTCACTGAAAACAACATCATAGCCTCTATCCTCGAACATTGCAAATGAGACCAAATTTTTCTCCGAGCCTGGTACATGCATCTCATATTTTAATTGAAAGGGTTTACCTGAGTGTCCTTGGAAGGTAATGGCACGAATTCTGGTAGCAGTGTACCTCCCATCATCACCCATTTCGATATGCATCTAGAGGTCCTTCTCCTCCAAGCTACTGAAAAGTTCCTTGTCTCCCATCATGTGAAAGGAAGCACCACTATCGAAATACCACACTAATCCCATTACACTTGAAACCATGCATGCAATGAGCAAGAATTCAAGCTCAAATTATGAGGCCAAAGCCTCACCAGCTACAGATCATGAAGCTTTCTTGTTCTTCTTCTTTTGTAGACAATTAGTGGCATAATGCCCATGCTCATGATACTGAAAACACTTCACTCTGGACATGTCACGCTTTTTGCCATCTTTACCGGACTCAAATTTGGAATGAAATTTCTTTCCTTTCTCTTTCTTCACCTTGGGGGCCAAATCACAATTTTCTTCATCATCATTCTTAGATGAATATCCATCTCTGGTATTCCGTTTGAACTCTTCTTGCACCAAATCTGACCAAAGTCATTTCCAATTTGGCAGATTTTCCCTTCCATTGACAGAGTCCTGATTACTATGCCAACTCTTGAGAAGTCTTGGAAGAGCTAGGCTCACCAAATCATCGTTGGCAACAGTAATTCCAATGCTCCCAAGCTCATCTCGACATTGGAAAAAATTTGTTCGATATTTTGGCATGGAGTCGCCTTTCTTCATTTTGACCTTCCCGAGTTTATCTTTCAGTTCCAATTTCCTATGGTTACTGCTACTCTAAAATAGATCTGTCAAAGCTTTCCACATTGCATATGGTGTCTCTTTGTCATGGATAATGGAGAAAATGTGGTCTCGTACTCCCTCTAGCAATATCCTCCTTGCCTTTGCAACTTTCTTTTGCCCTGCATCAAGATTTATAGCATCTATCACAACGGGTTTGGGAATAACATTGTTAATGAATTCCTTCAATCCGTTGTCTTCGAGTACTACCTCCATCCTGTCTTTCCAAGAAATATAGTTAGGGATTCCCTCAAGTGAATACTCCAATCTCAATCCATTGAAATACATTTCTATCTTGAATCATTTGTAGCACCAAGAAAGTATTCTACAAATTCGATTTCTATTCAGTCACAAACTCAGCTTCTTCTTTACTATAGTAATTTCCTATGCTTTGATACGATATAGAAATTATACAACATATATGTATATCATGGATTCAAACCGATCTATCAATATACTAAAGCTAGATACTGAAGCGCTTCTACAAATCACTTGCGGAAATTAAACACAATCGCCAATCTCATGACGCAAAGAAAGAATAAAATCGAAACACAACGCAGATAGTTTCCCAGGGAAATTTTTTTGCTCAAAATCCCACTATATTCTATTGTATATTCAGCACTAAAGCTAGATATTGAAGCACTTCTACAAATCACTTGCGGAAATTAAACACAACCGCCAATCTTATGACGCAATGAAAGAATAAAATCAAACCACAATGCAGATAATTTCCTGGGGAAAGTTTGTTGCTCAAAATCCCACTATATTCTATGGTATATTCAGCATGGATACATGAAACAAATACAATTCCCTCTCCTCACAAGGGTCTCCAACACTCAGTTATCTGTCTCACACTGTCCTTGAAAAAAACTGACCAATACTTAGCCAATTTTAGCCCTCTCAACATCCTGCCTTTCTCACACAATTCATGAGGAATGCAATCCCTAAAGAATAGGAAATTTTTCCTTTGTTAATTGTGAAAGTATGATGGGAAATCCAATGGGTGTTAGCTTGCATGGGTGCACTAGAACTGACATGCATGCAACTAATGATAGTAAATCATTAGTTGCATGTTTGATCACTGATTGTGAATTAAATAATATTTAATTCACTTGATCTCTCACTAGTGAAAAAAATAGTTACAACTAGCATAACTGACTTTAACTCACTTAAATAAGTTAATTTATTACAACATGCATTAAACTAATGCACCACTACACTTCGAACTCTGTTACAACTAGAATTACTCTGCATGCCTCACCAACTACCCTCAACTCCAAATTCATGAGCTAACTAAGTTTATCACACTCAGTTAACTATTAAAAGTTATTTTGAGACAAGATTATATTTTATTGTTCATTCTAATTAAGGGAAAATTAAAATAGACACTGCACCTAATTTAGCCCACACCAATGTAGGTGTTGCTAAGACCTCCTGGCCCCACACTAGTGTAGGTGCTGCTTGGACCTCCTGGTTCCACACTAGTGTAGGTGCTACAATTTCTTGTTGGACTTTAACAGTATACACATTATTAGGCACATAAGTATTTATTGAAGCTTGAAGCAAAGTAGAGGGAATTGTTAGAGCATAAAATTTTATATTTTTATAAAAAGGAATCTGGTCTCAGTGACTTTGGAAAACAAATAACAAATGCACCTGAAAGGCTATTCAGATTAAGACTTTGTAGTACATTTCTTAGCCAACCATAGTGAGGGACACCTAATTCTTTTTTTTTTAAATCTAAATTATTCTTCTGTAATAATTCCCTTTGCCTTTATTCAAGCTCTCATGAATCCTTATGAACTTTCCATCTGGAGTAATAATGAGTGTACCTTTTCAAATCACGTGATGCCTTCTCAATATCCTTCTCCTGGTCCCACAAGTCTATAAGGGAGATTTGTTTCAGTTGAAAGGGAAAAAATAAAAAGGAAGGATTATGTTTGATCCAACTAAACCAAACCTCTTTACTGCAGGAGGAGATTTTAGGTGAGACATACTAAAAAAAAAATTCTAAAAAGACATATTCTAAAAATTACAATGTACCATAAATTAAAAATGGGAGAAACACTTTTGTGATACATGTTTTTTTAGAAATTATATTAATTAATAAATAAAAGTTATTAAAATAAATTGAGTAAATGTTTTTTCATTAAAAAATTGTTTATTATATTTGCCAAAAATTGTTTATAATTTTCTTTTTTTAACAAATATTGTAAAAATAAAATAAATTTTCTCTATCTAATATTTTACAAAGGTTTATTGATATGTAAATTGTCATGTATATTTCAATTAAAATTAAAATTATGCAGAAAATAGTTAACACTGAAGTAAAAACTCACAAAAAACGATTCTTCCCTTTATTTATCACATTACTTCAATCCTTTGTAGAAATTATACGAGAAGCATGTATATCATGGATTCAATTGATCTAAAAATTTACTAATGTTAAATATTGAATCACTTCTACAAATATTTTTTGGAATAAAAAACACAATCACCAATCTCATGAAGTTAAGAGCAATCAAATCAAACCACAACACAGATAATTTCCCGGGGAAATATTGCTGCTAAAAACCCCACTATATTCTATTGTATATTCAACATGGATCATGAAAAAATTACATACAAAAATATTATCACAAGATCCCTCCAGTACTCAACCAATTATCTCCATTGTCATACATAAAACTGACCAATAATTATCCAATTTACTGCCTCTAGACAACCTGGTTTTCTTGCGCAATCCCTCATGAATGAAATCCCTAAAGAATAGGAATTTTGGCCTTCCTTGATTGCGCAAGTATCATGGGCACTCCAATGGGTGTTTGGTTTCATGGGTGCAACCCAATAATCCTACAACTGATAGTCAACTTTCCTTTCACCTAGATCTCAACTAGGTCTCCACTGGATTTGACATGTATGCAACTAATAATAGTAAATCCTCGGTTGCATGTGAAACCACTAATTGTGAATTAATTAATATTTAATTCACTTGATCTCTCACTAGTGTATCAAGTATTTACAAATAGAAAAACTGAGTTTAACTCACTTAACTAAGTTAAACTGATTACAACATGCATTAAGTAATGCACCACTGCACTTTGAACTCTATTACAACTAGAATTACTCTGCATGCCTCACCAACTACCTCTAACTTGAGATCCACTAGCTAATTGTGTTTATCACTCTCAGTTAACTATTACAAGTTATTTTGAGATTTAGATTACATTTTATTGTCCATTCTGATTAAGGGATAACGAAAATATGCATGCACCAAAAATAACACTGTGGGCCCCACCCTAGTGTAGGTGCTTAAGGCACTAGGCGTGGCTGCTGAAATTTTCTTGCTCAATCTCAATACTCCCTCTCAACAAGAAAGGAATTATCCTTCACCCTGATCCTGCCTCTATGGTATTCAAATTTTATCCTGGTGAGTGCCTTCGTCTGAATATACGCATCCTGATCTTCCATGGGAATGTACTAAAGCAAAATTATTCTTCTTTGCACAAAATCTCTGAGATGATGGTACCCAATATCTATGTGCTTGGAGCTATCAAGAAAAACAGGATTAATATAGAGTTTAATGCAACTTTGATTATCACAATGAATCACTATTGGATCGATATGAGAATCAAACAAACCAACCAAGATCTTTCTCATCCAGATAGCCTCACATGTAGCTTGACTTGCTACCATGTACTCTTCTTCCACTAAACTGAGTGCCATGGATCGTTGCTTCCTATTGTACCAATAAAATTTTGTTGATCCAATTCTAAAGACCCCTCCTGATGTGCTCTTTCTGTATGATAGATTTTCAACCCAATCAGCGTCTGTGAAGCCTTGAAGCTTCACTCCCTCTTTTCGTCTGTACCATAGACCATACTCTGATGTGCCCCTTAGGTATCTCAAGACATGCTTCCCCGCCTTGCAAAAGAGCTTGGTAGGCTTAACCATAGCTTGAATTAGTTGGTTAACTGTGTATCAATTTTCCCGTCTCGTGTTCACCAAATACATTAGTGAACCCACTAAATTCCTGTAGATAGTAGCATCCACTACCTCTCCATAAGTAGCATCCTCTTTCCTCCAATTTCCTGGAAGAGGAGTATCCATGGGTTTGTAGCTCTCCATGTGAAACTTACCTAGTATCTCCTTTGCATACTTACCTTGAGACACAAAATTTTCACCATCCCGCTACCATATTTCTAGTCCAAGGAAATAATGAAGGAGTTCCATGTCCTTCATTTCAAACTCCCTTGCAAGATCCTCCTTGCATGAGTGTATTAGATTCTCATTACCAATCAAAATTAGATCATCAAAATAAATAAAAATAATCAATATGTTACCCTCAACCACAATTTGGTACAAGTTTGCATCTACTTCACTTTTGGTGAAGCCCGGTTCGATGAAATAGTTGTCTATCTGAGTGTACCAAGAACGGGGTGTTTTCTTCAGCCCATATAGTGCTCTATTGAGTCGGCACACATGCGACACATTGTTGAAGATATCGAAACTTTCAAGCTGCTATATTTACATCTCTTCCTCAATGATCCCATTGAGAAACAAAGTTTTTACATCCATATGATGGATGCCCCAACCCATCTGCACTGAGAGTGCAAGGATGGATATTATGGAAGAGTACCTTTCAACGTGTGCAAAATTCTCATCATAATCGATCCCGTCGATCTGTGAGAATCCCTGAGCCACAAATCTGGCCTTGTATTTCTCCACACTCCCATCAGTAGCTTGCTTTACCTTGTATATTCATTTCGATCTGACCACTGATTTGTCAACCGATCTTGGGACAATATCCCATGCATTGTTCTTGACAACGGATTCATACTCCTCCACCATTTCATTAACCCAAGTTGGTTGTTGCACTTCTTCCTGAAAGGAAGATGGTTCAGTCATAATACATTTTCTCATAAGAGCCATGTATCCAGTAAATCAGTCAGGAGACCGTTTCTATCTACATTGTGAAGTAGGGGCTCCTACATTATCCGTAGCATCAAGTCTCAATTTATCATCTTCTGTGGTGCACCTTCTACCATATTTGATGGATGGTTCTGCATGATTTTTTTCCTCCACTCCATGATCCTCTGCATTGGCTGATCCACATATTGAGGCTCATCCTTGGGAACCAACAATTCCTCATCTGCATGCAAGTCCATCTCCCTCTCAAGGGACAACCGTATGGATTTCTCCTCATAAAATTTTATATCCCATCGCACAGCAATCATTCTATTGTTTGGAAAATACACACAGTAATTATGGGGAGTTTTAGTGTACCCCATAAAAATCCCGATCTCAGCTGTCAGTTCCAGCTTCTTCCTGGCGTCTTTCGTCACATGTACATAAAAAGATGAGCCAAAAATATTAAAGTGTGAAACATCAGGTTTCTTACCAGTGAAATCCTCTTCAGGTGTACTCATGCCAAGTATCCTATGAGGACATCGATTCTACACAAATACCACAATGTTGCATGCTTCCACCCACAGATGCATCGGTACGCCTTGATCATGCAACATCACTCTTTCTGCACCCACGATCGTTCTGTTCTTTCTTTCTGTAACCCCATTCTTCTGTGGGTTATGAAGTGCTATTGGTTCTCTTTGAATTCCTTCTTTGCTACAGAATTTCTTGAATTTGTTAGAGATGTACTCGCCACCATTATCGCTCCTAAGAGCCTTCACATGTTTCCCTGACTCTTTATCCACCAGTGCCTTAAACTCAAGAATCTTAGAGAATTTATGGTCTTTCTTCTGCATGAATAATATCCAACAATTGTGAGAAAAGTCATCAACAAATATTACATAGTACTTATGCTTTATTGTCGAAGCAACAGAGAATGGTCCACACACGTTTTTATGAACTCTCTCAAGGATCCCTGAAGCTCGGTTCTCCTTCTCATGAAAGGTGGCCTTTAAATACTTCCCCATGGTACACCCCTTGCATGTATCTAACTGATCAAGTGTTCCCATTGGAAGTCCAGTAGAAATATACTGCATGATTTTCAAGGCTCCATGGTGAAGATGGCCTAATCTCCCGTGCCATAATTCGCCCTCATCCCAGCTCACCACTTTTTCCACCTTGCCCATCATTGTTGCACAACCATCTACCTCCATCTTGTAGAGATTCTTAACTCGAATCCCTATATTCTTGGCTTTTCCTATTTTTTTATGTCATAGGAAGGATTTTCCTTCACTAAAAACAACATCATAGCCTCTATCCTCCAACATTGCGACTGCGACTAAATTTTTATTCAAACCTGGTACATGCATTACATATTTTAATTGAAATAGTTTACCTAAATGTATCTGAAAGGTAATAGTACCAATCCCTGTAGCAATGTACCATCCATCATTCCCTATTTTGATATGCATCTAGAGATCCTTCTCCTCCATGCTATTGAAAATTTCCTTGTCTCTCGTCATGTGAAAGGAAGCACCACTATCCAAATACCACACAGATCACAATGCACTTAACACCATGCATGCGATCAATGATAATTCAAGATCAAATTTCGAGGCAAGAGCTTCACCAGATGTATATCCATCGGCCTTCTTGTTCTTCTTATTTTGTGGATAGTTAGTAGCAAAATACCCATGCTCGTGACAGTGAAAACACTTCACCTTGGACATGTCCTGCTTCTTGCCATTCTTGGACTTGGATTTGGAATGGAATTTCTGCCCCTTTCCCTTCTTCGCCTTGGCATCCAAAGCACATTAGTCTTCATCCTCATGCTTAGATGAAGATCCATCTCTAGTATTCTGTCTAAAGTCCTCCTGCACCAAATTTGACCATAGTCATTCCCAATCTGGCAATTTTTCCCATCCATTAATAGAGTCTTCATAACTATACCAACTCTTAGGATGTCCTGGAAGAGCTAGGCCCACCAAATCATCATCCGCAACTTTTATTCCAATGCTCCCCATCTCATCCCGACATTTGACAAACTTTGTTAGATATTTTGGAATGGTGTCACCCTTTTCCATATTAATATTCTTGAGTTTATCTTTGAGCGCCAATTTCCTATGGTCGCTCCTGCTCTGGAATAGATCTGTCAAAGCCTTCCACGTTTCATATGGTGTGGCTTTTACATGGAGGCTTGAGACAATGTGGTCTCATACTCCCTCCAATAGGATCATCCTCGCCTTTGCCACTTTATTTTGCCATGCATCAAGATTTGCAGCATCTGTCACAACGGGTTTAGGAATCTCATTGTCGTTGAATTCCTTCAAGAAATTATCTTTGAGTATTGCCTCCATATTTTACTTCCAAGAAATATAGTTTGAGGAGCCCTCAACTGCATACTCCAACATCAAGCCATTGAAATCCATTTCGATCCTGAATCAGCTGTAGCACCAATAAATTCTTTTTGCAAATTCGAATTCTATCCAGTCACAAACTCAGCTTCTCCTTCACAATTGTGATTTCATGTGCTCTGATACCATGTATAAATTATAAAAAAAGAATGTATATCATGGATTCACCCAATCTAACAATTTACTAAAGTTAAATACTGAATCACTTCTACAAATATTTTACGGAATTAAAAACACAATCGCCAATCACCTGAAGTAAAGAAGAATCAAATCAAACCACAACACATATAATTTCTAGGGGAAAGCTTATTTCTCAAAACCTGACTATCTTATATTGTATATCCAACATGGATCATGAAAAAGTTACATACAAAATTCTTCTCACAAGATCACTCCAGTACTCAGCTAATTATCTCACACGATCATACATAAAACTGACAAATACTTAGCCAATTTACTGCCTCTAGGTAGCTTGCCTTTCTTGCAAAATCCCTAATGAATTCAATCCCTAAAGAATAGGAATGTTTTCCTTCCTTGAATATGCAAGTACCATGGGCACTCCAATGGGTGTTTGGTTGCATGGGTGCAACCCAATAATCCTACAATTGATATTCAACTTCCCTTTCACCTAGATCTCAACTGGGTCTCCACTGGATCTGACATGCAGGTAGCTAATAATAGTAAATCTTCAGTTGAATGTGAGATCATTGATTGTGAATTAATTAATATTTAATTCACTTGATCTCTAACTAATGTATCAAGTAGTTACAACTAGCACAACTGAGTATAACTCACTTACCTGAGTTAAACTGATTACAACCTGCATTAACTAATGCACTACTGCACTTCAAACTCTATTAAAACTAGAATTACTCTGCATGCCTCACCAATTACCTCTAACTCTAAATCCACTAGCTAACTAATTTTATTACTCTTCGTTAACTATTACAAGTTATTTTGAGATTTAGATTACAATTTATTTTCCATTCTAATTTAGGGATAACTAAAATAGACATGCACCAAAAATAGCACTGTGGGCCCCACCCTAGTGTAGGTGTTTAATGCACTAGGCGTGGGTGCTAAAATTTTCTTATTGAATCTCAACATCCTCCTCAACATCCCTAGCTAAATCCTCTTTTACTCATTCTTTCTGTATATGTAAGAGGTTATCCATTTCCTATCAAGCAAGAGAAATAAAAATATTAATACTATAAGTGGGCAATGAGAAAAAAAGGATTAGATGCAATCTTAAATGGTCAGTTTTCTCCAATTTATAGTCACCAACCTAGATTCATCTTAACTTTGGATCTACTTGTGTCTAGAGGGATCAAATATCTTGAGATACAAACCTATTTTATAGTGAAAAGTGATTGTATCCCTCTCAGCTTGTAGTAGATCTGGAGTTAAGATGGATCCATATTGTTTTAATTCCCCCCTTTAAATAGAATATATTCCACATGAATACCCTAGGTCAATATAATGGGTTTTCAATACCATGTGTCAATACCATAGGCCATTTTACTATTATTATTATTATTATTTTATTTTTATAGCGTTATTTTTATTTTGTTTTGACTTAGTTAAAAATTATTGTAACAAATCCCACTTAAATATTAAGAGTATCCATAATAAAGTGAGCATGATGCTTAAATATTTTCCCAAGGAAAAATGTAAATTTCATTAATAAGGTGAAAATTACATGTTGTAGATGCTTTATGGAAGCATATGTCAAAAGTGGTGGCCAGGCCACATTCAAAAATAAGTAGAGTCTGTTTCAATGCATCTCTTCAGAATAAATAAAAGAAGATAAGTCATATCATATAACTGATAAATACATAGAGTGCTATGTGGTGGGGGGAGAGAGAGGTAAAAAGAGAGACATAGAGAGGTAGGGATAGGTGGAGAAATAGAGACAGATAGGGTGGGGAGTGAGTGGGGAAGAGAGAGATGGAGAGAGGCACAAATATGAAGGGGGGAGAGGGGGAATAAGAAAGAGACACATAGATAAAAATATAAATATTATATAGCCATCCTAGATCCATCTTAAGGGCCAAGAGGGATCAAATATCTCAAGGTGAAAATATTTCCTCAAGTTTTGAACACAAAAAAGTGGTTGCACCTCTAGAGATTCGATCCCTCTCAATGCTTGATAGATTTGAGGGCAAGATGGATCTATGATGGTTTAGATAAGGGAAAATCATATTATGCATATCACATTAAAATATATAACATACAAATAGTAGTTATAAATTAAGATATATTTTACCATATAAATTTTTAAAAAATATGGACTAACCATATTTAAATTTAATTAATAAGCACATAAAAACCTAGTTTACAATATAACAAGGTTCTTAACCATGGATATTCACTCCCATTTTACCATGGATATTATTAACTTGTAAAGAGGATTTATTACAATACCATGGGCCAACACCATGACTTATTAATACCAAATGTCAAAAAACCATGATTCATTTCAAAATCAAAATATTTTATAAACATTAAGATCGATTAGTTTCTCCACCTTGTCCCGAGGATGAATCACATTGGTTGGTTCGAAACATCGAACTAATCCTAATGATGTGATTAAATTGAAAGACAATTTATCTACATTATGGATCACAAAATTCTTATATATAACATTAAAATTTAATTTAATTTTATAACATTTTTTTCGAAGGGATAGTGAGGAGATTTATATTCAAAATAAAATCTAGTTTTTAGACCATAACCATTACATATTTTGTCCAACTCCACTATAGTTCTACTTTCAGATGTCTGAAGCACAATAAACCTATGATTGTGACATTTTTTGCCTAAAATGATGAATAAATGCTTAGTATATACTTTGTATTAAACTCTTAGATATAGATAAAAGTTACATAACATCATAAACTAAAAATAGAGAAGAAACTGTAAAAAAACTAGGTTTCCAAGCCATGGAATTCTTCAAAATTAGAGCTCATTAATCAATCTTGTTGCTCTAGATATTGAAATGTATTCCCCTTTTTCATTTCTCTGTCTTCATTGGATTCGACCTCTACTAGTGCTAGTTAAAATCCCACAACAAACATGTATTCCATTTCTACCAATTTACAGTGAATGACTACCATTTCAATCTTGAATGAACTCTGTAGACATTCAATTTTGATCTGCATCAATTCAAGCTTGGAATTGGTCAATAGTTGGAGGGATTTTCAAGCTTTCTCTTCAGCCTCATTTCGCTAGTTGAAGGCACTCAATTGAATTTAGAACCCTTTTCATAATCTATTTGATGTTGAATTTTTCAGTGTTATGAGAAAAGGAGCCAACATTCTCCATGGAGAACATGCACAACCTCAACACTTACTTACAGTTGCTAGCTCGAATTTCCACTGCTTCTCTAGAACAAATCACTTCTTGGTTTAGATCTCTGAGGGTGAAATATAAACTTATCCGTCGAATATAATCCTGTAGGGTCCTATTACAAAGACTGTTATGTCCATCATGAACTTTGATCCCCTTCCTTGTCACAATTGAATGCAGGCTTGATTCATCCATGTCTATTCGACTTCGAGATTATTTTTGGAGGTGAAAATTGGTATGAAGGAAGTGAGGGTAGAGCTCCGACGTGAGGCTAATTGAATGTAAACTCCTTGAACGATTAAAAATTCGAAGTCCAGCGAAAGGAAATGAAAAAAAAGGGAATGTGAGAGGTGACTTCACATGTCATCTGTGCATGTGAGATCGACAAGAGTACTAGAGGGGTGGTGTCTGAGGCCGGGAAATAGAATATGACCACTAGACCATATGGATTGTCACCTACGTAACCTTTATATTCCAAAAATATACTTGCTCTTCAAACCCTCATATATCAACATTTTTAAATGCTTATTGTTGCAAACAATTGTTCATTTATTTTGTTGTTAGGAGTGATTGACCTTTGGGCGAAATTTAACATACATCTATTATTAAATTTTATAATCTCTTGGTTATATCTTGTTCCTTTATTAGTTAAAGTATCTCTTGTTGAACTCAAATTCCTTAGAACATGATAAAGTTCAATTAGTTCACATGGTTGAAGTTTTAGGAGAATCTGAAACACAATGGGAGAGAGGTTACAATTGTGCTAGCATTTAGCCTCCCAAAACCACGAGATTACTAATATCAATGAATCGCCAAATGTCATGATTTTTTGGGTATTCTTTTCAATGGCTAGCTCTGAAACTTTCCAAAGAGAAAGGAACTACACTTGATGTTTGGTTGCCACCCCCAATCCCCAAGCATATTGTATCTCGATTTTTTCATCGGGGTGAAGGATCACTCCTCCTACTCCTGCCACCTCTAATTATAACATTTTAAAAATTAAATCTTAAAGAAAAAGGTATGGGAGAGAGTGTTTTATGTAATTTTTTGTAAAAAATTACATGTGGCCTCAATTAAAAAATAATAAAAGGTTAAAGTTATGGGTGAGAGTGTTGTATGTAAATTTTTGTAAACATTTAGATGTGGACTCAATTAAAAAATAATAAAAGGTTAAAAACTAATTGTGTGGAGAGGCACTCTTCAAGATAGCATCCCTCCAACTTATTAGCACAACCTAACCCGAGGGCATCACATACTGCCAACTTATTAGTAGAGTGTTACCCTGAGGGCATCAAGGAGAATTGACCCTGTGACCTCCCATTAGCGAGGTGCTTTAGCAATGGGAAATAAACTAATTGAGGTAACCTTCTAGACATAGGTATGGAAAATATGTTGTAATATGTTGTAATTATTTTAACTTGGTCAAAATAAAATAAAAATGAAAATTAAATCAAAATTAAAATAAAAGAAAAAAATTAATAATGATAATTATCAATAAAACATTTTAACTTCCATAAATTACATAAAACTAAAACTAAAATTAAATAAAATAAAAATTGATAGTTATATTTATAATTAATAATAAAATCAGTCTAGATCCATCTTAACTTCAAAAATGGATCAAATTTCTTGAGATGCAAACCTCTTTTAAAGTGAAAAGAGGTTTGGTCCTTCTAAACTCGTGGTAGATCCGGAGTTAAGACAATAACTATAAGTTAAAATAAAGTGTAATGACAATAATTTTAACTTAAAATAAATTTCTAGTTCAATTCATTATTATTATTATTATTTTAATCTTTTCAACCGTGAGATGTACTGTGAAGTAAGTGTTTTGACATGTATAATAGATCAATGCCTATCAATGTCTTTTAAACATTAAATTTATATCAATATACTAATAAATAACTATTATAAAATTCTTTTATTCCATATTTTGATATAAAATTCCATTAATACATTTGCTTATTTATAAAAATAAATAAAATAACTATTATAAAATTGTTTTATTCCATATTTTAATGTAAAATTCCATTAATACATTTACTTATTTATAAAAATAAATAAAAATATTTATTAGATTAATGTGATCTAAAAATAAAATAAAAGTATTTTCATATCTCAACCACCCATTAATATTAATATTCAAAATTTCTATTAATTTCTTAGAATTTTTTATATAAATAACTTCCCAAGTTTGAACAATCCATTCATATTTAACTGGTATTTATTTATGCGGTTAAACCAAAAAACATCACACCCTCATACCAAACTCAAGTGAGCTTTCTCTTTTAAGCATTAAATTCTATAAATGGGTAAATATTTTTTAACCTTTAACCTAAAATAAAAAGAAATTAAATTAAATATATGGGGTTCGAAACTGTTATGAAATTAAATTAAATAAAAATGCCGAATTTTCATGGTTACAAATGGTTTTCATTGACCAATAGGCCTTGCTTATTTCCGTGTAATTCGGCCCAAGGCCGGAAGAGCTTATTGTCTATTCATGTTTATAAATATGGCCATTTATGATCGCATCTTATCATCGTATTTCTCAATTCTCATCGCCCCCTCCCCCGGATACTAGCCATTTTCTTTTCTTTGCTTTTAGCAAGTAATCGCATAAATATTGAGAAGGATTTCATTCATCTCATAATCTGATAAATATCAACAAGGATTTGTCTCAGTCATGGCAGAGTGGATGATGAGAAGCGAGGATGAGGAGGAGTAATATTTGATGAGCGTCGATGAGGAGGATTCGATGAGCGGAGGTGATGAAAATGAAGAAAATGAATTCTACCACTAGTGTCAAAGCCAAAGGTATATTTTTCTAAATAATTCACAGGAGAGAATGGTTTCTAGGTCGAGTGGGAGCAATGGTGGAAGATGGTAGGTTTAGGGTCAAGAAATTTAAAGACCAAAATTACTAGATGTGTAAAATGTAGATGGAATATTATCTACATCATAAATATCTGTAACTACCATTGAGCGGAAAATCAAATAACTTGACAAGTATGACAAATGAAGAATGGGATCTTCTCGACTTAAAGACACTAGGAACAATATGGTTGTGTTTGGCAGCGTTAGTGGCATTCAAAATTTCAAAGGAAACAATAACAGAAGGTTTAATAGTGACACTGGAAAAATTATATGAAAAACCCTCGACCTCAAATAAGGTATTACTTATGAAGCGTCTATTTAATATGAAGTGTCTATTTAATATGAATATTTTAGAAGGTGGATCTGTTACTGTTCATTTAAATGAATTTAACACCGTTACTATTCACTTAAGTTCTGTAGGGGTAAATTTTGATGACGAAGTTAAGGCTCTGTTATTTCTGTGCTCGTTGCCAAAAAGTTGGAATGGCTTAATTATGGCTATTAGGAAATCTGTCTCTAGATCTAGTACTTTAAATATTGATGATGTTGGTGGTGTCAACCTTAGAAATGAAAAGCAATAGAAAAGCTCCGATGAGACATCACGTAATTCTTTGACTATAGAGACTAGGAGAAGAAAAAAGGAAATAGGAAGGAGCTCGAGAAATCATAGTAATTCAATAAAATTCATATCCAAATCCAAATCATGGATAATGTACTAAAAATGTGGGAAGAAAAGACTTCTGAAGAAAGACTGCAAATCTCAGAAGGGAAAAGGAGGTGGGCAATAAGAGAACAATCATGAAGTGAATGTGACAACTGATGTGTTGCAATATTCTTTGATTCTTTCATTAGAGAATATTATTGATGTATGGGTGGTAGATTATGGGGCTTCATTCCATTCCACACCTGATCAGAAACATTTTCATGACTATGTTCAAGGATATTTTGGATAGGTTCATTTGGGTGATTATAAACACTGTAAAATCATTGGAATGGGTAAGGTTTTTATAAAGTAACAAAATGGAAAACAATCACTATTGAAGGAGGTAAGGCACGTTCCATATCTGAAGAAAAAAATAATTTCAACATGGTATTTATGTGGTGAAGGTTGTGTAACTAATTTTATAGGAAAAACCTGGAAGGTCACTAAAGGAGCCCTGGTAATAGCAAAAGGAGAAAATTTTGGTATATTGTATTTATGCAATGGTATTTCTAATTAGATTCATTCTTTAACATCCACATGAGAAGATACGACACTATGGCATTATAGGCTCGGGAACATGGGTTAGAAGGGGATGCAGATTCTTTTCTCAAGAAATTTGTTGTCGGGTTTGAAGCATGTTGATTTGGATTTTTGTGAAAATTGTGTTTATGGAAAGCATAAGAGAGTCAGATTTATCAGAATTGGGAAAGTAAATAAGAACCTAGACTTATTGTATTCGAAATAAATATGATGTATTTGATACTTTTAAGAAATGGAAAGCTTCGATTAAGAATGAGACAAGAAAGAAATTAAAGTTTCTAAGATCAAACAATGGACGTGAATACTGTTGGAAAGAGTTTGAAAAAAACTATTTAGAGCATGGAATTCGTAGAGAGAAGATAGTTCTAGGAACACCACAAGAAAATGGTTTGTCAGAAAGGATGAACATGACAACCATGGAGCATGCAAGGTGCATGAGATTGCATGCAATATTGCCCTTAAAATTTTGGGCAGATCCTATAGATACTATTTTTTATCTAATAGACAAAGGACGTTCAAGTCTTCTACTCATGGTAGTGATTCCTCTTTGATAATAAGTAGGCATTGGGGTGAGATAGAAGTGATTTATAATGGGATGGTATGGTAGTCATGATGATGTGGGATGCATGTGTTCTTGTGGAGGCAATGTTATGGTTGGATTAGCTACCCAACTAATCACCATCATAGGGTGATTGAACACATGGTATTCTTGCCGAGTTACGATAGGATTTGGGCATGACGCAAGTCATGAGAAAAGTTATTTGGATCTAAATATGGAGATGTCATTCTTGGCAATGGAGTTTTCTAGGATGTTGGATGTCAAGGATGACACCTTTTTTAGAGTGGGGGAGGATGTTAGGACTCCGATCTTGGAACCCCCAAGGAGTGTTGAAAAACAAAAATCATAGTAAGGGCACACCCATGATGTGCAATGGGCACCCGTGTTTGGTTAGAGGTGACTCGGTTCAATTAAAGATGACTCAAGTGGAGTCATTCAGTTAAAGGCGTCTTAGGTGGATATGTATGGTTATGTACGATTCCAGCATCGATTAAAGGCACTCATGAGTATAGCGGTCAATTATGTGCAACAGAAGGGTGAGCGCATCATAGAGGGCACGCCGTGTCGGGCAGGCAATCGACCATTATGTAGAGCGATCGGGCATAGAGGCAACACGAGAGACACAAGTTGGGCACCCGAGGCGAGAAAGTCACTCGGAAATGCGACGAGTGGGCGAGTCGTGATGGGCTACACGAGTCTTGATGGGTTTCATGAGTCATGATGGGAAAGTCGTGGGAAGCACAGGCGGGCTGACCCATGACCAAACAATATTAAAGGGGTGTGTGTTAAGTGTGTGCACAGTTCGACCAGACACACATGGGCGAGCCGACCCATAGTGAAACCAAAGGACGCGTCGATTCATGAAGAATCGCCATCGGTGGAGGGAATATATATACATGGTAGAGACATTCGGTGGAAGGAGGCATCGAATCATCAAACCATAAAACATAAATTCAGAGATAAATGAAGTGCGAAGAAGGTCGAGGTATATGGGTAGAGGTGCAGTGGATATGCAAGACTAATTTATTCCAAAGGGGAGTTTTTGGGTTTCCACAGGTCAGGTGAAGAGATGAATGCCAAGTGTACAGGATGCAGGGTAGTATTATACCCAACGGTAGCATGACACACGACTGTAGCACCGGCAGTGTGGGTGGAACAAAACATAAGGCCACTGCACATAGTGTTCAGGAAGAGTCATGTTACGGTGGGCTGCAGTGGCGTATTGCGACATAACAAGACCAAAGACCAAGGAGGAAATAGGTTTCACGATGACACAACAAAGTTGGTAGGGTAAACAGAGAGTTAGGTTGCAAAAGGATGGGGTGACACAGTAGTGCAAGCCAAGGGTTGCACGATGAGATAATAAGTCAGGAAGGGAATGTCGAAGCTCCATGATGATGACGACGTTCGGAAAGAAACGTGCAGGGGAAATGTGGTAGTATTTGTGAAGTGCATGACTGGTGCCCGAGGTTGAAAAAAAAGTGTGCAGGTTGTTCATAGGCTCCGCGAATTGGATAAATTTGTAAATTTTTGTAATATTGTACATTACTGAATTATAATTGAGAATTGAGACTAATTCAGGAGTTTCCCATCCCATTTATGATATGTGTGTACACTTTTGAAGGAAATTTATTTCTGCTACATATGAAGATTAACTGATGAAAGATAAATGAAATTCTTTCCATTGCATGATAACACAGTGAAAATTTGGTTAAGTGTTGAGTATGTGTAGTTTTTGAAGTCAAGTAGTGTTGAAACAAAAAAATTCAGTGGTGCCACACTCGCCTATGTGTTGGTTGGAAGACACCACTAGCATAGGGGTTCGATAAAGAGTGAGGGAGGTAGGAGAGAGAATGAGAGAGAGGAAGGAAGAGAGAGGTGGTGAGAAATATGGGGTTGGATGGGGGAGAGAGGCAGAAAAGAAAAAATACAGAGAGATAGAGGCGGAGAGAGAGAGAGGAAGTGAAAAGGGAGATATGGGGAGAGAGTGAGGGAGAGAGGAGAGGAGGGAAGATAGAGAAGAGGATAGGAGAGATATAGGGATCGAAGGGGAAGAGAGGGAGAGGGAGACACAGAGATGGAGCGAAGAGAGAGAAGGAGACACAGATATGGAGGGGAGAGATAGAATGAGAGAGGGAGAGAGATAGTGGAAAAGTTGGAGGGAAAAGAGAGGGAGAGTGATGGGAGGGGGAGAGACAAAGGGAGGTGGGAGAGAAAGGAAGAGAGGGATGACTCAAGAGGGAGAGGGAGAGGGAGAGAGAGAGAGAGGGAGAGATATGGAGTTGTAGGAGGAGAGAGATGGAGTGAAGAATAAAGAAATAGAGGGAGAAAGTCAGAGAGATAGAGGGAGTGAAAAGGGAGAGATGGAGAGAGAGTGAGGGAGAGAGGAGAGTAGGAATAAAGAGATTGAGAAGGAGAGAGAGGGGGGGAGAGAAGGGGAAGAGAGAGAGAGAGGGAGAGGTAGAGAAAGAGATAGATAGATATGGTGAGAGTGTATGTATGTTTTGGGTGTGAGATAGAAAGGAAAAGAAGGAGAGATGGAAATATATATATATATATATATATATATATATATATATATATATATATATATATATATATATATATATAGTTAGAGGGGGGAGAGGGAAGAAGATAGAGATAGAGGGAGGAAGAGAGATAGATATGGAGATAATGTTTTTTTATGTTTGGGGAGGTGAGATAGAGATATGAAGAAGAACATATGGTGATATATATAGATATAGATGGTGGGGGAGAGAGAGGGGAAAAGAGAGATACATAGTGAGGAAAGGATAGGCAGAGAAAGAGAGAGAGGGATAGGGGGAGTGTGAGAGAGGAAGAGAGAGAGAGATTGGGGAGAGAGATATTGGGGGAGAGAGAGAAGGAGAGAGGGAGGGAGATAGGCACAAAGATGAAGGGGGATAGAGGGGGAATAAGAAAGAGACACATATATAAAAATATAGATACTATATAGTATTATATAACCAACCTAGAACCATCTTAACATTGGATCTATCAAGCACTGAGAGGGATCAAATTTCTCAAGGTGCAAATATTTCCTCAAGTTTTGAACACAAAAAAGAGGTTTGAAACTCTAGAGATTTGATCCTCTTGGAACTTGATAGATCTAAGGTTAATATGGATCTAAGCTGGTTTAGATACAAGAAAATATTACTATACATATCACATTAAATATATAATATATAAATAGTAGTTATAAATTAAGATCTATTTCACCATATAAAATAAAATAAATATGGGATAACCATATTCAAATTTAATTAATAAGCACATAAAAACCTAGTTTACAATATAAGAAGGTTCATAACCATGGATATTATTAACTTGTAAATAGGATTTCTTACAATACCATGGGCCAACGCCATGACTTATTAATACCACATGCCAAAAAATAGTAACTCATTTAAAAATCAAAATATTTTATAAATATTTTATTTTAATTTATTTTTATAACATTTTTTCCAAAAGTGTGGTTAGGAGATTTCTATTCAAAAGAAAATCTAGTTTTCAGACCATAACCCTTACATATTTTGTTCAGTTCCACTATAATTCTACTTTCAAATGTCCAAAGCACAAGAAGCCTATGCTTATGACATTATTTTCCTATAATTATTAATAAATGCTTATTATATACTCTGTTGTAAACTCCTAGATATAGAAAAAAAGCTACATAACATCATAAACTAAAATAGATAAGAAATGGTAAAAAAACTAGCCTTCAAAGCCAAGAACTTCTTCAAAATTGGAGCTCATTAATCAATATTGATGCTCATGATATTGAAATATATTCCCTTTTTTCCTTGTTGAGTCTTCATTGGCTTTGACCTACGCTGGTTCTAGTTGAAATCCTACAACAAACGTGTCTTCCATTTCTGCCAATTTTCAGTGAATGACAGCCATTTCGGCCTTGAATGAACTCTGTAGACATTCAATTTTGATCTGCTTCAATTCAAGCTTGGAATTTGTCAATAATTGGAGGGATTTCTAAGCTTTCTCTTTAGCCTCGTTTCGCTAGTTGAAGGCACACAATTTCCTTTAGAACTCGTTCCATAATTTATTTGATGTTGAATTTTTCAATGTTATGAGAAGAGGAGAAAATATTCTCCATGGAGAACATGCACAACCTCAAAACTTACTTACAGTTGTTGGCTTGAATTTCCACTACTTCTCTAGAACAAATCACTACTTGCTTTAGATAGTTAAGGGTGAAATATAAAGTTATCCATCAAATATAATCATGTAGAGTCCTATTGCAGAGACTGGCATATACATCATGAACTTTGATCCCCTTCCTTGTCACAATTGAATGCAGGCCTAGTTCATCCATGCCTATTCGACTTCAAGATTATTTTTGGAGGTACAAATTGATATGAAGGAAGTGAGGGAAGAGCTCCGATGTGAGGCAAATTGAATGAAAACTCCTCGACCGATTAAAATTTTTTAGTCCAATGCAAGGCAATGAAAACAAAGGGCATTTGAGAGGTGACTTCACATGCCATCTGTGGATGCGAGATCGACAAGAGTACTAAAGGGGTGGCATCTAGGCTAGGAAATAAATGATGACTACTAGATAATATGGGTCGTCACCTATGTAACCTTTATACTCCAAAAATATACTTGCTCTTCAAACCCTCATATATCAACATTTTTAAATGCTCATTGATGCAAATAATTTTTTCCTTTTTTTCTTTTAAGAGGGGTCATGGAAATGGGGAATTTAACATACACCTATTATTCAATTTTATAATCCCTTGGTTCAATCTTGTTCCTTTATTAGCTAAAGTATCCAGTTTTTAATTCAGTTATGAGTTTATCTAAAGAGAGGTAGCCTCCAAAACACGTGATATTACTATCAATGAATCGCCAAATATCACTATTTTTTGGATCTTCTTTTCAATGCCTAGCTCTAAAACTTTCCAAAGAGAAAGGAACTCCACTTGATGGTTGGGTTCCACCTCCAATCCCCAAGCATATTGTATCTCGATTTTTTCATCGAGGTGAAGGATCACCCCTCCCGCTCCTGCCACCTCTGATTTATAAAAAAATTAAAATTAAATCTAAAGGAAGTGTGTTGTATGTAAATGTTTGTAAACATTTACATGTGGTCTCAATTAAAAAATAATAAAATTTTAAAGGTATGGGGGAGAGTGTCGTATGTAAATTTTTGTAAACATTTACATGTGGCCTCAAATAAAAAATAATAAAAGGTGAAAAATTAATTGCGTGGAGAGGCACTCTTCATAAAATCCTGCCAACTTGTTTAGGATAAAATCCTGCCAACTTTTTAGCACAACCTAACATGAGGGCATCACATACCGCCAACTTATTAGTAGAGCATTACCCTAAGGGCATCAAGGAGAATTCACCCCGTGACCTCCCATTAGCGAGGTGCTTTAGCAATGAAATCGACTAATTGAGGTAACCTTCGGGACATGCTTATGGAAAATATGTTGTAATATGTTGTAAATATTTTAACTTGGTCAAAATAAAATAAAAAGAAAAGAAAAAAATTAATAATGATAATTATCAATAAAACATTTTAACTTCCATAAATTACATAAAAATAAAACTAAAAATAAAATAAAATTAAAATTAAAAATCAATAATTATATTTATAATTAATTATATTTAATAATAAAATGAGTCTAGATCCATCTTAACTTCGAAGAGGGATCAAATTTCTTGAGATGCAAACCTCTTTTACAGTGAAAAGAGATTTGGTCCCTCTAAACTCTTGGTAGTCTAGAGTTAAGGCAATAATTATAACTTAAAATAATGTGTAATGACAATAATTATAACTTAAAATAAAATTATAGTTCAATTAACTATTATTATTTTAATATTTTCAACCTCAGATGTACCGTGAAATAAGTGTTTTGATGCGTATAATAGATCAAAGTCTATGAATGCTTTTTAAACATTAAATTTATATCAATATACTAATAAATAACTATTATAAAATTGTTTTATTCCATATTTTAATATAAAATTACATTAATACATTTCCTTATTTATAAAAATAAATAAAATAACTATTATAAAATTGTTTTATTCCATATTTTAATGTAAAATTCCATTAATACATTTCCTTATTTATAAAAATAAATAAAAATATTTATTAGATTAATGTGATCTAACAATAAAATAAAAGTATTTTCATATCTCAACCACCCATTAATATTAATATTCAAATTTTCTATTAATTTCTTAAAATTTTGTATATAAATAACTTCCCAAGTTTGAGTAATCCATTCATATTTAACTAGTGTTTATTTATGTGGTTAAACCAAAATGCATCACACCCTCATACCAAACTCAAGTTAACTTACTCTTTTAAGGGAGTGATAAGGGAGAAATGCAGATGGAATGAGGGAGAAAGGAGACGAGTGAAGGGTGAGAAAAGGAGAGGATAGAGATAGGGAAAGAAAGGGAAGAGAGAGTCTGGGAGACATAAATATAGAGTGGGGAGAGAGGGGGAGAGCGATAATGGGAGATAGAGGGAGATAGTGACAAAGTTGGAGGGTGGAGAGAGAGATATTTTGTGTGATGGGGGAGAGATAGAGGGAGGCGGGAGAGGAAGGACGGAAGAGAGAGAGAGAGGAGAGAGAGATGGAGTAGGAAGGGAAGAAATACATAAAAGAGAGAAAGGTGGAGAAGGATAGGGAGTGACAAGGGAGAGATGGACAGATGGCGAGGGAGAGAGAGAGAGAGAGAGAGGAATATGGAGACAAGGGGAAGAGAGAGAGAGAGAGATATGGAGACAAGGGGAAGAGAGATAGATATGGGGAGAGAGAGAGAGAGGGAGTAAGAGAGATAGATGTATGATGTACATTAATTTCAAAGTAATTGGATTAATAATGTGCATTGATTTCAGCGTAAGCACATCTCTGCCCCCTCCATCTATATATCTAACTTCCATTGTCTCTCCTTTTGTATCTCTCCATCTCACCCCCCAAACATACACACACTCTCTCCATATCTATCTATCTCTCTCTTTTCCTTCTCTCTCTAACACTTCTCACTCCATATCTATCTATCTCTCTCTCTCTTTCTCCCTCCATTTTCCACTCCCTCTCTCTATCTCTGTATGAGGTTGATATAGAGAGATAAATAAGGAGAGACAGAGGGAGATAGTGATAAAGAGGGAAGGAGAAAGAGACAAAGAGAGAGAGAGAGAGAGAGAGAGAGAGAGAGAGAGATGTGTCTAGGGGGTTGAGATAGAGATACACCTAAGGAGATATGGACGAGGTATAGATATAGATGGAAAGGGGATAGTGTGAAGAAGAGAAATATAGAGAAAGTGAGGGAGAGGTGGAGAGAGAGAGGCAGGGAGAGAGAGAGGTGGAGAGAGAGGAGAGAGGGAGGGATATAGACATAGAATGGAATGTGGAGAGAGAGGGAAGAATAAAGAGACACACAGAGACAAATAGAGACATATAAGTTAGATCTAGAAAGTCATGAATTTTTTTTCAGTGAAATAGATGTATTTATTTTAGTGTAGTTCTTTATTTCTACTCCTATTTTATCTCTTGCACTAGACACATTGATTTCAGTGTAGATGTCGATTTCTAATCCTATTTAATACCTTACACTGGATGCATTGATTTCAGTGTAGATATTGATTTCTAATCATATTTGATCACTTTCACTAGATGCATTGACTTTAGTGTATATATCAATTTCTAATCCTATTTAATACCTTATACTAGATGCATTGATTTCAGTGTAGATGTTGATTTCTACTCCTATTTGATTGCCTTCACTAGATTCATTGGTTTTAGTGTAGATATTGATTTATAATCCTATATAATCACTTGCACTAGATGCATTAATTTCAGTGTAGATGTCGATTTCTAATCCTATTTAATACCTTGTACTAGATGCATTGATTTTAGTGTAGATGTTGATTTCTACTCCTATTTGATTTCTTGCACTAGATGCATTGGTTTTAGTGTAGATATTGATTTATCTATATGATTTATTTCACTAGATGCATTAATTTCAGTGTAGATGTCGATTTCTAATCCTATTTAATACCTTACACTAGATGCATTCATATCAGTGTATATGTTTATTTCTACTCCTATTTGATTGCCTACACTGGATGCATTGGTTTTAGTGTAGATATTGATTTCTAATCCTATTTGATTGTTTTCACTGGAGGAATTGGTTTTAGTGTAGATATTGATTTATAATCCTATATGATCGCTTGCACTAGATGCATTGATTTCATTGTAGATGTCAATTCCTGATACTATTTAATACCTTACACTAGATGCATTGATTTCAGTGTAGATGTTGATTTCTACTCCTATTTGATTGCTTGCACTGGATGCATTGTTTTTAGTGTAAATATTGATTTCTAATCCTACTTGATTTCTTGCACAAGATGCATTGATTTTAGTGTAGATGTTGATTTATAATCCTATTTGATTGTTTTCATTAGATATAATGATTTTAGTTTAGATGTTGGTTTTTGATCATATTTTATAGTTTGCACTAGATGCATTGATTTCAGTGTAGATGTTGATTTCTGATTTGATGCAACTAGATGTATGATGTACATTAATTTAAATTAATTAGATTAATAATGTGCATTATTATCAGTTTAAGCACATCTTTTCCTCCTCCATCTATATATCTATCTTCCATTGTCTCTCCTTCTTTATCTCTCTATCTCACCCCCCAAACATACACACACTCTCTCCATATATATATATATCCCTCCCTTTTCCACTCCCTCTCTCTCTATCTTCCACTTCTCTCTCTCTAACACTTATCTCTCCATATCTATCTTTCTATCTATCTCTATCTTTCTCCCTCCATTTTCCACTCTCTCTCTCTCTCTCTCTCTCTCTCTCTCTCTCTATATATATATATATATATATATATATATATATATCTTACTCCCTCCCTGTCTTTTCCCCTCTCTTCGTCCCTCTCTCCCCCATTCCATCTATATCTCTATCTCACCCCCAAAACATACAAGCTCTCTCTCGGTGCACGCAAATAAACATTATTCATGACGTCAATTGACATTAATTGACTTATTTGTTACATTAATTCAATCATAAATACAATACTTGAATTTTCATCCTAAATAAAATGTTCACTTACCCGAAAGGTCTTCTTGTTAAAACTGTAAACTATTTGTAATTGGTTACGTTCTTATTATTCCCATTTTCTAGGGATAATGGCCCTCATACATCCACTAGTACAATACAATATACTCTAACCATATGGTTGTAGACTGCTCTAATAGCTCCTCTCGGTCATACCTTGTACATGCCTGGTCCTTCGGCTCCCAATATGCAACTCCTGCCTCTATCAATGCTCTAAGTACATCTAGCCACTGAATCTCAGTTTTCCAATCTTCCCTCTAGTTGATTGTTCATCCACCAACACATCAATACATCGAGACTCCTATTGAGTTGTTCATAGCTTTACTTGTGAACAACCCTCAATCTTCCCATTGCTTCTCCTCAGCTACTCAGGGACTTCATCCCACTATGGTCTTCCTATGCTGCAAAAATGAAGACCAACATAGGACACGGAGGGCTGCCACCTATCATTGCAAGATTTCCATATCTCACAATGAACACAATCTAGGAGGATTTCCCATCATCTATTGTGGAAGTCTTTCTCCACACACAAGTCTCAGGCTCCACAATTTTTCTCTTAGTTGATCAGACCCTTGAGATCCATAACTGCTACAATAGTAGTCACCTTCGTCTATCAAGGTGCTTCACTTTGGCTCCAAAATGTACAACATCATGTTGTCCTCCAGCAGACCATATGTACCTAATCTCGTCCATAATTGGTATTCTCTCACATTTCCCTCCAACAGTCCACAAGAGACCAATTCCACATTGTAGCATATTCATCTCTTCATGGTTACATGTTTCTTCAACCAAATATTGCATTTGTAATAATTTTTATTTAATGAGTTTCTTTTTTATTTTATTTCTACCCTTAGAATTAAGATTCCACATTCTTTCAAGGTTGTGGCCATAGAGGTTCTAGGTCATTTTTACAGGCAGAAAATACTCCTCTTTGAATCATCTGTATGGAGGAGAATGTCAATGCAAGAAAAATCCCATTCATAAATTTGAAATTTTACAACTTGTGAAAAATCGAATTTACGAGCTTGTGAAACTTCAAGTTCAAGAAATTTTATTTCTTTGCATTCACATTCCCCTCCACGTAGATGTAAATGCCATAGAATTTATATGGCCACAATCTTACCTTGTAAGAAGAAGAAGATGGGACCTTTCTTCTAAGGGCAGAAATAAAATCATTAAGGAACAATTATTACAAATGAAATATTTGGTTGAATAAATATGTAACCATGAAGAGCTCAAGAAAAAATTGCATCCTTTACAATGAACCTTAAATCTTGTACTAGGGTGTTGAATCACTCCAACACAATCCTATATTAGGGTGTTGAATCACTCCAGAAGCTAGAAAACACAATCATGTAATAGGGTGTTGAATCACTCCTGTATTAGTAAAATAATGTTCATAATGAGAATTTTTTCTAAATTTTTATAAAAGGGAAAGTTAATCAATGTATTAATAATCCATGAAAAATATATTGAAAAAGTAAACAAACTTTGACAGTGATAGTCATATGGTTGATTCAAAAAGATGGGGGCGAAAAATATGTTTATAACTACCCATTAGATACTCAATAAATCTCTTTAACCCAAAGAATTCATAAATCTAACACAATGGATACATAAATCTCACAATGATAACAATTTACACATAAATCTAGATCATGAAGCTCTCTCACTCAAAGAAATTCCAATGCTCTCGTATTATTTACATTTTAAGAGAACGCAACAATATACTCATAAATCTAACACAATGGATACATAAATCTCACAATGATGACAATTTACACATAGATCTAGACCATGACTTTAGTCTAGGTTAGTTTTACAATAATTACTTTTCTTCTTTTAATTATAATTGGATTGAAAGTAATTAGTTTCCAAAATTTAACTATATTTAACACCTTTGTTCTTCTATCAACCACAATTAGTAATGTATTTGTATTGGTCATTAAGATACACCATTGGTTAAAACAAATTATAAAATGGATTTTCTCCCAATTAAAGTTACAAACCCTTTAATACGTCAGTTGAAAGATATATGATGAATTAATATGTCTTGTCTTATCCATCATGTATCTCATAGTTTGTGAACACCCTTGGAGTTATATGAAACAATTGGATGTGTTCATGCAACACATAATTTTGAGTACCCTAGTACATTTTTTTACAACATCCATCACTGAGGAAAGTCGGATCGAAAATCAGTTGATCATCTATAAAGTATTTTAACTATTCCCTCTACCTGATGTTGTACTTCATCTTCAAAATGGTTATGTTTCATTCCTTTTTCTATTGGTGTCAATATATCTCTGATTATTATTTTTATGTTGGTGTCAATATAAGGCTTACTTTCATTTATTGTATTTTCGTACTCTCATCCATTCTCATTTAATATGTTTGGAATTATTAGAGCAGAAAATTTTAGATTTGGAAAGCAAGGAATCTGACTATAGTTGGCTAAAAAATGCACTGTAAAGGTTGATTATATCAAGGCTCGTCCTCCCTTATTCATATGCTTTTGCAATTAATATGTTTGGAGATGAGATATTGGGAAATATATGTTGACACCAACAGAAAAGGAAGTCAAACAAAATATTTTTTAACATCATCAAGAGTAGTTGGAACTAACAGTAGAGAGACTTTCAAAGGTTTTTGAGGAGCTTTTTTATCGTCTTAAGAAGACATACTATTGGCCCATGGTATTGTAACAAATTCCACTTAAAGATTAAGAGTATCCATAATAAAGTGAGCATTATGCTTAAATTTTTTCCCAGGGAAAAATCGTAACTTTCATTAATAAGGTGAAAATTACATGTTGTAGATGCTTCATGGAAGCATATGTCAAAAGTGGTGTCCATGCCACATTCAACTATAAGTAGAGTTTGTTACAATACATATATTCAGAATAAATACAAGAAGATAAGCCATATCACATAACTGATGAATACATAGAGTGATGTTAGAAGTCAAAATAAACCATCCAAAATCAAGGCAATGCTTCCCCCTATGTTGGTCTGTCATCATATGGTCTACGGAAATACTGATAGAACTGATGGCCATTCTGCTCATGGATCATCCATTGTTCCCTTGGTTGGTGTGCTGCCTCCTTGAAAATTGAATCAGAAAGGTGATTCCTCTCCCTGTAAATATGATGACAAGAAATAATATCAAATTGAGATTTCAGAAGAGGGATCTCATCCAACAGGTTCTAAAGTGTGTGCACGTGACAAATGGATTGTTGATTGATCCAATCTATGATAATTTTTGAGTCACCAAAAATCTTAATTTGATTGCATCCTTTTGATATTGCAAAAGAGATAAGCTATCTGAGGCAAGAAAGTTCAAAAAAATTGTTATTTCCTCTGCCAAAGCTTATTTTTAATTTGAAAAATGTCCCTTATGAAGGTATAATTCTGCTCCCCCACCACATCCATTTTTTTGTGTAGATCCATCAAAGTATGCCCAATGATATCATTTGTCAATAAATTAATGAATAATAGTTTTGTGAGGTGGATTTACAGTCTCATCGGATATCATGTGATATAAGGAGATGGTGTGAGCAGATATGATGGTCCAATTGGGAGGTTTCTCCTGGAAGATGAGATTGTTCCTAGCAAGCCAAGTGCCCTAGCAGGAAACTAAAGGGATATTGTGGAGCTTAAGGGGTTGGGAACTGTTCCACCAATAATCCCAAGCATTGGATACAGATGGGTGATTCCATGAAAGTATGATATTGGGGACATTAATCAATTGATTCCATGGGGAAGAGGATGTGGGGCCATGCAATAACATGTGGTCTACATCCTCAACCGCACTCCTATAGAGAGAAAACCATCAAGGGCCAAGGAAAGAACGTTTCTGAAGATTTACTCCAGTAGGAATCTTGTCACGAAGAATGCACCACATGAATAATATGGCCTTAGGTGGACATTTCAATTTCCATAATGGGTGTCACCACCATAGAATCTCCAGAGGATGATGATCAACATATATGATAGGATAGCCTTCCTTCAGGGAATAATAATCATGCTTCGAGGATGCCCAAATGAGTTCATCCTCTCTCTCTTAAATCATAACATGTGACTCGTCCAATGCATTAGTGTAATTGGACCAATATTGTTTTCAAGGTGGAGGAATGTGAAGTTCTTGGTATGATTTCCATGCTTGAGAGAAAATCATGGAATTGTCAATGTTAGTAGCATGATCAAGCATGGAAATACCAGCATCCTCCAAGAATTGAATGAGCTCCGGTGGGAGAAGGTGAGAATTTCCACATCTAGACCAAGGGTCCCTCCCAATCCGAACATGTCGACCATGTTAGTGGTTGTCAGTCACTAGTGATAAAATGTACTCTTTCAAGGTTAGTTGATAGGGTCCTAGGTAAAACTTTATAGTTTCAAATAAATTCTCAAATAAAAAATTTTCACTAGATGTTGTCTAGGTCAAATGCTGCTCCCTCCACCCACTCATGGTCATCATCAATTTCAAGGTCATGTAATTCATTTAAGTGTCTAGGGTCATAAATCAGTTAACATACCATCATCTAGGTCATGGTTTAGGGCTACTTTTGTCTTGTCACCATAATTTCAACCATGTCATGTAAGAAAGGAAATAAGAGTCATTATCATTAATGAAGTCACATTCATTGGGAGTTAGAAAAGTTAGGAAATAAAAAAAAGGTAGCTTGACCTTTTTGCAAATAATTATGCTACATTGTCAAAATATTTCAAAATATATTTTTCTCAAAGTACATATGATGTCACTAAAGCCAAAAGAAAAGTTTGTAAGTTTTAAAGGGGAATGAAGTTTCTCTTGAGTTCATTTCATCCTTTAGTTTTCAAATATTTCCTCTCTCATGCTCCATAAATATCCACTTCCATCCAAAGATAGAATTCAACCACCAAAAACTGATCTAGACTATTGCACGCTACGTTTCTGCTCCTTGTTACATTTCTGGGGAAGCCACGCTATGATTCTGGCAATCTGCTACGTTTTTGTCATTCATGCTCCAAAAATCTATCAGAAGTGTCAAATCAACATTTCTCAAGTTTCATATACTTCTAAGTCAGTAAGTGAACATTCCTCACCTCTCATTCAATCCAGTTTCTTCAGTAAATGGTGAAATCCATCTCCTAAGGTTTTCACTGTGTTTTTGGCTTTATTTGGTGTTTGGTTTGTTTCAGTGAGAAAAATCTTGGTTTTTCTACCCTATCACTTCCCTACACACCTCATACACCTCCCCAAACCATTTCCCACATTCATCTCCCTCATTTCTTTCACTTTCCCCTAAACCCTAGCCCACACTGCATTTTTGCAGAGATTCTGGGTTAGGACTGTGTTTTAGCCTTTTTTCCCTCTTTCCCTTATCCATTTAAAGGAATTCCACTTGCATTGTGTTGCTAACTCACTACCATATATCCCAAAATGTTTATGGATTGTTCCATAACTCCAATACCTCTCATCTCTGTCCCTAAACCCATTGCATCAGTATCCTCTATTTTCCTAATTTTCACCTTCCCTTTCCTTCACATCAAGCTAGGGTTTTCTTTTGCTGACAAAAATCATGGAAGGTGAGAAGAGAAAGTTAAATAAGGGAGGTCATCATAAATGTTTGAGCCATCCAATTTGTAGGATATCAATGCTTCTCCCTATGTCAATAAATCCTTTGAAGAAATTAGTTGTTTCAGGTTTTGTGAAAGAATCCAAGAGGTAGGTTGTCATACTCAATTGAAAAGACTTTTTTCCATGAGATTTAGGATAGATAACGCTAAAATAGCAGGGATTGAATTCACTATATCATCATATTATAGCCTCAAAAACGGGTATCCCGAACCATGGAGAAATCTGGTTCAAAGGGATGGATTTGGACATTGAGAACTAAAAGGTTTTCTTAAAACCATGTTACAAAGATGCTCCTAAACACATCTTTACCTTCAGGAATTTACTTTGCAGGTATTCCCATTTGATGAAGTTGATCATGAATTATTTTACATGTGAAGGGAGGTTCTCGACATTGTAACAGTACCACATAAGGCTATTGATGCATTTCACTACCACCAAGCCACTCAATTTGCCTCACTATCTATTTAGGAGTCTGGTCAAAATGACTGAAAAAGTACAGAGTAAAGGAAAGGATCACCAAAATAATTTGTTTCACCATGGCTTGGTAAATTTTATAGTCTTTCATTAGCTCTCAGAAATCAAAGTGTCTTGGGAAACATTCATGAAGTCAGTTGCTTCTATGCCCACTACCAGTCCACCCATCATTCAAAGCATACCATCAGCATCATCAAAGCCTTTGCAGGTTGGCTCTTCAAGCAGACCAACAGAGGTTCCAAATATGCCAAGGGCTGAAGTCACTCAAACTTATGAGAAGGGTAAAATAATTGTGTTTTCTCCTATGATCACTAAAGGTGTACTTTCACTTGAACCTACAGTTGAGAAAGTATTAGCAGAAACCATGGAGCATCCACCTATGCATGAGAGTGAGTCACCCTTGCAAAAACATGAGGAGAAAGCACCTTTGGAGGTTGACATGGCAGAGTAGGTGGAAAACATGTCAGCTAAAAAGAGGCAGATATAGAAAATCTCAAGGATAGTTTCTCAAGGGAAAATTTCATGATATCATTCCTACAACAAGAAAATATGCAATTGAAGGTGAAAAAATGCTCCAAAGAAAACTAAAGGCATACCTTGAGGTAGAGAAATTTAAGGTGAAAGTAGTGATATAATTTGATTATTTTGAAGACAAGGAGGCTGAGATAAATCCAAGGAGGCCAAGAGCAAGAGGATTAACTGTGAAAAAAGAACAAGAAACAGAGTTATCTCCTCCATTAGGTCAGCAAAGTTTTGATGATTTGATCATTGTTGAACTAAAGAAATACAAAGATTTTTTTCTTGATAGGGTGAATTATCATCTAGAGAAGTTGTTAAAGAAGGAAGAAAGAAACCGTATAACCTCCACAGGCATATGGCGGGACACTATTTCACTAGGAACCAAATCGCCAAAATCAGGGTTAAGAATTTGAAGAAAAAACTTAAAGAAACCCTAACTAAGCTAAAGAAGAAGGATAAGTTGTATTTTTGGCTGACGCATCCCTAACTGTATATATCATCATTAAAGGATTCTATGGACCAAAAGTGAGCAAGTTTTTAGCATTTTTTGTATTTTTTGTGTTTTTAGGAAAATTTTGGAAATTTCACTCTTGCAGAAGCATAGCGTGGCCACACTACGCTTTTCCTCAGAAGGTCCAATGGAGGTTTTCTTTACATGGTTGGATTACTTTTGGAGTGTACAATCCAAATATGGTTTTTTTTTTCTTGACACCTCCTAATTTTTAGGAAAAACTCAAAAAACAGCATAATTTTCATGTTTCTTCCATTGTTTCTAATTGCATGCTACACTTCTGGAGTAAGCTTGGAAAAATGAAGTTTTGAAGGCCTTGCGGGTGGTATTTTCTCAATTTCAAGGTTGGTTTTCATAGAGGGAATCGCGGAATACCTTCCCCAATCTTAATATCAATAATAATATGCCTAAAAGTCACCTAAAAATTCCCTCCAAGTCCATGCTACGCTTCTGTAAAACTCACTATGCTTTTGTGTTGGATGCTTTCTGGACAGGTGTCAGTGAAATATGGTCAAAGATTCGAGGTTAAAATTGTCTCATGAGATATTTTATGGATAAGGAAGTCTATTTATGCCCCTCATTGTTGAGGAATTTTTTAATTACTCAAGGAGACAAAGACTCCTAGTTATTAGCTAAATTAGGGGGGATTGTTTCTAACTTCCCTAAAAACTAGGAAATGACTCATAGGGTGCATTTATGAAGTGTTTTGGATCAGGTTTCGACCCATTGAGGTGTAATATTCTCTATTTTCTATATTTACTCCAACACAAGTATTTTTAGAGGTTGGATAGTTAATATTGCAGTGTGGAGCTTATGTACATCCTTTTACAGTGAAATCAAAGACATGTTGCAGCTATAATTTTGGGACTCCAGTGATATGCTTATTAGCATTGTTTTTTCTTAGTAACACCATAAAATTGAAAGTTTATGCTTTCATCAAATCACATGTATGCTTCTATATGATAAATATTATGAGTCTATAAATAGAATTCTTACTTTTTGCACTCTATTTTATAAGATTTTCATAAATTTTTTCTACTTCCTCTGATGAATGAACTCATGTAATATGCTCATTCTGACTCTCTCTCTTTTAAAACCCTATACCACCATGACAATTTAAGTGTGTTTATAAGTATACCTACCTAGCCTCATTTTCATCTCTGTGGTTTTTCATTTGAAATCAAACCTAAAACCTAGACCTAGTTCCTAGAGTGACACTCCTATCCAGAAAAATTCAAAACAAAACCCTAATTCACTTAGCTTATATCTAGCCTAAGATCATTTCCTTTCCAGTTTCCTCAATGACTTTGAAATTGACACTGAGAGAGCCCTTTTTGGTTTGGTAGGGCTAGATACCAAATCTAAATATTGGTTTGAGGTTACCTCCTTCAACCTCCTTTCTCATCCTTGGGAAACGAAGGGAGTGATAACAGACTAGAGCCTATTCTCCAAGCCAAACCTGATTTGATATGATCAATAGAGTTCAAAATGGCTCTCCAGATTTATGATATATTGTTCTTGTTCCAACATCCACTCCTAATCCAATCAATAGGATGAAAAGGGTTGATGTACTTCTAAATGACAACCTTAGTCCATAATTTCTCAGCTGTAAGAATTTTCCATCCCAATTTGGACGCTAATGCTTTGGATAAAGTAGGGAGATATTTTATACCCCATCCCCCCCGACTTCTTGGTAGTGATATAAGATCCAATCTAGTCCAGGAAAAGGTGTGTCCATCTTTTGAACCCTTCCAAAGAAACTTGCAGCAAATGTGTTGAATTCTAGAGAGAGTACCTTTGGGGATCCAGGAAAGAGACATCTAGTATACTGGAATAGCTTCTAATACAAATTTGATAATAACAAGGCACTAACACGTGAAATCCAATGATGATACCAGACATTGAGTCGACTTTCACTTTTGGAAACCAACCAAGCCTAGTAAGCTATTTTATAATTGGAAGGTTTAAGTGTGAAAAAAAGATACTTAAGACCCTCATCAAAGCTAAGAGATAAAAGGAAATCTATGGAAAGAAAAATTAATTTCATGTTGTGAACAACCCAAAGATGACAAAGTAGATTTAGTGTGATTTCATGACATACCTATGGCTTCGCAGAATAATTTGAGTTGTTGAATTAAAGACCGGTGAGTCACTAATACAACCCTTCAGGAAGATAAGGACATCATCCACAAAGAGGAGATGTGTGAGAACACAATTCTCAGCAATCTTCACTAGTACATATGGTCAATTTTTCGACACTTTAGTTCCAGCAGTTTTGACGTATTATCGGAAAGTTTCCCAATTTTTCTCAATTTTTTTAATCTCGCCACGTGGTGTTGCTCTTCCTACCCTGATGGTGACGTTTTCGCTCTTGCGAAACTATGAAAAAACGTTGCTACTGTGACCCACTCAGCTAGGGTGTCGCAATAGCAACAATAATAGAAGACAATGTCTGAATGTTTATCATCTGTTGTAGTGTGTTACATAGTTTCTTAGGTTGCATTGACTTTTAATAAATTTAAAAAATTAGATTTTTTCTATGTGAATCTTGCCCAACAATTTTCTTGGGATTTGAGAATATTCAAATTCTAATAAGTTCCCCATTGTTATTTATAACATTCATTTATATATAAGCAAATTTTATTTAGAAAAATGTAATATTCCATAAATGGGGAATGCAGCAATATATGAAGGTTATGCAGGAAAATAACGCAGATCATCAAAGTAAGAGCATGAGGCCAATATGGAGACCCTTCAAAATTAATTACAGCAGCAAAATAGATGTACAATATGGCCCATGAGATGCATAATAGGAAATAGAGGTCTCCAATAGAAGAAAATCCTCAAAAAGAGGTGCTGCAACCATACATAAAGACTGAAACTTCCTTGACAACATTATTTTATTAGGCTGCAACAACTTTTGATTACACTTCAGATCTAGAGCAAATTTTTGGATGAAAGGTTAGATCTATAACAGATCCATACACTAGATATGCTCTTCTTTCAGATCCCCTTGGGGTTTTCAGCATTACACCATGTATAAGCAGTAGATCTAAGATCTAAGTCTGCAGATCTGCAGAAATATTCATATATTCAGAAATATACAACAATATTCAGCTCATATCTGATATAATAATAAATATATCTTCCTTCAATGGATATTCAAAGTGAAGGGCAGATACCCAACACTTGAAAACCAGCTCTTCAACTGATGTGCCAAAACACCCTACAACATCACCTACAGAAATAACGCAGTTCTGGAAGCAATACTGCATTGTAGGGTTTAGAACATGATTGTCCATATGCCAAGATCTGAAAATGTAGCTCCAATGATCCAATACTCTCTTGCCAATGGAATAGAATACTTTCCCACTAAAAAAGAGCACTATAATGGTCTAGATCCGAGTAGATCTAGCGTCCACTTGCTGCAACTTTCAAAGACAACCAAACCCTCAATAGGATTTGCGTTGTAGTTGGAAGAAGAAGCTTGGCCTTCAACCAGATAGTGGACAAGACAATGCAAGCTCTTCCAAGAGGCCTCTCAAGGAAAGAGGTGGGATTCTCGATCAGGAACACCCAATGCTAAACAACACTATTCTTAGCTAAACAACAAGAGAATGAGATATGTCTAAACAGAAAATATACTCAGAAAATAAAATATCATCAACAACCCTCTCATGATTCCATTCTCTTCCTTTTATAAGTTAAGATCTTGTAAACCCTAAACCACCTTCAATGAAATAGCTTCTTTCACAAAAGCCATCTCCATCTAAAACTGCAATGTGCCTCATTGATGGCCACTCCTCCAAGATAGTGTTGTAGATTTGGTCATGGTTGACCCAGTCAAAATATTCAGCCCCTTTCACACCTAAGGGTGCTTGCATTACATAGCTAGATTTAGCCTTTTTCACATTTGGCATTGATTTATTTACTATTTAGGAGTTTAATGAACCTCCTTTACATTTTTATTCATGAAACGAAAAAATTAAAAAAAAAATGAATATTCCCATTAGGTTGGGACTAATTGTTAATATTACAGTCCTCCCCTCCCAAATGTTTATTTTCCTCAAGCAACTGATAAGGTGAGGGTTGCAACTCTTCTCCTCCTCCATTGGTGACACCATCATGTGATAAGCTTCCTCCATCGGCCAAGTGTTCACCAATCCATCCCTCCATGAAATTTTCCTCCAAATTTCACATGAGATGTAAATAGTCCATCCTATAAGGAGACAATAGCTCAAATGAAGCAAACATGGCTGGCCCAATGCTCTCCCTGAAACATGTAGCATATTATACATAGAGAGTTTCCATCCCATAAGGTACATGCATACCTCCCATCCTCCCTCCATACATTCCCATAAAAATTACAACTACATCATCAATGTATGGGAACAAAACAACATACATACAAACATAAATTTGTGCATATCGAGGTGGGTCATAGTCCCACATGTGGAACCAGCGCAGTGCATCTCCTGCCTGCATCATATCTAGATGTGGTAAGTGGTTTTCCCACCACTTAATTGATGCCCATGTTATCTCACTATGGCTGAAAGTGTGAGATATATGTGGTGCCTTAGGAAAGCACCCATCATGATGAAAAATCTCCCTTTGTCCACCAAGGGAGTGGACAAGTTCAGAAATTTTTGTGGCCCAATGTTGGCCATGAAGTTTACAAGATATAATACTCCTCCTTAGAGTCATGTCCTGCATATACATGGTAAAATAATACATACAATCAGAAAATAAAACATGATTTACATGAGTATACCCTTCACCAACAATCCTCCTCATACAAATGGAGTGGTGCATAGATCTATCCCCTTCCTCCAAAAGAGAAAGAGAGGGTTGATTTAACTCTTCCATAGAGTTATGTTGTTGCTCCATCTCCACATGGTACATGCATCTTTGACAATGCTAATATATTTTTCCTTCAAAGCCCTCCCAATAGTATCTCCTCAATATGATGTTGTTGAGCTTCATTGAATATGTGTGGCTGAAACAAAACTCCTCATAAGCTCCTTGTAGCAACTTCTCCTTCAGCTTGGAGGATCTAGACAAGAAGATCCTACCATGATGATAGATGAATCCTCCTTGGAATAAATAGCCCTCTTCATGCAGCTGGTCATCAAGTATCATACAAGTGTGAAGATCCTTGGAATAATCCACCAACAGTTGGGATTTCCAATATGGATCTAAACTGCCCAAAAATGATAGCACTGATGATGTATCAAAAAAAATGTATGTCATCTTGCTGCTCTCCTCCTTGACATCTCCCATGCCAAAGGTATGTGTTGGAAGGCCATCCCTTCCATTCTTCTCCTCCCACAGTGCAGAATTAGAAATGACAGTGGGTGATGATGATAAGGGAAGAAGATCTCCCTCCTCCTTGAGCCTACCCAAGCCTCCCAGCGTTGTATCATTGTCTTCCAATGCTCCCATCCCTCCTGGATCTGAATTTGTAGCATCATGTTATGAGACATCTCCCACCAAAACTGAATCAGGTGGCCTCCCAGGTGGTTTGCCACTAGATAAAAGTGTCCCATTAAGAAATCTCATGAGCATCATAGATGGGACTATAAGGTCCTTGCTTCCACTGTGAAAATCCATCTCTGATCTTTGTGTGGAAGTGGTATGTGAGGGGTATGTATGCATGCCTTTGATCATTTGAGTTTCACCACTTTTCTTGTCCACCCAGTCCATTTGCAAAGCCTCCCAATCAGTGGTGAATTTTCCCAATGTAATCATCCATTGAACACCCAAAATCACATTGGTGTTAGGTATGTCAACCACAAAGAAGTGATCAACCAAATTATAAGTTCCCATGGTGACTGAAAGTGATGGGACATAATGCATGCATTGCATTGTTCTATCTCCTGGGACCAAAACACAGATTCCCTCAAAAGTATTAGTGGGTATTGCCCTCCTTTGCACTAGATGGGCATCAATGAAATTGTGGGTTGCCCCACTATCAATAAAAACAGAGACCCTCTGACTCAAGATGGAACCTTGAACTCTTAAGGTCAAGTACTTAGGTACTCCTCTCAAAGATGCAAGAGCCCCTCCAATAGAATAAAATTCTCCATCCCCATCTCCTAATGGTGTTGTATCTCCTCCTGTAGTGTCAGCGTTGTGACCTCTTCTTGGTTCATCTTCTTCTTCCTCCTCAACATCTGAGAAGACCTCTATGTAATGTGATTTTCCAGGAGCACATCTATGTCTAGGTGCCCATGATTCTTGGCAAGTGAAGCATAGCTTCCTTTTTCTTAGATCTCTCCAGACTTCATCATCAAGAGGCTTCTTGTATGAGCTCTCCTTTGAAGGAGCATCTTTTTCTTCCTTTCCCTTTGAAGGAAAAGAGGGCTTATGCTGAAAACTTGCCCTTGCTTTTGGAAAAGCATCTTGAAGGTCTTTAGCCCTTTCAACAGCATCATGCAGGGTAGTGGGCTTGGTATATTTAACCAACCCATGAAGAGGTTCATCTAGACCATTGATGAACATGTACACCCTTCTTGCTGCAGACAAATCAGGAACCATAACATATAATCTTAAAAATTTAGAAATGTAAGACTTTGTATTACCTGATTGTTTCAAAATTGCAAGGCTCATGAATGGTGCCTCTGGATCTCTTCTGTCAAACCTTTCCTCCAACCTTCTAGTGAACTTTGAATAAGCAGTCAAATTGGCATGAACCATTGTAGACAAGCCATGGAACCACCAGTCATGTGCTTCACCTTTAGAGTGTAGCGCTGCAATCTTGATAGCCTCCATCTTTGGAACATTGTTCAACTGAAAGTAGATGTCAAGTTTTTCTACCCATGCTTTGGCAAAACACTTGGATGACCCATCAAAGTTGGGTAAAAATAATTTGCCCATAGAGTGATGTCAATCATGATTTTGAGTGAATCCACCATCTCTATGATGATGCCTTGGTCTTCTTTTGTCCTTGAGGTGACAAAAATCCTGAAACTCAAGTGATCTTTGAATCTCTGACTTTGAGACTCATATTCTTCAGGATAGTATTCAAGGGATTATTTCTCTTGAAACCCTTCAATTCCCACAGCCAAAAAGGTATGCATGGTAGAGAATTGGGAAACTTATGGCTGGTTGATCATTCCAGTGGTGAAACATGCCAAAGCTTTCTCCAAGATGAAATCTCTTAGGAGATTCTTTGATTCTGTCCAATATCATCTCTTTGATCTCTCTAGCAAGATCTTGCATGTCTCTCAAAAGGATCTTAGCAAAGTCCTTTCCCTCTTCTTCACTTCCAGATGTAGGGGATTTACCCTTATCTTCATTGTCATTGATGTAATTAAATTTCTTTTGTATTCTCTTTAGATACCTCTTCTCTCTGTTAGTAAGAGGTTTTTCATCTTTAGAAGACATATTGGCTTCTTATAAAGCACATGTTGTGCCAAGATGATGCTCTAATACCACTGTAATATTCCCTAAATGGGGGATGCAGCAATATATGAAGGTTATGCAGGAAAATAACGTAGAGCATCAAAGTAAGAGCATGAGGACAATATGGAGACCCTTCAAAAGTAATTACAGTAGAAAAATAGATGTAAAATATGGCCCATGATATGCATAACAGGAAATAGAGGTCTCCAATAGAAGAAAATCCTCAAAAAGAGGTGCTGCAACCATACATAAAGACTGAAACTACCTTGACAGCGTTATTTTATTAGGCAGAAATAGTTGTTGATTACACTTCAGATCTAGAGAAGATATGTGCATGAAAGGTTAGATCTATAACAGATCCATACACTAGATAGCCTCTTCTTTCAGATCCCCTTGGGGTTTTCAGCATTACATCATGTATAAGCAGTAGATATAAGATCTAAGTCTGCAGATCTACAGAAATATTCAGATATTCAGAAATATACAACAATATTCAAATCAGATCTCATATAACAATAAATAGATCTTCCTTCAATGGATCTTCAAAGTGAAGGGCGGATCCCCAACACTTGAAAACCAACTCTCCAACTGATGTGCCAAAACACCCTGCAACAACACCTACAGAAATAACACAGTTCTGGAAGCAATAATGCACTGTAGGGTTTAGAACATGATTGGCCACATACCAATATTTGAAAATGTGGCTCCAATGATCCAATACTCTCTTTCCAATGGAATAGAATACTTTCCCACTAAAAAGGAGCACTAGAATGGTCTAGATCCAAGTAGATCTAGCCTCCACTTGCTGCACCTTTCAAAGACAACCAAACCCTCAACAGGATCTGCGTTGTAGTTGGAAAAAGAAGCTTGGCCTTCAACCAGATAGTGGACAAGACAATGCAAGCTCTTCCAAGAGGTATCTCAAGGAAAGAGGTGGGATTCTTGATCAAGAACACCCAGTGCTAAACAACACTATTCTCAGTTAAACAGCAAGAGAATGAGATATGTCTAAATAGACAATATACTCAAAAAATTTAATATCATCAACAACCCTCTCATGCTGCCATTCTATTCCTTTTATAAGTTAAGAGCTTGTAAACCCTAAACCACCTTCAATGAAATAACTTCTTTCACACAAGCCATCTCCATCTAAAACTGTGTTGTGCCTCATTGATGGCCACTCCTCCAAGACACCAGTATAGATTTGGTCATGGCTGACCCAGTCAAAATATTCAGCCCCTTTCACACCTAAGGGTGCTTACATTACATAGCCAAATTTAGCCTTTTTCACATTTTGCATTGATTTATGAACCTACTTTACATTTTTATTCATGAAACAGAAAAATAAAACAAAAGTGAATATTCCCATTAGCTTGGGACTAATTGGGAATATTACAAAAAATGGTCCATTACATTTAATAAATTGAAAAAAATAGATTCGTGCCACATGACTCTCCACCCACCACTTCTATATGGATTTGATATTATTCCAATTCTAATAAGTTCCCCATTATTATTGATAACATTTATTTATATATAAACAAATTTTATTTAGTAAAATGGTCAATTTTACAATAAGATTTGTATTTTCTTTTTCAAGTTAAACTTGACCCATAAACTTTTTTTACATGGTTAATGAGGTAAATATGTGCATTAGTAAGACATTATTGTTATTGCAATAGTTTTTTTATTCTTATTGTTGAGGAGGTAAATCCCCTCTGCGGACAGAGGCGATCCCTACTAGCCCAGCAGGGGTCTAGCAACAATCAAACAATGTTATGACGCAAGTCCCTAGTTACGAAAGAAGGACTTGGGATAGAAGCCTACCTGGATTCCAACGCCACGATCCGAAGAAGAAGCGTCCCCGTTCCTCAGCCTCGGCAGATCACAATCCCTCCACGATCTCCGCGGATGAACACCTGCACATGGAAGAAACGAACAGATACAAGCATAAAATCCGGCATACGTAACTAAACATCAGTCAGAAAGGATGTTACTCGCATTAACATGATAGAAAACGGAGTGGAACCATAATCATAATCATCTATTAAATAATAAATGAAGAGAGATTACAACCAAGTTCTGACGTCGCGGTCTCCTTCGGATGGGTCTCTAGTCGTCCACGTCTCGCAAAGCTCGCCAAGGAAAGGGAAAACCTCTCCGGAGTCTCTCGACGATGGTCTCCTTACTTGAGTCGGCCTTAAGGGAAAGAGAGGATTCTTTACATCACAAAGGCTCTTGGGAATATGGAGATTCAAAGCTTAGGCACTTTAAGAATAGCTTGCCATGGGATTGAGCAGGCTTTTATAGATGGGGAAGGAGGGAGTTGGGATCCCTATTATTATGGGATTGGACCTATCAACAAGGAAGGTTCCATGGGAGGTGGCAAAACCACTTCCCTCCATAGAACTCCCGCAGCCAAACCTCCCAACTCAAGATAGGCAATGGTTTGTGAGTTTGTTGGAACTCAACTTCCGCCATCTTTATTTAAAAAACAGTCCCTAAATTGGGTGGCGCGACTACTGCTCTATGACAGAGCGCCAGTTGGCGCGACCTCTTTGTAGGATTTTCCCCATTGGCGCGAGTACTGAACTGCCTGCCCGCGCCAATGCAAAAAGGGATGTTTTTCATGATTTTTGCAAGGAGATGTCTCAAGGGAAAATGAAGCTCATGCTTAGAGGAATGCATTGATGATGTTTTCAAGGCATGACAATGTTCACAAGTCACAAAATGGGTCCTCCATTGTGCGGGACGGGGAATGGTAGGGACGGTGACAAATTACTGTGTAACAGATGCCCCCTAAAGTATGAGGCCCGAGAGAGAGAGGGGTGAAATGCTTTACGAGAACATGTTCAATTGAAGGCCCGCCGTCGGAAAACCTACGCAGAAAGATACAACTGATATCTCAAGTACATGATGTATAAGTGGTATGGACGCAGCCATCCGAAACAGAGTATGCTATAATCCGGATCCAGGGTATGGGCGCAGCCATCCAATCAGTGAGTCATGTATATAATGATAATAATCCACAATCGCAGCCTGGATTACAACAGACACAATCCAGGGTCTTGCGCTCCATCTCGACCCAAACAAGTACAAGTTCGAGCATGTGAATATGTGAGCTGATGTCGAACATGCAAGAACATCGTCCGATTACCAGCCAATGATGAAAGCTGTTAACAGACGCGAGAGAAACCACCAATAATGACAATGGTCCTCAAGGTACTACAGGTACAATCTACGGCGTGTGAATAAATGAGCTGACGTCGAACACCCGCAGAATCATTCGATCGGAGGTCAATGATGTAAACTTCACGTCGAATGCGACGAACCTGCCATTGAGGCATGCAGGCTCCAAGGTACCATCAGGAGTCTCTAGACCAACTTCCTGGATAATGAGTTGAAGTCGACAGGAAGTGACCTTGATCGAAGGTGGGCCATAATGTTTCCCACATCATCGACACGAGACAGAGGAACATGATGTTTGGTTGTGAATCAAGATCGTATGAGAAACAGAGGAAGGTTGATATTTGCAGAGGCCAACTTTCAACATATAAAATGCAGAATGCATGTTGACTGGGCGTATTTGACATCAACGGATCAGAGGTCATGGCGAGTTGGGCAAATGGAATGATGAGAGTTTAAAGGGGATTACTCAAACCCATCTGAGGCAAAGTGAAGCAACGAGATGAGATGTCCCCAACCCGACACGAATGCAGATAAGTGCCATGTTCAAGAGCGACATACTGCCGACGACAACGACGATGGTTCCATTTTTTTCCCCACCAATTCTGGTGAGTACCCCAATTATTTTTGATAACAAGCTTGAAGGGGATAGCATATGCTTGTAATATAAGTCTGCCCTTCGGGCGAATCCATCCTAGTGCATTTAACGAGTCCTAGGAAGGAGGAACTCGGAGAACGTCATTTCGACTAGATCCGATGTCATCAGGGTTTAACGAGTCTGACAAAGGAAGAACTCGGCATCTTTTCATGTTTAGAGAGTTTGAAAAGACAGCGGAAAAGAAAACTCCACAGGTCCCTTTTCGTAAATAGTTCCCCAGATCCGAAAAGGTAGAAACAATATCCGGGAAAACCTCCTAGTCGCGATAGGCTAGGGTATTCCTTTTTCGTAATCAATCCATCCCAGCCCGAAAAAGGGTTAAACTTATACTGGGTGAATGTCGATTCGTGTCCATTTTAACGAGATCAAACGACAAGGGCCTCGGCAATCTTTTCATTTAGAGTCGATAGGATTTTACACTTGACTTCCAAAGTGACTTTTCGTGGTATTTACCAGTCCGAAAAGTGCAAATACAACTCGGCTTTCCATCATGGTCGTAAAACTCCACATACATACTACAAGCGTAAAATCCATTTTCGACATAACATATGCAAATATTTGATAAAAATAACTTTTAAAACTCATTTAACGTCGAAAGAGTTATAAATATGTCAACTTGGTAAAAATAAAATTACTTTTACTATTTACCTTGGTGGAAAGCAACAGTGGTCCATTTGGAGCAGAAACTTCTGACGGTGATCGCGACAAATCCAGTTAACCATTCAGCTTCTCGTCTGTCACAGGTAAGAGGCGCTCTTTTGCTCTTCATTTTCATTCATTTTTTAATAACTTTCCCTTAAAAATCAGTTCTGTGTGGCCACTTTTAGAATTTTAGGGTTGCGCCCATTGGCGCGGGTATCGAGCACGGACCCGCGCCAATGAGCTTTTTTGTATAAAGGGCTCGCGCCACATGGCACGACTATTCACAAAACAGCCACGCCAGCGGCCGAACCTAAAAATTCGCCCAAAATTTCGACATTTAGACCAAATTGCATGGAATTTGAAGCTCATCAAAGATCTAACTAAGGGTTTTTGACCATGTGAATGCAGATAATCACTCAAAATGGAAATCGAATGGAAGGAACGAGAGCACGGAGAAGAGGATGAACAGGCCATGCAAAGCCAAGCTTGCATGAATGCACTTAGAAACTGTGGATTGAAAAAGTTATTCCTCACACCATGTTTACGAGCTCAGCCCGAGCTCCTTCAGTATTTAATCAGTATCTGGGACGAACATGAACAGGTGTTCAGGTTACGAGACCAGGTGTTAGAACTGGAGGTCACCGATGTTTATTTCATCACTGGATTGTCCCGCAGAGGTCCAATCCCTGTATTGACTGGAAGCAGACCATCTGGGGAAAAGATGGAAGAAGTAATGGCACGGGTGTGCCGAGGGGCACAAACAGGATCAGGAAGCAAGAAAGTGGATATCCACACCATTCCTGATCTAGCACTGAGAGTAGTTCTCCAGACCATTACGCGGGCTGCTGGGTCGCAGGCTCCGCACGAGGCCATGAAGACCCAACTCCTGCTGGCCTCAGAGTGCATGGGTCCCTTAATGTTCAACTGGGCAAAAGCAGTAACTATCAACATGAAAAGGCAGCTCACAAAGTGCAAACAGGGGAAACTGAAACAATTCGGTTATGGTTCCATCTTGGTATCATTCATTCTGGAATGTTTACCAATCTTCCAAGGCCAAGGGGCCACAGCGGGGAGTCCGATACCACGAGAGGCAAGAATGGCTCGCTGGGCAGCATTGATGCCCAGATCTGGAGGTGGCCAACAGATGTCCTGGAGGCCAGAGTTTTTTAGGTGGTTACGGCGCCAGCTGATTGTCGTGGAAGACTGGCCCTATGCAGGAACTGACTTTACCGGGGACCCAGATCTCCCACTGCCAGGGGGAGACGGCTGGGACGAGGAGTTGGGTAAGACCTCATGTTTTTGATTTTATATTTATATGTTTTTTTGTTAATACACATTCGTCTTAACACAATCATATATGCATGCAGATGTGGGACCTGAGAGACCAGCTGGGATGTCTCCAATCTCCCGGAGGACACAACTCGCCCCTGAGATTCAGGGAGAAGGCACCGGAGGAGAGGAGCTGATCCAGAACCTCGAGGGGATTGCCCACGGGATCCCAGACTATGCCCGGCTAGCAGACGTACCGATGGCATACCAGCGCCACATGGTGGGAGTTCCGAGTCGGATCCACCGAATCCTGAGGCGCTTAGTGCGTGCAGTCACGTGCTATCATGAGCACCATGCGGATTAGTCTTTAGGATTTATACCACACCTATTTTTTGAGAGACATAGCGTCTCCGGATGTACTAAGACGATTATGTATATTTTTGAGTTTTATGATGTACATTGTGCAAACATTTCAACACACACACATATATATATATATATATATACATATGACTATTTCTGGATGGATCTCGCTTTACATGTGATAATTTTTTTATATGTCATGCGAATGTCTAATACAAATGTAATCTAATGTATCAGTTACATAACAAACGACCCAATGCGAAGTGTATTCACACAATGTATCTAATCACACATTTCATTTTTACGCAAGCTTAAAAGCACACATGAACATACACATATGCAAACTATGCTTGGAATGAGGAAGACGGGCATGCCCCCCAGCATGGTGTCTCAATTCGAGGTGCATGCCCCCCAAGCTTCAGTCCATTGAAAATGGACTGAAGGTTCAAAACAAAAATTCAAATTGAACATGCTCGTGTTTCATTATTTTAACGAGGTTGACACACTTAAAAGAACTGTCCTCAAACAACTTGTTTCATGGTTTTTAGGAGCTCGACACAAGTGAAGGAATTATGCTCCGAGAACCTGGTTTCATTTTTTAAAGAGCTTGAGACAGGGAGGAAACCATGCTCTAACCGACTTACATCAACACGAACAAGAAGGCGGCGCTTCCAAGAGTTCCACTCCTGACGGAAGGAAAACATCCTGGAAGTCAGGATCCAATGCCCCCAGCACCTGATGCACGACGGCATCATCACTGAGCATAGGCACGGGGTAGGTAGACACATAGTTGACCTACGGTGGAGCAGATACAACGGGTGGATAAAAACCCAGAGGGGGTGATGGTGGACCAGTTGCCACATAAGGACCAAAGAATGAAAGCTGATCAATGGTCATGATACGTCCTTCATGTGGAAAGCACATCACGCGAAAGAGGGAGGAGACAAGCGCTCCCATGGCTTAGGTGTAATCGCGCCCCAAAAGCAGATTGAAATCCAAGGGGCCTGGAACGACCATCACGTCCATATGGACGGTTTTACCTCCCAAAGTAACAGGTAACCTTGGAAGGATCCCCAACGGTTGACTCATTCTTCTATTGAATGTCAACAGATTCTGCGTAACAGGCGCAAGCGGTGGCGAACCGAAAGCTTGCCAGGTAGTTGAGGATAGAATAATAACAGAGGCACCTTCATCTATAATGGTGCTGGGTACGACCAGCCCAAGAGCCTGTACTTTGATCTCGAAAGGCACGTAAGACGGAAGGCGGAATCCTGCAAATCGACTCCAATCAAAGGAAGCGACCAAACTACTCGGAGGGGCTACCATCGAAATGCGAAGGTCTTCCCCTGATGTTATGGAAGCAGAAGCCTCTTCCATGACCTCCATCTCGAAGGCAAGAGGAATATCCTCCGTAGCCTCCATCTTGGGGGGCGGAGGAGAAGCTTCTTGAAGTACAGGGACAGGAGAATCTTTCTCCAAGTCTGAAGAATTTGAAGAGATCAAAAGGAAATGGGGGGGGGTGAGATCCACTCTCGACAGAAAAGACCCGGTGCACCGCAGATGGGGACAGTTCAACCAATCCTACGACCAACGGTTGGTCAGGGACAGATTCGTGAATTTGAATTTCTGGGGGAGTGGGATCGACCAAGGATGACTCTTGACCAATCGTAGGATCAGCTGGCGGAGGACTCAAAGAAAGCCGATTATAACCAGGTGGAAGGCGTGGTGTAGAACTGGTTGGTTTGTCCAAGACTCGCTTGGCTTCATCCATATAAGGACAAAGGTGAATGGCATGGTGCCCTTCACAAAACTTACAGGGATTGGTGATCTTACCCTGCTTCTTAGGAGCCTTATTAGTACCAGTTGAAGACATGTCCCCAACTTGGCTCCCAGAAGTCAAAGGCAACGGCGGATGGCCATCGGACCATGCTTCGAGCACCTTGGGGATGCCAGGGCAGTCTCGAAGGAGATGGTCTCCCGTGCACAACAGGCAAGGGAACTTGACTTTCCGTGGAGGGTTGGAAGGTTTATCGGGAGCAGATATTTCAGAAACAGTGGCTGCAATTTTAGCCTCTCGTTTATCAGACTTCTTCTTCTTTGTTTTCTTCTTCTTCTTCTTAGCCACCTGGTTACTTGAATCCAGACTTTCACTAGGCGAAGTAGAAGAGGAGGACGCATAAACAGGCGAAGAAGGAGAGAGGTCCACCTTGGAATCAACATGATGTTGTTCAGGTGGAGAAACTGATTGAACAGTATGGGAGACATTCGGGACAACAGAGGTTGAGAACAACCAAACAGGCAACCCAACAGTTAACCCAGGAAGGGACAACGTCGCCATGTAAGGAGCACCAACATTTCCAAAAGGATGAAAATGACCAGGATTCCCTTCTGAGGGGATTCCTTGGTTGGTGAACTCTGAAAAAGTTGCCATAAAAACTCAAAACCACACACGGGCTGAAAAAAGAGTTAAAACACACGATCAAACGGTCAACAAGCAATGTCTAAACGGGTGTGTAATCGTGGGGGATTAATTTTACCACATTGGAAAGTAAGAAATTTTACCGTTTCATATTTTAAGAGTCGAGAAACGATAAAAAGATGACTCTATCTCTTTCAGAGTTGACACAAGCGTGAAAGGACAAGCGCTTGACGGTCTTTTCAAGTTTAGGGAGTCAGAAAAGACCAAATGACTGCTCAGGAAAAACTAGGCACAAAGGGTGCACCAAATATCCGTGAACTGCAATATACACCTTGGTTTCAATAATGAAACAGAAATTGACCAAGGACTTTCCGTACGTGCAGGTAGTCTCCCCGAATGCTGTGTTCGGTGTATCACGGGTATAGGGTGGCAGACTTGGCTTCCTGTGGATAAAGGATTGAAAACCTAGAGGGTTCTCCCTTTATATACGCGATGGTACGGGGAGCGCAAGTCCATACTAGCGATGTATAAAGCCAATAGGCGAATGACAGCTGCTAGGTTTAACGACGCCGGAACACGTCTCTAGCCTAGACCTTCTAAATATGTTTCGTTAAATTCCAATGCTGCCTTAGGTTAATTGAAATAAATTTTACAGTTGATCTTCAATTAAGTTTCAATTTTCAGGCCCTATCGTATGTAGTGTCTTAAAATACTCCTAAATGCAAAGCTATATGCCACAGTCCAACATTTCGTTCGATGAAAACTAGTTAGAGAAGAGTTGAGAGCTTTTACACAAACGAAATGAACGAAAGACAAACAATGAGATCTCTAATGCAACTAATGAAATTGAAAACTTTTCATTCAAAACACTAATCACTAGCGATATGGAAAAGATCACAATTTGCACTAATTAACAAAGGCAAAAGAGATTTTTATTTTTATTTTCAATGTTTAATAGCTAATATGCACTAAACAAACTTGAAAAAAAATGGAACAACTTGAGAAACGATTTTCAAGAGAGCGAAACAAACAAATTTCACTCAACAACACAAGCAATCAGATCCCCAAATCGACCAAAGTCTCTCAAAACGAAGAAAAGACTCAAAAGCTTCCAATGGACCGTGTGATCTAGGTCCAAGGCAAGACCAAACGAATTTCGAATGAAGGAATGAAAAATCACCCAAAAATCGAAACAAAACAATGAACAACTACTTAGAGGATGCGGAGAATCAATCAGATAGTTGAGAGGACAATCAAAACACCAAAACTCCCAAGGAGGGCTCGATACACTAAGCCACTAGATGCCCTAGGGCTTAAAACATGAAATCGATAGATAAAAGCAAACAACCAAAGGACAGAGGTGAATTCCCAGTCAAACAGGACTCCAACACACTCAGGCAGTCGGAAAATCAAGAAGAAAAACACTGACCAAATCCAGAGAGCTCAGAAATGAGGAAACTCAAAAACCTTACAGGAGTGGCGCGACTATAAGGGTGAAACTGGCGCCAGAAAGCAATTGGCGCGGGCTGGACAAAGGTAACGTGCGCCAATTGGCGCAACTGTCGGGTTAAAAACTACGCCAGTAGAGTTTCTCAGCCAAAATTAAAAAAAAGCTACTCCAGAAGCAGACCAATGCAAGCTAAGCAAACCAAGAAGCAAAAATAGTGAAAGAACCCAACCTAGAAGGTTCATCAAGCAAGGAAACACATAAAATAATCAAAGCGAGACAACACAAACGAGACAGTGAAATCTGGACGATCTCCCCAGCGGAGTCGCCAAATTGTTGAGGAGGTAAATCCCCTTTGCGGACAGAGGCGAGCCCTACTAGCCCAGCAGGGGTCTAGCAACAATCAAACAATGTTATGACGCAAGTCCCTAGTTACGAAATGAAAAGACTAGGAATAGAAGCCTACCTGGATTCCAACGCTATGATCTGAAGAAGAAGCGTCCCCGTTCCTCAGCCTCGGAAGATTACAATCCCTCCACGATCTCCGCGGATGAACACCTGCACATGGAAGAAACGAACAGATACAAGCATAAAATCTGGCATACGTAACTAAACATCAGTCAGAAAGGATGTTACTCGCATTAACATGATAGAAAACGGAGTGGAACCATAATCATAATCATCTATTAAATAATAAACGAAGAGAGATTACAACCAAGTTCTGACGTCGTGGTCTCCTTCGGATGGGTCTCCAGTCGTCCACGTCTCGCAAAGCTCGCCAAGGAAATGGAAAACCTCTCCGGAGTCTCTCGACGATGGTCTCCTTACTTGAGTCGGCCTTAAGGGAAAGAGAGGATTCTTTACAGCACAAAGGCTCTTGGGAATATGGAGATTCAAAGCTTAGGCACTTCAAGACTAGCTTGCCATGGGATTGAGCAAGCTTTTATAGATGGGGAAGGAGGGAGTTGGGATCCCTATTATTATGGGATTGGCCCTATCAACAAGGAAGGTTCCATGGGAGGTGGCAAAACCACTTCCCTCCATAGAACTCCCGCAGCCAAACCTCCCAACTCAAGATAGGCAATGGTTTGTGAGTTTGTTGGAACTCAACTTCCGCCATCTTTATTTAAAAAACAGTCCCTAAATTGGGTGGCGCGACTACTGCTCTATGACAGAGCGCTAGTTGGCGCGACCTCTTTGTAGGATTTTCCCCATTGGCGCGAGTACTGAACTGCCTGCCTGCGCCAATGCAAAAAGGGATGTTTTTCATGATTTTTGCAATGAGATGTCTCAAGGGCAAATAAAGCTCATGCTTAGAGGAATGCATTGATGATGTTTTCAAGGCATGACAATGTTCACAGGTCACAAAATGGGTCCTCCATTGTGCGGGACGGGGAATGGTAGGGACGGTGACAAATTACTGTGCAACAGTTATATTTATGAAGCCTTCAACTATATCAACTACACTAATATTTTTAATGTGGTTGTACTAGTAAATAGCTTCTAGCAAAGCAAATAAATATGGCTCCTTATTATCTAAAAATAAGTCTTAATCACTTGGCCTTCCAAAGAATTAAAACACTTATTTAAAATCAAATGATAATCTAATATAACAATATTCATTTTTCTCTCAACCGTATATTTTTAATTGATGATGTTTCCTTGAACTCTCCCATGAGATTTTAAGACTTAAATTTTTCATTTTCTCTAAACTGTTTATTTTTTTATATTAAATTTTAATTAGGAATTTTTCCCTTGAACTTTCGAGAAATTTGTCTTAAAATTTTTGTGTGTGTGGCTCTTCATCCCGCTGGCATATATCCTCAGCAGCTTCATAGAGGGTCTTAAAATTTTCATGTGCATGGCTCTTCCTCCCATTGGCGTAGCTTCAGATAAGTCAATCAGAAGGATGTGGAGGTTGTGGACTAACATGTGATCTTTCTCCCATGCCAGGTCTCCTTAGAGAGTCTAACTTTTGTGCTGGACTTCTCTCTACCAACGAGGGCAATGTTGATGGTTTTGTACAACACCATGGAAATGGTGTCTCACTAAGGGTTGATTTCTGGAAACATGCAGAGGATATAGTTTTCCCTATTCTTCCTCCTTCTCCACCATTGTTACGTGGATTTTCCTCGGCCCACGCTGTATTTTCCCTCTCATTTCTCCTCCCCCATTGCTATTTTGTGGCTCCACTTTAGTCGGGCGCTAGAAACAACACCATATGAATGGGGATCTTCACCATCTTGGATTGGCTTGGGGTTGATTTCTAGAAACAGGTGGATGATATGGATTTTCCTTCTACTTCCTTCTCCTCCATCATTGTTATGTGGCTCTGCTTCAGCCAGGCACTGGATTTTCCCTCTAAATTAACAATTGTTACCTGGTCTAGTAGAGGTTTTAAAGCCTTAAAGAGCCTTCTAAAAATTCAACAACCAGGTTTAAAAATCCAAAAACATGCAGTTTAGAGAGTAATTTTTTAGAAGCAATCTTTATTATTTAGTATATTTAGGAGGGCATGAAATTCAACCCATTTGCTTCTATGCCTTCCTAATCTAATATTGAGTGAGAAGTACCATTGATCAAGCATATGTAACATCCCACTGGTACCATGGGCCAAGTTTACACTGTCCTTTTCCATAGAGAAAAACCTAGCTTCTGGATTTGTTAATTTTTTAGGCTTAAGGTATAAAATTTCTTCAGTTTTGGAGGTGCTTTTATATCGTTATAAACATATTTATTTTTTTGGAAAACTCACAAAGGGGAAATGGAAAAACCCAGAAATAATATTGCATTTCTGGTATCCATATTTCCCATGATACCACATAGGGTAATGCTTTGTGGTTGATTATCTTCTTGATATGATCTAGGAAAACCTAGGAAAAAACTGAGTAATTAGTCTATTGTCAGCATTAATTACTCCTCTATTTGGACTCGTTAGTCTATAGGCAATGTTAATTACTCCTCTATTTGGACTAGTGCTTCTCCAATTGCAAGGGGGTGGCCCTGATAGTCATGTCTTGTCAATACTTTAGTGGTTAGTACAAATGATAGCCACATGAAGTATTTTTCCATGATATTCATGCAAGAAACCAAGGACACAAGAAATCTGAATTTAAATGATATGAGAAAATTCCAATTCATAGAGAATATAGAAGGCGTATTATGAAAGATGAAAGAAGAGATGGATGCACCTTAAGTGAATAATATCAAAATAAAGGAACTTAGGCCACACACACTGCTTCACTAAAATAAGAACTATTCAACCAACATATTTGAAGAGGTGTAACGTGTGGTATAATCAAACCCTATGTAATGTCCTCTTCTAATTAACCCAAAAAGAAATTGTACTTTTCATTTCAAGAAGTCACAAGACACAGATTTCAATAGCTTTTATCTGAACTTTAAATCCACCTTTTACTTTCGGTCTCACTTAGGATTGATCGAGAAACATGAATGCCAATCTTAAATAACACTTTTATTTTCTAAAGTTACTAAATCTAAATTATTTATAAAATGTTTTGTTTGTTGTTTTTACTCCTTACAGTTTCTAAGAAGATGTTGGTTTTAATCCTATATTCTTCGTGATGGATTCAATTCAGCAACAATTATGCATAAATTATCACTGAGTGTGACTTTCAAAAAGTGTCTAGCGCTAGCTAGATATAGATAAACTTATTTAATATAGTGATGAAAATTTACAATTTTTCTCAAGATGTCAACTTTCAGCTTCTTATCTCTTGTTTAATTCATATGGTTCATATTTCCATTTGATTGAGATATAAATAATGTACTCCACTGACTCCTAGCCAGATTCCTTTGGACTTAATGCTCTTTCAACTATAATGTCCCTTTCTGTATCTCTTTTTTCATCGTCTCATATCTCAATCATTATGAATTCAATTTTCTTTTGACATGGATAAGCAAGCTACCATCGAACAAAAACCATTATTTGGATAAATAAATCTACCCAACCATTATATGGATGAATTTAAGTTTTGAGGTGTTGAATAATTATCAAATATTACATTTTCAAGATTTGTTATAATGCCTCTGTCAAGATAAAATTTCCCTGGTGATACCCTGGGCTACGTATGGCCCCTATTGGCCTTTCTATTGAACCTCTCAGGTTGTTTTATTACGTAGTGCATTTTCAGTGACAAATGGAGAAAAATCCTATGTATCATTTTATCATCTTCAAACCATCATGGAAATTTCATCCAAGTAACTTTGTATCTAATCCTAAACTTCTAGGATGTGCTTGATTGGTGTCTTGGACACTGGTGTAATGTCTCCAGCTAGAATTTCCAGGTTAGAGATATTGGACAATATTAGATCATGGTTTTTAGCATCAAATATTCCAGTGGTGACCTACCTTGAATTTTGTTCAACAATGAGCATGGTTAGGGTAGCATTGTCCTCATGAAACAGTTTCTAGAAAAAAAATAACAATGTTGCGGTTTCATCAATCATTCTAAAGGCTTAATTGATCTGATCTTGCTCAGATTGACATCCATATTCTATTAATTTTAGTCAAATGGCACTTTTATTTTAAATATATAATTATATTGGCTTAAATTTTGTGTTTATCTACATGTTTTAGGTATCCCTTGCATGCCTATTCCTATGTCGCTTAATCGACTTCATGTAACATGGAAGAAATTGGGGTGAAAGTTCAAAAGTATAATTTATTTTCATATTATCATTTATACCCAACATTACAGAGGGTAGGGTAATGATTGTGTTTTCTTTCATCTCTATAAGTGACTCTATTGTAATTTATACCTACTGGGTCAAGGTTTTTATACCTAATACTTCATGATGACTTTCTCAAGTGGTTGTTGTAGTTGCATAACCTCTAAGCATCTTCTGGTTGATGTTTGCACCAGTTGACTGAGAAGTAAAAGGACAACATACTAGTTATTTTTCACTATACTATTTTACAAGGATATGCCAACTTTATAGCGTGTGAAGGATGATATGAACTAATTCTCATCAAACCAAAAAATATTTAAATCATCACATTCAATGCACATGGAGCTTGCAAAAATACTTAGATCATCTCATGTTTTCAGGTGATTGAGCAATCAAAACAAACTAGAAGTTTGAACAGACTTGCACCATAGTGCTAGCGATCCAACACACATTATTTTTAATGTTGGAACCCCACTAAAAACTACTTATAAAATTCTTATAACCGCACTCCCATCCTTCGTATGAGTGAAGCTTAATAAGGAGAATTTTGTTCACTGAGTTTTTTGGAACAGGTGTTTCTCCTCAAGAGAGGTCATTCTAGGAATTATATATCTTAAAGCTCATAGAGGGAAGGTGGGTGGATTTATAGAGGAAGATTTTAGCTCTTTGTGATAAATAGATCTTCACATATATAGAGAGAAAATTTGTTGTAAAGCTACTCCTATGCAATTGGTATTCGCAAAAAAACCATATAGAAAAATAGCAAAAGTGTCAAATAGGCCTTAGTTTTTAGCAAGATATGCTTGCATCAACATCAATTGAAGTGTGGAAAATGGAATCATTTTAGTGTAGAAAATTTAGAAAGATTGAGCAGTTGTTAAGCCATACTTAAGTTATGAGGGTTATTAATTCATTACATGGATCTCTTTTAATATGCACACTCTTTGGTGGTCATTGATGATTGGAGGAAATTTTTAATTTTTTTGCATGCATCGTTTGGTTATGACCACTCACCTAGTCAAAATGAGGATTAAGATAGTCAAGGACATACACTCTTTGAAACAAAGTGAATGGATAAAGGTGTCTTGGAAAGAACTTAAAGGCCAATTCAAGCAAGAAATGAGGATAAAAGTATTTTGATGGATGGATTAGGATTGGAATCATTAAAAACCCTTCTAGAAATATAAGCTTGCTATGTTTCCCAATGGTTGATGGGAACTGTATATATTGATGTCAAGATTACATAGCCTATAGCCTTAAATCTATTCTCTCAACTTAGCACTACAAAATTGAGGTTTTCTGGATCCCCCCATTAAATTAAAAAAATCTAGTTTACATGATCTTTATTTTATTGGTTTGGACTTAGTTGTTTATCCCATCTTTGTATCCCCGCACTTAATTTGTTTGTGGTGTCATGGAAGAAATTAAGCATATTATTTGGTATTATAAAATTCATATCTAGCTTGATGTGAATACAAATATCCGTTTGACTACTTATGTTGGACCAAAGTCATGGGATTCATCGAAATTGAACCTTGAAGTTGAAAGTTGATGAACCTCAAGGAAAAGTTCAAATATATCTAGGTTTGGTCCTATTACCTATGATTTCATTGGGTAATATAAATGGGTAATCATGGTGTCCATGTTCAAGGATCTGATTATTATCGAGTTTGAGGTTCTTCATTTTGTGTTATGCATTCTTGCGTTCATTGACTACACATAATTGCAAGTACTTTTTATGAAAATACACCAAAAGCCCTCATGTGAGTCCTTGCAAAATGATATTACCTACTCATTGCTTATCAATAATGGCATACCTCATAATTTTGAATATATATGGATATTTTTAAGGATTGAGGAGAGGTGTACTATTCTAAGACTCGATCATGGCATGGTATGACGTTACCTTATATCATTGTTGTTGAAACAATTGATTAAATTAGCACTAGATGCACAAATTCACCCAAAGACATGTGATTAACTTGGAGTAAATTGTATGACACTGGCTTTTTTCTTAAAAGAAATTCTTGAAAATTTATTGTCATTTTTTATCTAGCATACCCTAATCACCCTAGTACTTTGGCCTATGGAAAGAAACCTTCTTATCCATTTTCCATTCAAATAATGGGAAACACAGGATCCCTTTGTTATTTGTAACTTATCATTTATGAATTTATTATGTAATGCACTTGGTTCAGTATCCTCACACTTTCAACAAGATTCAAATCCAAATTTGGCTTCACAAATAATGATAAAATCATTTTATTCAAGAAGTGGTTATAGGACCACTCAATGTTACCCCACAAGATTGTGGCTAATATCTTCCTCCAACTTGGAGACAAGTGTTCTTCTTTGGAGCACTTGAGAACCCAAAAATCTCATTCTTAACACTATTTCTAAAATGAAATCTATGATCTCATGTAGCCACATCAAGCTCTCAACAAAGCAACATACTTTTCCTATGTTAGATTATGTAGCCACCTCAAGCCCTCAAGGAAGAAACATCCTTTTACTGTGTTAGATAATCATACAGAATAGGGAAATTTTAAATTTTGCATTCTTTTAGGTTGTAGCATTGTTCAATATTGTCTTAAAAAGCTAATAAAGCACCTTTTAACCAAAATTATTTTCAATTTTATATTTTCCTGAGCTGCCACATCTTTTTCTATCAAGTGTTACATACCCTTCTGATAGTATTTAATTTTCATTATAGGTATACCTATGGTTTCTTCCTTATGATGAATCAAAGAAAATAAGACCTACATATTCCCACAAAATAGTGCATCTTTTTCTAACTATAAAGGCTTATGTGTACAATAGTATCTATATTTCTTCTTGTTTGGTTCATTGATATGAACACACAGATGTAGTGTAGGTTCCTCTTTTATTTGGAGTAGACTCACCAACCTGGATAATTATTCTTTCTACTATGAAATAGGAACACCATGTATGCTTCCTTCAGTGTCATTGATGGTATGTTTGCTTAGGATGGTAGAAAATCCTTCAATAACGTGTTGTCCTAATAGTTGTGATGCATAGGGTAGCAAATAAAGAAAAAAAATTATAACAGTCTAAAACAATTTTTTAATGTCATAAACAACCAAGGGGCTTGATTTAGCCCTTGATGCCTACATCATTTCCTTCAAGAAGTAGTTTTAGGACCAATCAATTTTACCCCACATGATTGTGGGTAATATCCTACTCCAACTTGGAGACAAGTGTTCCTCTTGGGAGCACTTAAGAACCCCAAAATCTCATCCTTAACACTATTTCTAAAATGAAATATATGATCCAATGTAGCCACATCATGTTCTCAGGGAAGCAACATCCTTTTATCGTGTTAGGTTATGTAGCCACCTCAAGCTCTCAAGGAAGAAGCATCATTTTCCTGTGTTACCGAATCATACATAATAGGTAAATGTTAAAGGTTGCATGCTTGTAGGTTGTAACACTATTCGATATTGTCTTAAAAAGCTAATAAAGCACCTTTTCACCAAAATGATTTTCAAGTTTATATTTTCCTGAGCTGCCACATATCTTTTTCCAGCAAGCCTTACATACCCTTGTGATAGTAATGATTCTGCATTATAGTTATACCTATGGTTTATTCCTTTTGAACCTACATCTTCAGACAAAATAGTGCATCGTTTGCTGACGATAAAGGTTTATGTGTACAGTAGCATCTATATTTATTCTTTTTTATTTCATTTATATGAACACAAAGATGTAGAGTAGGTTCCTCTTTTATTTGGAGTAGACTCACCAACCTGGATAGTTATTCTTGATATTGTGCAAATAAGAACACCATTTATGCTTTCTTCTGTGTCATTGATGGTTGTTTTCTTAGGATGGTAGAGAATACTTCAATAACTGGTTGTCCTAACAACGGTGATGCATAAGGTAGCAAAGAAAATTTAAAAAAGTATTCTAACATTTTGCAACAACTTTGTAATGTTATTAACAACCAAGGGATCTAATTTAGCCCTTGATGCACATTCCCCTTATCATTTTTAATTTTAGTTTTACTAGAAAATTCTGAGCTAGGTTCCACCATATAATTGAACAATGAAACATCTTTGTTGTGTACCTTCATCACCCTTGTGGCATGGGGTTTCCTCATTTTCATTTCTTGTATGCTTGAAAGGGTTGTCCAATTTTGATCTTTACAACATTTTGAATCTTAGGAGTAAGTCCGGGAAATAGATAAGGAAATTCTATTTGGATGTTTAAAAATTTTCCAAATTCATATTCCAGGAAACCAAATATGTTATTTTAAAACCTGTCATCAATTTTAGCATAACAATTTTTTATTTTGGTCCTGAAATAATTACCAAGATCCTCTAAATTGCAAGTTTGTTCCCCATTCTTACTGCTTGTGCATTCTGGGTGTTCTCCTACCATATCAACCACTTTATGTTGTTGATATATGTTGTTCAAATTGCCAAGGCCATTCTCTATTTCATTGTAGCAACACTTTTATGCTCAAATTTCAAATAACAAGAAATTTTCTCTATATGTTTCTAATTCTAAAAAATGTATTTCAAGTCACAAATATTTATACTCTGGATAATGGTCTATTTACTTTGCGGAAATATTCTCCTTGTGCATATTGTGTGTCATCTACGACAGGGGATCTGATTGCATCTAGTTCTACATGTTTTCCATAGTCATCATCAGCCCCTGTATCAATATGTTCACAATGAATCTCATCATACACATCATAAAAAGGGTCTTTATCAGTCTTTGGAATTCAATTTTTCTTCACTTCTTAATTCATAGTATTTTCTCTCAATGGTATCAACTTTGAATCCCTTGGGAAAATCATGATTTGTCTATCTATTTGTTGGTTTCTCCTCTCTATCCACATCACTTTTTTTCCCATTATCTAGCATGGAGATATGTTACTGTAACTCTTGCTACCAATAGGAAGGGGGAGGATAGATTTATCCCTAGAGTGAACAAAATGGCTCAATCCAAATTTTGGGTATAAGTTTTCCTTCAACGCAATAAATTCATTATCAGAACCTGAAGTATAAATATTGGAAGCCTCGTGTATCTCTTCCTAACTTGAAGCATCAGTGCTATCATCTTCAAAAGCAATTCTATTTTCATTCATATGATGATCAACTTCAGTATTAGTTTGACCCAAATTTTGGATGTACTTCTCATCAAGGCCTGCTACATGCATACACTCTATTTGACCTTTTACGAATGTTCCTTCATTATCCTTGGATCCTTAGATTTTAGGTACAACATTCTCCTTTCTAGAAATTGTGTTTGTAATTTTAGAATTATCTATTATTATTTCTCCTCTGTTACCTTCAAGTAGACCAAAAATATTTCACTTCTATAGGATTGCCAGTAGCTCCTAACATGTGTCTTCAGAACATTTACTTGTAATTTGATCCTTCTTGGGCTAAATAATGAGCGCTTCATTTCCATATTTCTCTTTTGTTGCTTTGCAAGCCTCAGTCCTTACATTTTTCTCTTAGAAACACATGTCAACAACTCTATCATCACCATATTTATCCTCTCCTTCAGTATCATATAATTGAGAGTATTCAAAATTCAAAAAACAATATTTATGCTTCTCCTGTACTAATGACAGACTAAGGGTTTCGTCACTTGCAAATTCAAAGGCACACAGTTTTCTTGCATCGGTGCACATTAATTTGTCATTCAAGTCATCCTCATTTTTATCACAATGATGTCCAAAATTTGAACTGTCACATTCATGAGCTCCTGTGAATGTGAATTCTATCATAGCCAAATTGATTATTGTTATAACAATGTAATTAATATTATAGCAAGGTTTCCTCATGGGCTATGTGAATATTAAACCATAAGCTTAACAAGAATAAACTCTCATAGTTAACTCTAGACAAAAGTGCATATTGTCCAGATAGGTTAAGTAGGAAATTGTAGATAAGTAGAACGAATTTTTATGATTTTTGCAGAAAACATGATCTTACCATTACCGAATGATTGATATGTGTGAAGGTGGTTTTCTGCACACCAAAATCCTAGGATGAACAAGTTAATTAGAATTTCTCACTACATTTTAGAGGTATATACTATATACTATATAAAATATAAGAGCAATGTAAATTTGTCTTTTCTGTCAAGATAGTTGTTAAAATAGTTTCTATTCATGTTGCATCATGTCCTTGTCAAGAATTTACTATACTCTATTTTGGTCTTTGAATGTTACTGTACTCAAGATTGATTTGTATCCTTCTATAGATAGCAGTGTATCTTGACATATTTTATAATATTTCTATCATATGGGCTCTCACAAATGTTTTCACGAATTTTTTGATCTTGATATTATTTCCATTGCTTTTTTTGGGTATCACAGAATCATTGAAGCAATAATCCATCGTTTATAAAAATAAATGTTTTAGAGTTTTTCCAGGGTTTTCACATAAAGGTAGGGTTCACATAAGGGTCATTTTCTGTGAATGTTTTATTCCATATAGTTTTACATGATGTCTTGGAGCATAACCCTTTGTTTAACAATACCATCTTCTTATTGTTGGTTCAACTATGGTGTCGGTGCCTAATCTAGACCTTCATAAATCAAGTTTAAGTTGTATAATACTTTCTGCTTATAGATGGTTCAACCTTAGTGCCACTGATAACTTGTTAAGTCTAGATCTATATAAATTAGGTCAAAGTAGGCCTTAAACTTTCATATAACTCATACGTTGTTCCCTATTTCTGTTGAGACTTTAATAGACTTAATTTTTTAACTTGAAATTTTGCTGAAATAATCAAGGACCCAAATCCCTTACAAAAAGAGGTGTTTGTTGTTTTCTCTCTTTTCCTTCCTATGAGTTTATATATTTGAGATATGGAAGATTGGAAAGTTGTAATTTCTTAAATTATGTTTTTCCCTGATCAATATTCATGACTTCCAATTCTATATTTTTTCTTAATATTGTCTTGGCATTAACTAATGGGTTGAGTTGCACAGGAAGTCTAAAAATAACTATTTGTTAGAGAAACTTCTTATTTGTAAGATGTTCATATGCAGTTTCAATATGTTGTCATATGACTTCTATCAATTCAACAAGAAGACCCAAACTTGATGTAACCCATTATCTACTAGATAAGGAGCAATGAAGTTGGCATAGGGTCACTTGTTCAAGGATTTGCAAGGCAATTAGCTTCTACCCATGATTGATAATCTAAATGCGGTTTCTACCATTTCACATGCTTCCCGAAGACATAATGTTATTTTGTCTCATAGTACCTGTGTAACTTGTTGCATCTCATATGCCAAGATAGTATTTCGTCTTTTGCAAGTCCACATGGATTTGTAACTCCTATCCCATGTAATGAATTTTTGGACTCAAATATTGTTATGTTTGTCCTTGTGTGTAGTTATGTTTGTCCTTGTGCGTCCAAATAAGATTTGTAAATCTCAATAGAAAATTGTAAGTCCATGTAGGAATAAGATAAGTGTACCTAAGAGTCTTAAGGTGTCAGTAAGGTGTGTATTTTTCTTCTTTGTAAGGAATGTATAGTCCACATGTATTTTCTACTTTCCATTCATGAGTAATCATAGTTCATGTTTATTTCCATTTAATGGATACGCTATTAAGTTATACAGTATACACTATATACTTATAAAATGTAGTGATAAATTCTCAGTAACTTGTTTGTCATGGGATTTTGGTGTGCAGAAATACACCTTTACACATATCAATCATTCGCTAATGGTAAGAGATTTTTTGGTACAAAAATTAAAAAACTATGTTCTATTTATGTAAAATTTCATACGTAACATATCGATATAATGGGCACTTATGGCTAGAGTTAGATTTGACCATTTATTCTTGTTAAACTTATGGGACTAATCTTCACATGGGCCATGTGGAAACCTTGTTGTAAAATTAATTACATTGTTGTAACAATAATAACTTTGGCTATTGTATGTGATCACACACACACACACACACACACACATATATATATATATATAATTTTTTACTAGGGTTTATAGTCGACATTAATAAAAATTTCTGATTTTCACTGTTCGGGGTTTGTAGTGGACATTAATGAAAACTTGTGATTTTCAATGTCTTCTTTTCAATATTTATGGATATATTATTTATTTTAAAATGATTAAGATTAGGTCTTTGTTTTTTCAAATACCTCCAAAATGGAACATGTTTCTGCTCCTTGGCAATGGAGTCCATTCATGCCCCAAGAACGAACTGGAAAATTTGGACATGCTTATCCTAATACACAACCTCACAACCAAGGATAGGTACCATTTCTACCAGTATTTTATTCCCTAAATGTGTTGAAAAACTTAAAAGCTACAAAATCTGATTTCTAGATCATTTTAATCCTGAAGTTTTCAAGATGCGGACTAGATTTGAGCTTTAGCTAACAGACATACATAAAACTTCCAACTTTTTTTTGCACCCATCCCCATTAGTTCACCACACACATACCTCACTATGTCATGGATATAAAGGTGGCTAAAGTGCAAGGAATACGTTGAAAATATTTTAGGCATTAGATTTTGTAATTGTTTGGCTAGATTTGGGTGGCCTTTCACAAATATATGGAATATTTTTTTATCCTTGAGTACAAGCTTTTCAACATATAAATACTATATACTCATGAAATACTTGACTGTAAGGAAATGCTTATAGGAAAATATTGTCAAGCAGAGCCACGGTGGTGGGTTTCTTGTTTGTTTATCGTTAATGGGGATCTCTAAGGACTTCTAATAATTTTTTTTTACTTCATTTAGGTGGGATGTTACCCGCACCGAGAGTATAATTCAATATGGCTCCTTCCCTATTTCCAAACAAGGACTTCAATAAAATTCAGGCCCAACACTGAAAAATCTCCAGGCACATGATCATCCTCACCACATACTGCTTCATAGTTCCAATAGTGGTCGTACTGGTAGCAGGAGACACAAATATGCAAGATTTACGCACTGCAATAGGGGTATGTTCAAGAAAATAAACTAAGATGAAATTAACATTTCATATGAAACATTTAATTAAATTCATATGGATCTGGTATCATGTATGAGACTTTTTATTGTTTTCATTTTTATATTAAAATCGGTTTCCAGATACGCAGAATTGAGGTTTTATGTAATTCCCCACTTGATCCTATAAGGAAAATTTTGATTAGTGTTTAATTAATCGATAAATAATGAATTATAATTTTCGAGTAATATCTACACTTGTGAATTTGTAATTTTATTTTTACTGATATGAATTTTATTATTTTTTATTTCATTTCTAATATGTATTCTCAAAACTACTTTAAGAAAAGGTATAGTATTATCTCACTTACTCCTAAATAAAATATCTAGATTTTGTATACCCAATATGTTTTCTCAAATCAATTTTCAGATAAGGTATTGTCTTCTCTCATTTATTCCTAAATCAAATATCTAGATTTTTTATACCCAATATTTCCTCTCAAATAATTTTTTAGATAAGGTATTGTCTTCTCTGATTTATTTCTAAATCAAATATCTAGATTCATATCTACTTTTGGATAATATATGATAAGAATAAATTAAAAGGATGACGTGTTAGTCATGGAATTAATGGTAAGTAGTTGAGGTGGATGAGAGGAAGAGATATAAAAGGGAAGGAGGATGAGAGGAGAGGGGGATCCTTGGTCTTTGTTTTGGAATTGGAGAAATCTATTTTGGAGGAGAAATGTGGAGAAAGAGGAGGGAGAGAATGGAGAGAAAATGTGTTGATTCTAACTTAGACACACTACAGCTAGTTGGACTTGGGCTTGGAGGGCTAGCGAATCTGTGGAGGTTCCTTGGGCTAGGAAACCATTCCTAGTTGGGTGGGAGGTAAATCTAGCCGGGTAGACCAGCAGGAGTGTCTCAACAGAATCTTATTAATATAAATTATTGGTGTGATATAAGATAGGAATTCTATTGAATATTAAAAGCTCACAAAATAATATTAAAGATTAAAAAAGTTGGAGAAGAGTGTTAAGGTTGTACAATGTTGTTTACATCATTGGATTCCTGAAATTGAATCATATGACTACATTATTTTAATAAATATATATTATTAATAAAATTAAATATTAATTAAATACATATATATTTATATGTAATTTATTACGTTTTAGTGTTTATATATAATTATTATAAGTGATAATTTTAATAGCACGTAATATATCTTTAAAGTATTATGAAATAAATTATGAAGTCCTGACCAGGACTAGATTGTTATTATTATTTAAATTTTTTAAAGCAGTATTTCTAAGTGACCCATCATTTTCATATGCTCTAGTAGCAATTCTACTAATATTAAGACGTGTTTTGGTATTCCTCATGGAAATTGAAGAATTTCTGTTGATTTAAAAGGATGGGATCTAGAACTCATTCCTCCTCATTGAGAATATTGCAGTTATTCCTTTCTACATTTTTTTTTTCCTGCATCCTCCATGAGAGGTAGGTACCATTAACAAATCGATATAGACATTGAGGCATTAGTTGTGCATTAAACTGCCCTGGATGTCCACCTCTTTAAGAGCCAGGGGATTAATCTGAATCTCTCTACACGCTATTATTTCAGGAGTCTGCGCTAGTAATTATTGTGCTTAGCTGGACTTTGTGTCGGCGTGGAACTATTCTGTAGGTGCAGGTTTATTAATTTGAAGTCCCAACCAGAGTTCATATAATTTCTCTTTACCGTATTTTTTATGATGTAGGTGACTTCCATATTTCATTGCAGTTGCTTTACAATGTTCAAAATAAAAATGTTCAAAGTAAAAAATAATATGAAAATGCATTTAATATGGACCTATCTTCTAAACCTTTAAGATCCAAGCTCCACTGCACTACACAAAATACAACTATGTTTTTCTTTTACTAGATTTTACTTGTCTTAAACTATATATGTTTATAAAAAAGAAATCCAACATGTTAATACATTAAAGTAGTCAAAGGTGAACAAAAATTGATTGATTGGGAATATTCATCAAGACAAGGAAAAACTCCAGGGTCAACAGATGGAGATCTGCAGACCTTGTTAAACAGGAAGGTATACTAATCAACAAATTGGAATAAATACGAATTCAGGAAGAAATATTATGGAAACAAAAATCTAGAATTCAATGGTTAAGAGAAGGGGAAATGAATTCTAGTTTATTTCATAAAGCAATGATCCAAAGACGGCAACACAATCGAATCTTTTCACTGAAAGATCCTCATGGAAATAGACTTGTCCAACATCAAGATTTGGAGCAGACCTTGGTAAATCATTTTTGGGAAATTTTAACGAAGCTAGATCAAAATAGAATGGAAGCTATCACTCGTGTCAAGCAGTTCATCCCTAATGTTGTTAACAGAGATCATAATTTGGCCATGCTCAGGGAAATCATTATTCAGGAGGTGGAGGAAGTGGTCAAGAGCTTAGAAAAAATAAGGCGCTGATACTTGACGGCTTCACTGCGGAATTCTTTCAGGCTACTTGGTCATTCATTGGAAAATATATTTTAGACCTGGTAGAGGAGTCGTAAAGGACAAGACGGGTATACCCTGCTTTGAACTCTACTTTTATTGCTTTAATCCCGAAGCATGAGAATTGTTATGTTTTGTCAGGGTTCAGACCAATCACCTTTTGCAATGTTATTTATAAGATCATGTCTTCTATTATGGTCAATAGACTTAAACCTATCCTTCCTTCTCTTATCTCCCTTGAAAAAAATGGTTTTGTCAAACGTAGACAAATTTTGGATGGGATTGTGACTACCCAGGAAGCCATTCATTCCATTCACACTCTTAAAGCTATTTAGGCATGTGATAAAACTGGATTTAGCCAAAGCCTACGAACATCTTAGTTGGAATTACCTCCAAAACATGCTGCAATCACTTGGTTTTGATCAAATATGGATTGAATGGATCCTTTCTTTTATATCTACTCTGAATTTCTCAATTTTAGTTAATGGAATTCCCTTTGATCCTTTCAATGCCTCCTGAGGGTTGAGGCAGGGAGACCCCTTATCCTCATTCCTTTCTATTATTTTTGTGGAGGGGTTGGGTAGATATATTAAACATCACGTGATGGATGGCTCTCTGAAAGGATTGAAGCTTTGGGGGCCAGACCTTACTCTATCCCATTAAAAATTTGTTGGTGATATCATGTTGTTTTTCCAAGCTAGCCTAAAGGAATTGAAAGTCGTTTTAAATATTCTCAAAGTATTTATGGTTGCTTCTAGAACCCTGATTAATAATGACAATTCCAATGTCTTTTTCTTTAACATTCTCCTCAATCTCAATGGTTCTTAGCTCGCACTCTTGGGTTTACCATTGGGACTCTGCCCACTAAGTACTTGGGAATGCCTCTTTCTGTTAATTCCCTAAGAATATCTCGTTGGAAAAATCTCATAACTTGAATTCAAAATCGACCTAAAAATTGGTCTTTTCTAGCTCTTAATGCCCCTAGCCGTGTTGTTCTTCTTAAATCAGTTCTTCAATCCATCCCTATTTATCAACTATCTAGGATGGATGCCCCTAAGACTATTTGTTCTAAGATGGTTAACATATTTAAAAAAAAATTATGGCAAGGTTCACAACAAAATCATAAGTGGGCTCTCCTATCATGGGACAAGCTCACACTACCTAAAAAGAAAGGTGGTTTGGGATTTTGGGATCCATACATTCTAAACTGGGTAATGGGGGCTAAATTGTGGTGGATATGTATTCAGGGAGGCATAGACCTATGGAAAAAAAATATGGGAACGCAAATATGAAATGACGCAGACCATGAGAGACCGGTTGCAAGCGCATATCATTCCCAAAGGCTCTAGCATATGGAACTTGACTTCAGAGAAGAGGAATTTGATTGGATACCATAGCTTCTGGGAGATTAGAGGTGGCAACATAGCCCGGTTTTGGGAAGACTCAAGGCAAAAAAGAGCCAAATTATATAGTAGGCTTGATTTAGCAGAAATTTTCCTTTTCACAAATCAGCCTAATACTAAAGAGGTAAACCACTATTGGGAGGAACAGAATGATCAGTATTGGAGGAGATAGAAGCAAACAAAACATTGACAACAGGCCCCTAACACCCAACAAATGGGAAATCTGGACAAAGAATTATATACTAGGAAATTACTTATCCTCACAAGGAATGATATCCTTCGCTGGGGGTACAACATGAAAGGAAAAAAAAACAATTGATTGGTATGTTAGAACCACTTTTAAGAAAATATATTGTATTTTTATCTTCAAACATGTAGCACTAGCCATTCTATATACATCAATTGGATAGTATATATCTAACCATAATGATAGTATGGTCATTCTATATACATCAATTGGATAGTATATATTTAACCATAATGATAGTATTGAGTTTATTGAGACCATTAGGCACATACTTTGAAAACATAAAGATACTTAAAAGAACTATGGGATTTCAAAAGGACACCTAGTTATAATAATGTGATTAAAAATGGTAATTTAGCGTTTATGTGAATGCTCAAAATATATAATATAATATAGATTTATGATGATTGTTTACACATATCTAAAGCTAATTGAGAATGACTAGTGGGGAATTGCAACACTTTCTTAGCCCATGATGAGAGAGGATTTAGTAGATCCATAAGGATCTTATTACTATTAGTAACACATGTTTACAATCATACTAAAAGGAAAACTTACACCTATAATTTCACAAAACATATGTGAGCCGAGAAAGAATTTGACAAGGTCCTAAGTTACGCTAATAAGTCATGTGTGTCGTACATATAATTGGACAATTCAAAATGGTGAGGACATGAGAAAATAGAGGTCAAGGAGGGTCATCACAAGGAACTCCTACAAATAACTCATTTTCATCGCCAGAGTTGGCTCTTATCTTATGCTCCGTGGAAGCAATTAGAGACTTTAAGAGGGCGCCAAAGAACTGAGGTGGAAGTGGAGCACCCTCCATCAGGGTTGGGAAATATTGAGGGATCAAGAGACTTGGATAGAGGACCTCCAATCGAGGAAATTACTAAGGAGATCCAAAATATTAAGGTCCTAGAGTTTTCTAGAGCTCTTGCTAATGAACGATCAGAATACTTGTTAGAGGGAATGAGAAGGTGTTTTCCACTAAGAGATTATACTTCCAATTCAAAAGCTAAAATAGCGATATTCCAACTCAGAGATAGTGCCCTGAACTGGTGGGGTGACTTATAGCATTAAATACACATCACTCTTAACACAGTCACCTGTGAATTATTTGAGAAGAGATTAAGGAAAAATTACCTACCAGCATTTTATGAAGAACAACAAGTAGGAGCATTCCATGCTTTGGTACAAGGAAACCGCACAGTAGAGGAATATGAGATTAGATTCATGGAATTGGTCAAGTATGTCTCCTACATAGACATTTATCAATGTCAAGAATATTGTTTCATTTATGGATTTAACCCTAATATTAGGGCAATGGTACAGATGTGGAAACCATCCACAGTTGCAGAAGTTTTTGAACATGCTCGTTATATTTAAGAGCACTTAGACTTAAAAGGTGGAAACAAAACCATTTTTCCACACCATCCAAGGTTTATGGGGAAGGCCCCTCGTACTTTCTCCAGGGGAGTAAGTTTGAGGCCACTGCCATATGAAAATAGGGTTGTTCCCAGAATGCAAACAATGGGGATTTCAATGGTTTCTAGTATAGATTCACCGAAAGCTTCAAGGACTCATGCATATCAAAGTCACAAGGAGCCATGAGCATGGGTAGGGGTCTCAAGGGAAGAATATCTTTCCAAAGAACTCCACAACATTCTGTTCGAAGTCTACCTCGAATCACTTGTTGGGTATGTGGGGGACCACATTACCAACGTGATTGTAGTTAGTTACAAATAGGTAAAAATCATAGAGAAGGAAAAGAACCAATGGGGTAAGAAAGAAACCACCATTGAATCTATGCAGTGTTTGATAACCATCAATTTGAACACCAGTCTGTTGTGGTAGAAACCGCAGGTATGATAAACAATGTAAAAGTTGAAATTTTGTTTGATTCTGGTGCTACATATAGTTTCATTTCACCATTTCCATTATAAAAATGTGGGTTTGCAGCCTATGAGCATGATGACTTTAAATAAATTGAAATGGCTTATGGGATAACACAAGCAGTAGGACCTAGTGTTAACCAATGTCGAGTGAATCTTGGGGTGTGTATAACTAAGTTGAAGGCATACTTCAAAACATTAGGGATGTACGATGTAATCATCAGAATGCACTAGCCAGAATCTCATCGAGCTTTGGTAGACTATTTCAAAAATAAGGTGATTTGTTTAGATGATGAAGGTAGGTCGATTGCGATTTGTGGTATCAAGAGAGGAGTCCCCCAACAATTCATCTCCACAATGAAGGTAAAACGTTGTCTTTGACAAGGTTGTAAATCATATGTGGTTGAGGCTGTAAGTGACCAAAAAGGACCCTCCCTAGATCAGTACCCAGTTTTGTCAGAATTTGAGAATGTTTTCGCTAAGGAATTTCCTAGATTACCACTTGTGAGCAAGATTGATTTCACAATCAACCTAAAACATGGTGCAGAACCAATATCCAATAAACCCTACAGGATGACAGTCCCAGAACTTTGTGAGTTACAGATGTAGTTAAAAGAGCTTTTAGATTTAGGATTTATTATACCTATTCTTTCACCTCGGGGTGCACCAATGATTTTCGTTAACAATAAGGATGGTTCCTTAAGGCTATGCATAGGTTATAAGGACTTGAATCGAGCCACAATAAATACTAGGTACCCAATACCTAGAATTGATGACCTATTTGACCAAATGAAAGGAGCAATAGTTTTCTCAAAGATCGATCTATGGTCTGAATACCACCAATTGAATATTAAGGAAGGTGGAATACCAAAAACTACTTTTAGGACTCATTTTGGGCACTACGAGTTCGTAGTTGTAGCATTTGGTCTAACCAATGCAACAATAGTTTTCATGAGTCTCATGAATGGTGTGTTCAGGAAATATTTGGAACAATTTTTGCAAGTATTTATGGATGACATTCTGGTGTATTCCAATAATGAAAAGGAGCATGAAGAGAATCTAAAGGTTGTGCTAACTTGCTTAAGGGAAAATCAACTGTATGGAAAATTCTCAAAATGTTCCTTCTTTCAAAATAAAATTCATTATCTTGGCACATCATTTCAAGAGAAGGAATTTCAGTTGACCCAGAAAAATTAAAGGCCATAATGGATTGGCCAGTGCTGAAAAATGCTCATGAGGTTCGTTGCTTCATGGGGATAGTAGGTAACTATCACAGATTTGTGGAAGGGTTTTCAAATATTTCAAAACCCATCACCTCATTACAATGAAAAGGGGTTAGGTATGAATGAACCTATGAATGTGACATTACATTCACCAAACTAAATAAGTTACTAACTAGTGCACCGATCCTTCGAGTGCTTGACATGGAAAAGGACTTCATTATCTGCACAATGCTTTAAAGCAAGGATTGGGAGCAGTGTTGATGCAATAAGGTGGAGTAATATCTTATGTATCCAGAAAGTTGAAGAAACATCAAGAATTTTATGTTACCCATGATTTAGAATTATCAGCAGTGATGTTAGCTCTAAAACTCTAGAGACACTACCTCGTTTGGAGAATATTTGAGTTAATAATTTATCATCAGAGCTTGAAGTACCCCTTCACTCAAAGAGATTTGAATGCTAGGAAAAGGTGGTGATTGAATTCATGATTGAGTATGATTTTAGGATCTCATACATTAAGGGAAAGGAGAATGTGGTGGTTGATGCATTAAGCAGGAGGCCATGAACCTTCTCCTTAGTGCACTTGAGGGTTAATTTAAGGGAATGTGTGTTGGAAAAACTCTTTGAAGATAGTTGGTATCTAAAGTTTATATTAGCACTCTATAGTGGGAAGCAAATAGAACCAAATTTTGAGGGTTATGTCCTTGAACCAGATGGACTATTAATATTTCACAAAAGAATGTACATCCCTAAGGAAGGGACTATAAGAAGAACCATCCTTGAAGAGTCACATAGAGCACTCTATTGTGCACATCCTGGAGCGAAGAAGATATATGTTGACATGAAGAAACTCTTATTTTTGGCAGGCATGAAGCACGGTATAGTCCAGTTTGTGTCCAAATTTCTTGAATGTCAACGAGTGAAGGTTGATTATTTCGATCCAGCAGGAATCCTACAACCGCATGACATCCCTATGTCTAAATGGGAGGTCATTTATATGGATTTTGTTGTAGGTTTTCCACACTTCACAGAGGAAAAATTCTATATTGGTTGTAGTTGATAAATTAACCAAAAGTGCACATTTCATCCCAGTGAGAGATACTTATGATGTTACTAATGTGGCACAAGATTTTATAACTGAATTTATTCAACTACACGGGTTGCCCACAAAGATCATTTCTGATAGAGACTCTTGCTTTACATCTAGGTTGTTGGACAAGTTTGCGGTTAGCGTTGGGGACTCAGTTGAACCTAAGCATTGCATATCATCTAGAACTAGATGGGTAGACTAAAAGAGTAAATCAGATTATGGAAGACATGCTCAGAATGTACCTCATGGATAATCAGAATCAGTGGGAAGGGTAATTACCATTGCTAGAGTTTTCCTATAATAATAGTTACCATGGTTCCATTGTGATGCCTCCTTATCAAGCTCTATATGGGAGGCCATGCAGGATGCCATTGAATTGGGAAAATTTAGAGGACCGAGTAATAGTTGGGCCAAAGTTGGTACAATAAATGGAGGAATAGGTAAGACAGATTCGGGAAAGGTTAAAGGAAGCACAAGATAGAAAAAAGATTTATGTTGATGCACATAGGACTGATCGTAGTTATGAGGTAGGAGACCAAGTTTTTATTTGTATTCGACCCAACAAAAGTACCATACGGTTTGGGAAAGGACAAAGTTGTCACCTTAGTTTATAGGACCTTTTAGAATCAAGGAGAAGATTGGACCAGTTACCTATCGTCTTATATTGCCACCCCATTTGCATAAAACTCATGATGTTTTTCATGTATCTATTTTATGACATTATGTTTCTAATGAATCTCACAAACTAGATTGTAGGGAATTACAGTTCTCAGACGTGGTAACCGTAATGGTCGAAACATTACGCATATTGTACTGTAGGGTACAACATCTCAGACGTTGTATGGTGGACCAGGTTAAGGTCCAGTGGGACAAGTATAGCCCAATATCTGTGACTTGGGAGGATGCAGAGACTATACGTCATGACTACCCCTCACTTTTTGAGCATATGCGATGCCCATTTTGGCTTAGATAGCTACCTATGCTAAGACTCTATTTGTAGTTCCATGTTATTTTATTTATGAATGTTATGTAATATTGTTGCATTTTAGTTGCACTGATGAAACTAATTATATAAATCATTAGATATATTAGGTTTTGTTGATTAAAATATTTTATGTATGACTTATTTGATGTATGATTTACCTGATGTATGACTTACTTGATTATGATTTATCTAGTGTATAACTTCTAAGAGTTATTTTTGTTTGATGTATGGCTTAAGGGGATATGATTTATATAATGAATGGCTTATCAAAATTGTGATTTATCTAATGAAATATTTGTTTCCAATATGTTTTTATAAGTGAAATATTGAGACATGGATGTTGGACTTAATAACATGAGGATTAAGATGACTTATCTATATATTTTTTTGTTAATATGTATATGCATGAATGAAAACTAACCTGCAGATTTGAAAGAACTATATGATAATCAAGATCTATGCTTCTGATGGTAAATGTTGACATATCCGAGGAGGAATGGTATGATGTGTTAGGTCCCCGTAATTTGTTAGATTGGTGAGAACAAATGAATAGGGGTAACATCAGACCAGTCTTTGGAGTCCTAGGACCTAGCCTTCCTAGACTCAGACAGGGCTATCTCTATTTTGTGCAAAGGATGTGAACTTGTTTTCTTTAAGGGTTTGATTTTAGGCTAGTTGTTAAGTTTAGGGTTTGTTTTTTTGTTTTGGTTGGGTAGATGATCAAGTAGAATATATGGAGTGAGGAAATATTCAAGTCATTTTGATATGGAGTCTGTAAAAGGTCATGGAAATTTCAACAATGAATCAGGGTGCATCACAAGGCAAATCCAGCATGGTCAAATGGATTTTCAAGGTTTGTGTGAGATGAGATGAACATCAAGTTTGTGAACAAAGTAGGGCAAAGGGCAGTTAAGAATCCTTTGTCAAATATTTTAAAAAGAAGGGCCTTCAACACTATTTATCATAAATAATTAATCATAAGACAGGGCAAACCAATAACTCTTTGATTCAACTCAAGAAAATAAGCATTTAAGACAAACAATCCAGTGAACTATAGAAGGTAAGAAACTTATTTAACTTCTAGTGATTTCACCTTCAAGGTTCGAAAAAAATTTAAGATAAACATATAACTTTAATCAAAGAAGAGGGAACTTGTAAACGTCATTTATCATAACCATAAATACCTCCAAAGAAAATTTTCAAGAATGGACAAAGGGTATGATCAAAACATAGCCTCTTTAGCAAAACCTAATTAGTGATACTTCAAAGAAAGATCTCAAGAACAATGTTTTGGTGACATTAAACAAGCAGGGCTAAACATAAAACATCCTTGATATCTACTATATTAAACCATTCATAAGATAAACAAGCTTGGGTGGGTCTAGAGAGAAACTAAGAATTCTCTAAACTGACCTAGCAGAGGAAAACATAGAGGCAGTGAAGAACAAACGGAGCTAAGGTGCCTTTGAAAAACATTTCTTAGTCTAAAACCTTTGTCCTACTTCAATATAGAAGGATGAAACACAATGATACATAAGAAAACAAGAACTAAATAGAAGCACATCACCATTAACCAAGCTCAGGGATCCTGCAAGCAAACCTTCTCCATCATCAATCAAAGCAAGCCATTCACAAATTCCACAACACCAATTTCTCTTCAATCTCCAAAAAACTATGTATTGCTCCCAAGAGTCATCAAATTTCAACCTTTTACAATAAGGCCCTCATGCTCTATTTATCTAGTGAAGGAGGGAAAAAAACCCTAAATAGGGTTTGAAAATTTCAAAAACACCCATAAATTTCATTTATGTCAAAGAGACCATGCAAGGCCCAAGACACAAAATATCTCATGAAATAAATGTAAAAATAACTCTTAGCACCTAACTTTGGAGTGATTTTCCCAAAAAAACACTAAAATATATTTTTTCCATAAATGAGTGTCTTTTTTTGACTTTTGTAATTAAAGACGCAGCAGTGAGGTCTGAAGGTGTAGCACATGCACAGGAAAAATTTGTCCACTTGCAGCAAAGTTTTGATGACATTCTGATGTCGGAATTTGCCGTGTGATGGCTCCTTAGAAATATTGTCAAGTCTACTTTCCAAAACTGCCCTTGGTTTTCTGATTAGGCTCCATTTACCTGTCCAAAAATTGAATCTCCCAGGACTACTCCAGGTGCAACGCCAGTCTTGAAAATGAGGCAGAAAGGTGAAAAATGAGGTGTTTTTTAGCCTTTTGAGGGACCAAAAATGCTCCTAATGCTCTCAAATTTGGTGAGCATGTTGTACTTGATCTGAGAATTCCAAAAATAAAATTTTTTCCTCCTTAGGATGCCTGAGGTGAAAGCGTGGTGCCAGGGGTGTTGTGCCTTCAGGCCTTAAAATTAGCAAAAAACCAAAAATTCTCAAAAAGTTCCCAAAATTGGTAGATATCTTCCCTATGGGGTTTGGGAGGCCTATAGAGAAGCTTCAGCCAAGATTCCAAGGTTGTCTTGGTATTTTTCCTCTTTGGTTCCATCATGTCCTCTATAGGCCTAATTTCGTTCACTGCACTTTCTTCACTGTTTTCTGACTTGTTATGATCCTTACTATTTTTTGTCTCAACGGCCTCCTCTTCATGGCTTGCTGCATCCTCACTATCTTTGCTGACAACAGGATCATCATTTATTTCTTCTTTACCGTGACTGCTACATGTTCCATCATTAGTCTTTTCATCACTGTTTTCCTCTTTATTGATTTTCACACTGCCTTTGTCACCACCTTCATCTTGTTCATCATTACTGCTAGGAGTCTCATGGCTGTGATATTTACCGCTCTCATCAAATTCTTCATTTTCTTCACTGTTATCTTCATCTCCAGAATCATCATTTCCCCTATCACTACTAGTAACCTCACTGTTTTTACTATCATTGTGGCTTTGAGTTTTACTGTTGTCCTTAGTATCATCATCATGATTGCTACTCTCCTCTGCATTTGTACTGCTTTCGGCACCATCATTATCACTATGAGGCTCACGTTTTTCACTGTTTTCATGACTTTCATGACTGTCTTCTTCCTCACTGATGCTTGCTTCATTATTCCCAATATCAGTTTCACTACCCTTACATTCAGTGGCTTCCTCTTCATCAACATATTTTTTCCTCATCTTCATTTTTTTGTTCCATGCTGACATTACTGCCCCCTACCTCTTCATTTTCTTCCACTTTACTGTCCTCTTCTTCAATTAACTGCAACCATACTACTTCATACCCTACTTGATTTATATATTCTTTTTTGTAGATGATGGAGTTTGAAATAGGGTTTTTTAGCATGAAGATTAGGGTTTTTCACTCCTTAGGGTTTGGTCAATTCCTTTTGACATTAAACCATCAAAATCCACTGGAGGAAAAGGCAAGACATCCACCTACCGATTTGAAATGCCCTTGAAAGTCCTTTAATGTTAGCTTAAATGATTTTTCGATGTTTTTTGGGTGCTTGTAGGTGAAGGAGGAGATTCAGGCGAAAGCGTAGTGCCTGCACGCAAAGTCAAGCCTATCAGGCTATGAACGTGCAACGCCTACACATGTTTCAGGAAAGTTGGGTCTGTGAATGCGCAGCACTAGCATTCATTTTGGGCCTGTCGGGATTTCCTATGCGAACACGCAGTGCCTGCCTCTGAATGCGCACCACAGTGAAAATTTGCACAGGGAATTCCTCCGAATGCACAACACCTGACCCTGAACATGCAGTGCCGCCCTGAATGTACACCACCATAAAAATTTTCCCATTTTGACTTAAAAACTCAAATTTCTTCTTCCTTTGAAAATTTAAACTCTCTGTAAATGAACTATGATTAATATGAAATGAAAAAAATGACTTGTAATATACTTGGGAATCAATTTGAACTTTTTAAACCCATTATTTGGTGTTTTAAGTCATTTTCACTTTCTTTTACTAATGTTCTTTGACCCCTTACTTGCAGGTTGCTGGAGATATGACACTTTCTTCCTTCTGATCCTAGAGGCATGATAGATTAATTTTGACACTTTGGGACTCAAGACAAAAGATAGTATCTTCATGAACTTTCTTGTAGCTTCCATTACAATATTGAAACCTCTCTTTTTACCTTGGCTGGTCGTTTGTACCTTTTCTTGCAGATGATTTGAGATGATGAATTTGAACCTTTCACACTGATACTCTTTACCTTCTGCAGGTTTGCTTCATGCTTGGCTTTGTATGCCATCTTCAGGTTTTTTTCTACATTTGATCACTGCTTGGCACACTACTAGACTGCCAAGTGTAAAACCCTAGTTCCTCTTAGAGCCAAGTGCTTCCTGTCTTCTTTGCTGCAAGATGTTCGTCATTAGGGACAAACCACTTACCTCATAAATTTTCAAATATGTTTGGAGGACCCTCAACAATATTTTTTAATCTTTCAAGGTGATTTGAGTTTTTAGAGGGCTTAGAAGCTTTTCCTGTCCAAAGGCGTAGCGCCATTTTTTGAAGGCGTAGCGCCAGTTTCTAAAGGCGTAGCGCCTTTTTGCAAAGGGAATTTGGAAGCCTTCCCGGTGTCAACATTGGGCCCATGATAGATTTTTGGAAATATTATCCTGTATAATTTCCAAATATACCTTTTTTTCTCTAATTGGAGTTGATTTGACCTATCAAAAGTTGATTCTCCCAAGACTGGTCAAAAATTGTTGAATGATGGTGCAGAAATGCATAGTGCTGGTGCAGACAAATTTTTGAGGCCTTCCTAAACTCTAAATTGAGATCATGATATCTCATCAGAAATATCTTCGATTATAGTTATCATTTGACTCATCAAGAAATTCATTTGGACACTCCAGCTGTGAGAAAACCTGATTTTCCCAAGGTCACTCTAGAAGTGCATCAATTCTCCCATGACACCTGCATTTTTGACATTGCTAAAAAACCATGATACATGTGTAAAACATGAATGAGGTTTTTTTTTACTGGACCTATTTTGGAAAAAAACCTCTCTCACTTTTTTCAAATTCATCTTTTTTTGTTCGGAAACACAATTTGAAGCGAAACTGGCCTTATGAGTGATAAATGGCTTGACTCTAGGAATGAATTCTTGGAAAATTATGGAGGCATGATGTTTATGAGTTGGTATGGATTTATTATTGCTAATATGACCTATCATATGGATCCTCTGCTCCTATGCCTCTTTTCCATAGCAAACCCTAGCTTAGTTGGACGAGGAAATTAGGGTTTGGTGTAGGCAAAACAAGGGATTTAGGACTGCCTTGTAGAGGGAGGGGAATGAAGGGGTTAAGGGTTGTCTAAATTCTTGGGGAAATTTTGGGGGATATGGATAGATGTTAGAGAGTTGGGGAAAGTGGAATTTCAAGGATTGAGTGAGGGGAAGGGGTCCAAAAGGGCAAAACACATGCCTAGTCTCGAAAAGTGTCAAATTGTAGCAATAGGATAGGTTTTGTAGAAAAATGATGGGTTTGAGGGGTAGGAGTGATGGGAAGTGTTTATGAAGGTATATTAAGGATAGGGAAAAGTGTAATAACATCAAGATACAAGCCCTGTTGATGATTTAATCATGTAATTCATGAAACCAAGAAAAATTCCCTCAAAAACCCTAGTCATCTACAAGAATAGTGGTAGGTAAAAGCACATAAGAAGCCTTTTAGGAGCAGTAGGGTGACCATGGAATGGAAAAATGGTAGAATAGTGAAAAAATTTCTCTAAGGATAATTAAGGTAGTGATATTTCTAAAACTCACAATGTTCATGGAATTTTGTCTTTAGAAATCTAGGACCAATATATAGTCATCTAGAGATAGTAAAAATTATGGATGACTAACAGTGGCTCCATTTGGGGAGGGAAGCTCCTTTTAAAAAGGTGTTTAGAACTTCAGAGCTCATATCTCTGAGTTTTGAAGACCAGTACCTTACTTGTACTTGGCATATCCCTCTTCCTTCATTTGATGATGTTCTTTTGAAGCTATGATCTCATAAAATCTGAACAAACATGATTGCTTCAATCTCAAATCTACCTACCCATCTTACTTGGCCTAACATTTTTTCTTTTCCAGGTACACTTGGACTGGAAAAAACTTGACATCAATTTTTATTTTGAAAGAAAAAATGAACTATCTACTTGTACCCTTATCACTTCCAAGAGTTCAGATTAGGCTAATGAACTCTTTTATTCTCTACCTATTCTATTAATTTGTCAATGTTAAGTTGTTTGACAAGCTTTATTCTCTAACCTATTGACATGAATTTGAAACATAATCAAACCAGGATTAAGCAATCTGATTTTCCATTAATTTCTATTAATTTCTTAGAATTTTTTATATAATTAACTTCCCAAATTTAACTAGTATTTCTTTATGTGGTTAAACTATTTGATAACTTACCAAAAAGCATCACACCCTCATACCAAACTCAATTTAACTTACTCTTTTAAGCATTAAATGTTATAAATGGGTAAATATTGTTTAACCTTTAACCTAAAAAAAAAAATTAAATAGATGGGGTTCGAAACTGTTGGTCCAGTTTTCGTTGACCAACGATTTTCATTGACCAAGAGACTTTTGTTATGTGCAAAGAAAAGTTGTGTAAGTCAGCCCATAATCGAGTGCCTTCAAAAGAGTATCCCTTATATTTATGTGTATAAATATGGCAACATTGTGGAAATTTATGATCGCACTTATCAACCTCCTCTCATCGCCCCTCTTGATATCAGTTTTTTTCTTCTTATTTTCTTCCAGCAGCAGCATCATTATCTCATAAATATCGAGAAGGAATTATTTCATCGCATAATCTAAAAAATATCGACAAGAATTTTTCATTGTCATGGAGGAGTGGATGATGAGCAATGAGGAGGGGGAGGAGGATTTGATGAGCGTCGATGAGGAGTATTTGATGAGCAGTGATGACAAAAAGGAAGAAAATGAAGTCTACCACCCATATGTAGAATATATTTCTACCACCCCTATGTAGAAGATGTTTCTACCACAACTCCTCATGTCGCACGGAACATCAACATCAAGATCATCTCTCAAGAATATTTAATGTCAGCAAAAAGAGAGGATTTACGTAAGGTGATGGATATCCTTGCTGTAAAATAACAAATTTCTTGCACAGTCTTGATTCATTATCCCCGGGATTTTGCAAGATTAGTTGATGCATTTGTATAAAGAGGGAATGACTGCTTGTTTTCCCAAGTGGGTGTTTCTATTACACTGGAATCCACAAATTCCCTATTAGTTACCATATGCATTGTCTATGCAGAGGAATAAAGTTGAGCGAAAAGGACACCAAAATGATGAATTGTGGTCACACTTTCTGCAATGTCTACTGGACAAAGCGTGAGGATGAATTGCATGGATCCTGACTGTAATGTCATCTTTGATGAATACATCATAAGAAATTTAGTGACTGCAAAAGATCCTAAAGTAGCCCAACACTTCGATCGCTTCCTATTTGAACCATATATTGATGATAACGACAAATTGAAGTGTTGCCCTAGTGTTCCCCATTGTGGAGATGCAGTTCGAGTTGAAGGGGTTGTTTACTGTGAACTCAAGTGTAGTTGTGGACATCAATTTTGATTTAATTTTTTGGCTCAACCACACTTTCCTAGATCCTATTTGATTTGGAATATTTGGGATAATAAATGTCAAGAATAGTCTGAGACATTAAATTGGATTGCAGTTAATATCAGGTCGTGCCCCAAGTGTGGGAACAAAATGAATAAATATGGTGGTTGAAACTTAGTGAGATGTGTTGAATTCCAACAAGAAATTGCAGCACACACACTAGTGTGGAACCAATAGGTCCTAGTGATACATTAGTGTTCAGGCCAATTTAATTAATTAAATTGGTGCGATGTCTAATTTAATTTTCCCTTAATTAAATTGGACAATAAATTGTAATATTATCTCATGATCACTTGTAACAGTTAACTAAGTGTGATAAACTCAGTTAGCTCATGTATTTCGAGTTGAGGGTGGTTGGTGAGTCATGCAGAGTAATTCTATAAGTTATGGAGTTGGAATTGTAGTTGGTGCATTAGTTTAATGCATGAGTAATCAGTTAACTCAGTTAAGTGAGTTAGAGTCAGTTGAACTAGTTGTAACTGTTTGTTGCACTAGTGAGAGATCAAGTGAATTAAATATTTTTTAATTCACAACCATTGATTTTCCATGCAACTAATGATTTACTATTAATAGCTACATGCATGTTAGTTCCAGTGGAGACTCAATTGAGACAAAGGTTAAAGGGATGTTAACTATCAGTTGTAGCATTATTGGGTTGCACACATGCAACCAAACACACATTGGATTTCCCATGATTCTTGCGCAATTTAGGAAGGCAAAAATTCCTAAATAATAGGGATTTCATTCATCAGGAATTGCGCAAGAAAGGCATGATGTTTAGAGGCTAATAATTGGCTATGTGTTGATCAATTTTGTCCGGGACAGTGTGAGCTGATTAGCTGAGTGCAAGAGACTCTTGTGAGAAGAGTGCATTGTAATTGTTTCATGATTCCATGTTGAATATACAATAGAAGATAGAGGATTTTTTAGCAGTAATATTTCCCCAGGAAAATATATGTGTTGTGGTTTGATTTGTTTCTTTCTACACTTGTTGTGGTTGGATATTGTGTTTATTTTACACAATTTATTTGTAGAAGTATTCAGTATCTTGCTTTAGAATATCGCATGATCAGATTGAATACATGAAATACATATTGTTTGTATATTTTCTACATGGTATCAAAGCACAGGAAATCACTATAGTGGAGGAGAAGAAGTTTTTGACTGAATAGAATTCGAATTTGCAAAAGTATTCTTGGCTTGAAAGACATATCAGGATCAAAACGGCTTTCAATGGCTTGAGATTGAAGTATGCACTCGAGGGAAACTCTAACTATATTGTGTGGAAATACATAATTGAGGCAGTACTGGAGGATAATGTGTTGAAATAATTCATCGACAATGACATTCTGAAACCCGTTGTAGCAGATGCCACAAATCTTGATGCTTGGAAAAATAAGGTTGCAAAGGCGAGGAGGATCTTACTAGAGGGAGTATGGCACCACATTTTCCCAAGTAGCCATGGAAAATCGATTCCATATGCAATGTGGAAAGCTTTGACATATATGTTTCAGAGTAGCATTGATAATAGAAAATTGGCACTGAAGGATAAACTCAGGAAGATCAAAATAGAGAAAGGTGACAACATTCCAAAATATTTAACAAAATTTTTCCAATGTTGGGATGAACTTGGGAGCGTCAGAATTACTGTCGCGGATGATGACTTGGTGAGCCTAGCTCTTCTATGACTTCCCAAGAGTTTTCATAGTTATCAAGACTTTGTTAATGGGAGGGAGAAGCTGCCAGATTGGGAACGACTTTGGTCAAACTTGGTGCAAGAAGAATTCAGGTGGAATACCAGGGATGCTTCTTCATCTAAGAATGATGATGAAGAATATTGTGCTTTGGCTTCCAAGGAGAAGAAGGGGAAAGGAAAGAAATTCCATTCCAAATCTGAGTCTGGTAAAGATGGCAAGAAGCACGACATGTCTAGAGTGAAGTGTTTTCATTGTCACGAGCATAGAAATTATGCCACTAATAGTCCAAAAAAGAAGAAGAACAAGAAGGTTCCAGGATATGTAGCTGGTGAGGCTTTGGCCTTACAATTTGAGCTTGAATTCTCGCTCATTGCATGCATGGTGTCAAGTGCAATGGGATCGATGTGGGACGTGGATAGTGGTGCTTCCTTTCACATGAAGGGAGACAAAGAACTTTTCAGTAGTTTGGAGGAGAAGGACCTCTAGATGCATATCGAAATGGGTGATGACAGGCAGTACAGTGCCACCAATATTGGTACAGTTACCTTCCAGAGACAGTCAGGTAAACCTTTCCATTAAAAGATGTAATGCATGTACCAGGCTTGAAGAAAAATTTTGTCTCAATTGCAATGTTGGAGGATAGAGGCTATGATGTTGTCTTCAGTGACGGAAAAGCTTTCCTTCAACACAAAACAATAGGACAAGCCAAGAACATTGGGATTCATGTGAAGAATCTCTATAAACTTGATGTAGATGGTTTTTCATCATTGATGGGTAAGGCAGACAAAGTGGTGAGCCGGGATGAGGGTGAGTTATGGCACAGGATATTAGGCCATCTACACCACGGAGCCTTGAAGTTCATGCAGCATATTTCTACAGGTCTTCCCAAGGGTACTCTTGCGCAGTCAGACACATGAAAGGGATGTACTATGGGAAAGTATGCAAAGACACTTTTCACCAGAAGGAGAACCAATATTTGGAAATACTTGAGAGAGTTAACTCAAACGTGTGTGGACCATTATCTATTGCTTCGACATCAAAGCAGAAGTACTATGTGATGTTTTTTGATGAATTTTCTATAAGGTGTTGGATCTACTTCATGCAGAAGAAAGATCAGACGTTCTCAAAATTTCTTGAGTTCAAAGCATTGGTGGAGAAAGACACGGGGAAGCATGTGAAGGCTCTTAGGAGCGACAATGATGGTGAGTACACCTCCAATGAATTCAATAACTTCTACAGCAAAGAAGGAATTCATAGAGAACTAATTTTTCCTCATAACCCACTACAGAATGGGGTCGCAGAAAGAAAGAATAGAACAATTGTGGGTGCAACATGAGTGGTGTTGCATAATCAGGGCCTATTGTTGCATCTATGGGCGAAGGCATGCAACACAACGGTATTTTTGAAAAACCATTTTCCTCATCGGATACTTGGCATGATTACACCAGAGAATGCTTTTACTGGAAAGAAACCCGATGTTTCATATTTTAAGATTTTTGGCTCATATGTTTATGTGCATGTGAGAAAATATTCTAGGAAGAAGCTCGAACCAACAGTGGATATTGGGATATTTGTGGGGTACATTGATACTCCCCACAACTATCAGGTGTATTTTCCAACCAATAGGATGACTATTATGAGAAGGGATATAAAATTTGATGAGGAGAAAACCATGCGATTGTCCCTTGAGAGGGAGCTAGATTTGCATGCAGAGGAGGAACTCTTGGTTCCAAAGTATGAGCTTCAAGATGTGGAGCAGCCACATGCGGAGGATCATGGAGTGGCAGAAAAAATTCATGCAGAGCCATCCACTAGAAATGGTAGAAGGCGCACCACGGAAGCTGATAGATTGAGACTTGATGCAGTAGAAAATGTAGGAGCCCCTACTTCACTACGCAGACAAAGACAATCTCCAGACAGGTTTACTGGATACATGGCTCTTATGAGCAAGTGTATTATGACAGAACCATCTTCCTTTGAGGAAGTAGTGCAACAACCAATTTGGGTTGATGCTATGGTAGAGGAGTATGACTCCATCATCAAGAATAGTGCATGGGAAGTTGTCCTAAGACTGGTTGGATCTAGATGGATCTATAAGGTGAAACAGTAACAGTTGGGAGTGTGGAGAAGTACAAGGCTAGATTTGTGGCCTAGGGATTCTCACAAGTTGAGGGGATCGACTATGAGGAGGCTTTTGCACCAGACGCTATGTACTATTTCATTAGATCTATCATTGCACTCTTAGTGTAGATGGGGTGGCGCATTTATCATATGGATGTGAAATATGTGTTTCTCAATGGAGTTATTGAGGAAGAAGTGTACATAGAGTAGCCAGAAGGTTTCGAGATCTTTGACAGTGAGTCGCATGCATGCTAACTCAAGAGAGAATTGTATGGGCTGAAGCAAGCACCTTGTGCTTAGTACACTCGAATTGACAGCTATTTCACTAGGTTGTGCTTCACCAAAAGTGAAGTGGATGCAAACTTGTACCATATTGTGGTTGATGGTAAGCTCTTGATTATCGTACTTTATATTGATGATATAATTTTGACAGGTGATGAGCAGTTGATACATTCTTTCAAGGAGGATCTTGCAAGATATTTAGAAATGAAGGATATGGGACTCCTTCACTATTTCCTTGGTTTGGAAATATGGCAACAAGATCATGAAATTTTTCATTTCTCAAGGCAAGTATGCCAAAGAGATACTGGGTAAGTTTCACATGGAGAGTTGTAAACCCATGGAGACTCCTCTTTCAGGAAATTTGAGGAAAGAGGATTCTACTTCAGGAGAATTAGTGGATGTTATTATCTACAGGTAGCTAGTGGGTTCATTGATGTACTTAGTGAACACTAGACCAGAAATTTCCTACGTAGTTAACCAGCTAAGTCAAGCTATGGTTAAGCCGACCAAGATATTTTGGAAGGTGGGGAAGCATGTATTGAGATATATTAGGGGAACTAAAGAGTATTGATTATGGTATAGATGGACAGAGGGAGTGAAACTTCAAGGCTTCACAAATGCGGAATGGGCAAGCAATCCATGAGACAGAAAGAGCAGATCAAGAGGGATCTTCAGCATAGGATCGACAAAAATATCTTGGTACAACACGAAGCAATGATCTGTGGCACTCAAATCAGCCGATGCAGAGTACATGGCAGCAATTCAAGCTGCATGTGAGGCGATATGGATGAGAAAGATCCCGGTTGTTTTTTTTTGTTCTTAGATGGATCTGACGGTGATACATTTTGATAACCAGAGTTGCATTAAACTCTCGATTAATCTGGTATTCCATGATAGGTCCAAGCACATAGACATCTGGTACCACCATTTCAGAGATTGTGTTCAGAGGTGCATTATGTTACTTTATTACATTCCCATGAAGGATCAAGATGCAGATATTTTGATGAAGGCGCTCACCATGAGAAAATTCAAATACCACAGAGGCAGGATCGTGGTGGAAAATAATCCCTTTCTTATTGAGAGGAAGCATTGAAGTCCAACAAGAAATTGCAACACACACACTAATGTGGGACCAATAGGTACTAGCGATACATTAGTGTGAAGACCAATTTAATAAATTAAATTGGTGCAATGTCTAACTTAATTTTTCCTTAATTAAATTGGAAAATAAATTGTAATCTTATCTCATGATCAATTGTAATAGTTAACTGAGTGTGATAAACTCAGTTAGCTCATGTATTTCAAGTTGAGGGTGGTTAGTGAGGCATGCAGAGTAATTCTATTAGTTATGGAGTTCGAATTGCAGTTGGTGCATTAGTTTAATGCATGATTAATCAGTTAAATCAGTTAAGTGAGTTAGAGTCAGTTGAACTAGTTGTAACTATTTGTTTCACTAGTGAGATATCAAGTGAATTAAATATTATTTAATTCATAATCAGTGATATGCCATGCAACTTTTGATTTACTATTAATATCTGCATGCATGTCAGTTCCAGTGGAGACCCAGTTGAGAGAAAGGTTAAAGGGATGTCAACTATTAGTTGTAGCATTATTGGGTTGCACACATGAAACCAAACAGACATTGGATTTCCCATGATGCTTGCACAGTTTAGGAAGGCAAAAATTCCTAAATAATAGGGAATGCATTCATCAAGAATTATGAAATCAATTCGGGTTGTTTAGAGGCTGAGAATTAGCTATGTGTTGGTGGATTTTGTCCAGGAAAATGTGAGACGATTAGCTGAGTGCAAGATACTCTTGTGAGAAGAGTGCATTGTAACTGTTTCATGATTCCATGTTGAATATATAATACAAGATAGTGGGGTTTTTAGCAGTAAGCTTTCTCCAGGAATATATCTGTGTTGAGGTTTTATTTGTTTCTTTCTGCACTTGTTGTGATTGGAGATTGTGCTTATTTTCTATAATTGATTGTAGAAGTATTTAGTGTCTTTCTTTAGCATATCGCATAATCGGATTGAATACATGAAATACATATTCTTTGTATAATTTCTACAAGAAGTGTATGTGGAAAACACTTTTTTTGATTGTGTGGTGTTGTTACTGGAAGTGCACATACCACAAAAATCATTGATGGACATATTTGTGGTAGATATAAAGAATATCGGGAGAAGGATATTGAGAAGGCACAACGTGACTTGAAAAGGTACACACATTATTCATCTAAACATTCATAAAGAAAATCAATTTTTAAAATCTTGAAGACATCATTTCACTATGGTTCCTTCTCCACCATGTAGAGGATATTTTTTCCTTTCTAATGAGCCTTCACCCACCTCCTAACTCCAAATTTTCTAAGAGAAATCTAATTTTTAAGATCATATATCATATTCTTGTATCCTAGCTGACCTATACTCAATCACTGAAGTTGGCCTCCCTCCATAAGACGTGTCCCATAATTCCAGAGTCGAATTCATATAAATACAAGCTTTGTATGTCTATTTTTCTAACTCAATTTCAGTCAAAAAATCAAAAATGGAGACACATAGTTCACAATTTGTGAACTTAGAGGAGAAAAAGCATAAGGCTGAAGAGAGGAAGATTAAAGATAAATCTGCAAAAAAAATTTGGGTTGTAAATCATATTCAAATCATCTTATATACTCCATTCAAGGACGGTCCATACCACAAAAGGAGCTTAGATTCAAGCTTGAAATTTTAGATGGTTGAATTGTTATAACATAAAGGACCCTAGGACCAGTGAACCTAACCCTTGGACTGGCAAAAACCAGACATGTGGATAGACTTATACCACTTGAATTGTAGTCCTCAAACAACTTCAGTCCTGAGCATATTCTATGGAGGCTCAAACAAATTTGTTGGGTGTCTCACCTTTTTACCCCGCATCAGTGATAACACCAACATTTTACATCTCGGTCGTGTGGGAAGTGGCTGAAATTTTACATTTTTCGGAGAATAAACTTATATAAAGGTTGTTTTAGCTTGGACCTACAGTTTTGTGGGTAACTGAACAGTGACAACCTCAAAGTGCTAGTTGTGGATAAGGCTCAGTCCTACGAGGAGGGCTCATCATATATATTCCTCAGAAATATTGTTTATTCAAATTTGAACTACCTCCATTACAGCTTCGACAATGAGCTCGGTGTTTGGTAAAAATTGACACAAATCTGTGATAACAAATTCAAACTCAGACATGTGTGTGGAGGTTCATTAAAACTCATATCCCCTTATAAAAGTGACAATTGTGGAAGCTCACACTTAAGGGCTTTAGATGTGTGAACAGTCTGAAACCAGTAAAAATATGACACTTATACAACTTGAATTTGTGATGGGCAGTAAAAAAATTTCAAAGGAAAAAACTATAACAATGGTTTTGGGCATCATATTTGGAGTTGAGTTTGTTTGAAGACTTTGAAATTTGGAGAGAATATTGAAGTATAGTTGAAAAACATTTTGATTTTTTGGAACAACCATTGAAGCAGAATTGTTGAATAATATCTAGTGAGCTAGCTTTGGATATATCCTTTGATGCCTCGTTGAAGTTAGCTTTCATATTTGAACATATTTGGAGAATATTCTTTGTAACAGATGTTAAAGAGTTGAAATCTTGCTAGAGCATCTTAAATACAATTTTGAAGACACTATTGAAGCACCTTGTGAAGAAAATCTTGAAGCTTTATGAAAACATACCTTGGAGCTGACATTTTGAAGGCATCCTTGGAGACATGATTCTTTCTTGAAGCCCTCAAGGAGTAACCTTGGAGATATTTTTTTGGGTGACATGAAGAGTGTTTATTTTTGGTAGCATTGGATGTGATCTAAGTCTCATATTTTGTGGAGAGGATTAGACACATGCATTACAAATAACCCATAAATCGTTTTTGGAAATTCCACCCATAAAATGTTTTATTGGAAAAATAAATTATTTTTAATAAGTACCCTAAGTCTAACTTACAAAATTAAAATAATTAATGAGTATTAATTTAAACTATGGGTGAAACTTCCATCTCTAGTCAACACCCCTTTGATATTCTATCTCAAATTCTCTCTTATCCTTAATGAAAAAACATTAGAACTAAACCATTATTCACACTTAACCTTTGCACAACACTTAAATATAACCTCTCTCTAATATGAGCATCATTTTAACACTTGGCCTTAGTTATTTATTGTAACTAAAATTTTCAATTCTGAACTCTTTACATTACCATGGGTATTGATCCATGGTTTTGACCCATGCTAATGTAGCTTCACTTTCTCACTCTACCTTCTTTACATACTTGATAATAAATCTCATAGTTTTATCTTTGTTTTCATAGTGTCAGTACCAAGGGAGTAAACCAAGATGTGCGTAGACTCATAGCATATAAAATGCATAATTTTCACATTATACTAAAAAAATCCTTCAAAATCCATATGCTAAAATTTCCTTATGCAGCTTCCTTCGTGCAACATGAGATACCAAAATATCCAAATATCTTTGGTGATCCCCAATATCATGTAAAAAATATGATGGAGGATCCACCTCCTTTAAATATGTGTTAAATCCTACATCTAGGGATCTGAGTTCTAGTCCCTTCCATCTCGTACTCCTTACCATCCGCCCATATTACCACCAAGCCTGGATATCGAAATAAATTATTATGGGGATGAATTTCACATTGAAATTGGAATTAAGGCATGAATATGGGATATATCACATCTAAATAATTTTATTAAAACAAATTGTGCATACACTACTCAAATTATGGATTCGCAAATGGATTTTGCATCGAATGATGAGCCAAATGGAACAATAATGTGGGTTAAAATTCTCCCTTGAAGCATGTGTCAGAGTATATATCTAGAGATTCTATATTCAGTCATTTTGTTACACATTTCACCCATAAATTATCATGTTCATATATATCTATAAAACTCATGGATAACCTAGTGGATCCTGCAGTTAAGATATCTAAATCTCAATCAAAACCAGTTATCAGGTACTATTCCAGCAAGCCTAGGTAATTGTGTGAACTTGGAATAGCTAGACCTATCATACAAAAGGCTAAATGGGTACATACCTCCAGAAGTTGTCGGTCTTGCAAATATAGTTTTGTATTTCAACCTTTCAAATAACTTATTACAGGTTCCCCTACCTTCAGAACTAAGCAAGATGACTATGGTCCAGGCTATAGATATTTCTACAAATCAGTTAACTGGTGAGATTCCAAGCTCACTTAGAGGTTGCAAAGAATTGAATTACATTAATATTTCATGCAATTCATTTGAAGGTACAATTCTAGAACCACTGTGTGAACTTCAAAATCTCCAAGACATGGATTTCTCCTCCAACCATTTGTCAGGTGGAATACCCATGCCATTGGAAAATTTGAAAATGCTCCAACACTTGAATTTCTCTTTCAACAAGTTTTCAAGAGAAGTTCTTAAAGGTGGTATTTTCAAAAATATCGGGGCCACTGCTTTTATAGGAAATCTTGGTTTGTGTGGCAGTTGGGTAAGTTTTCCACCATGCTCTACTACCAAACATAAAATTCATTCACAGCTGAAAGGAGTTATCATATATGTTGTTGTAATTCCAATAATTTTTGTGTGGTGTTTGTTTCTGGGTATCATATGGAGATCAAGAAAGATCAATAAAGTGGGTACTAAAGTATTTCATATGGAGATATTATCACTCCATGACATGCATTGATTGAGGCCAACTTCTTGTGTTTTTTTGGGTATCCTATGGAGAATCTCAAGAAATTGCAAGAAAGTGGGTATATTTCATATGGAGAGCTTATCACTCTATGACATGCACTGAATGAGGCCAACTTGTTAAGAGTTGGTAGTTTTTAGCAAAATGTACAAAGAGGTTAGGAACAATAGCACATTCAATTGTTGTTGTCAAGCTTATGGATTTGGAGAATGAGGGATCTCACAAGACTTTGGCAAAGACTACAGTGTTTTGAAATGACTCCTAATACCATAATCTTATTTGAATCATAATATTTTCTGCAGACCTCTAAATCAAAGATTTGAAATTTCCTAAAATTGGTTATATCTTAATGGTGATAAAGTGGATTGAGTTTATAAGAGTAGACATTGCCCAAGGCATAACAGGGTATAATGGGTCTCTATCACCATTGTTTTGTGCAAATGATTCATTGGGGTTTGAAACTAATGAGAAATATATGAAAGCATACTTAATGTACTTTACTACTTTGGCATGAGTATGATATTTTTTTTGTAAATTTTGAGCATTCAATGTTCATTTCCAATATGCAAGGTTGCATTCCTCCAGCTATTGTTATTTGTTATATGTTAGACAATATATAAGCGATATCAATTGTTTCTTATTTTTGTTAAAAATTGTGATTGAAAATATTATTATGAAGATGTCTAAAAACGGAGTATAGACAGTGTGAGGTTGTCACAACAACTATGAAATGGCATTATCGGTGATGCCAATTAGAAATAAACCTACCTATAATATGTTTGTGAAATAGTTAAACTTGTAAAAATAAGTAATGGTTTTCCAAACAGAAAGATACAAGTTTGTTGACAACAATTAGTGGAAGAAGATAAGGTCACTATGTTTTGTTATTTGCAATCAAAGCCTTCATGATTCAGGACAAATGCCCCTTCTTCAAGTTCTTCAACTTTAGATAGAATAAATTCAAGAGAGAAAGATTTATGATCAAGTTAAGGTATTTGAATTCTAACATATTTTTCATTTGCACTCTCTCTGATACTAAGGTTATACAGCTACAGAGAATGGTATTGTTTCTTTTTAAATGCATATTCAACCATGACATTGTGTGCTCCATAACTTCCTACATGCATACTCATCTTCAAAAGCCGGAAACTATAAGTTTGAGACATTCAAAGAATTTTCCTAAAAGCTCACTGTGGAGTAATGCAAAAAAAAATGACTTATCGAGTATTTGAATTCTAACATATTTTTCATTTGCACTCTCTCTGATACTAAGGTTCTAAAGCTACAGAGAATGGTATTGTTTCTTTTTAAATGCATATTCAACCTTGACATTGTGTGCTCCATAACTTCCTACATGCATACTCAACTTCAAAATCTGGAAACTATAAGTTTGAGGCATTCAAAGAATTTTCCTACAAGCTCACTGTGGAGTAATGCAAAAAAATGACTTATTGGGTATTTGAATTCTAACATATTTTTCATTTTCACTCTCTCTGATACTAAGGTTCTACAGCTACAGAGAATGGTATTTTTTCTTTTTAAATGCATATTCAACCTCGACATTGTGTGCTCCATAAATTTTTACATGCATACTCATCTTCAAAAGATGGAAACTATAAGTTTGAGACATTCAAAGAATTTTCCTAAAATCTCACTGTGGAGTAACACAAAAAAATGACTTATCGGTAATTGTCGTGCATCTTTATCAACTGAATTCAAACTGAACTTGCATCCATTCTATATACAATATGTAATTTGTCAGGGCTCATTTTATTCATGAGACTAGTCAATTTGACAATAGTGGCGAAAACATTGATATTTTGATATATTGAACTGATTCTTCACATATTGCCCCCTTCACCCACTAAATTTTCCATGCGTTGAGCCCACAAAGGCAGCCTTCCCCTATTACGGTTACTCTCTTGCAGGTCGTCACCAAATACAGGTACTCTTAAGGTGGCCCAATCTGGGCAAAGACAGTGGACCATGGGTTGCTTCTAAATTTCCCGAAATATCACATCGTGGTAAACGATGAAGGAAGAAATTGTGACAATGGAATCAATCTTGGAATTTTCAAATCAATTGCGACAATTGCCACAGCTAAGAAAAAAAATTACTCTTCGGTTTTGTAAGGAAGGTGATTCACGTTACTTATCGGGACTAACTGAGGTTTTGCACTCTTCACGAGGTAACTTTTAGCTCAGGTTTTGCAAGTTTCGAATAGGAATGATGATCTGAATAGGAGCAAGTGCAAAGAATTTGATTGAAAATTGGAATCATTTCTGGCATACATGCAGTATTTACTTTTCCTCTGACAGAGATAGAGTCAAATCTGAGGTTAGTAGAAGTTTCCATATTTCCTCGAATCTGGTTTCTGACCACAGAGAATTTGTGTCAGAAGTTGGGGGAATTGCCAACCGAAGCCGAAAGGAACCGGAAGATTTTCTGATCGGTGACGGAAACCGGGCAATTCCTCCAGCGGGTTAGACTACTCCATTCATATTTAACTAGTATTTCTTTATGTGGTTAAACTATTTGATAACTTACCAAAAAGCATCATACTCTCATACCAAACTCAACTTAACTTACTCTTTTAAGCATTAAATGCTATAAATGGGTAAAGTTTTTTTAACTTTTAACCTAAAATAAAAAAATTAAATTAAATATATGGGGTTCTTATGAAATAATATTCAAACCTTTTATTAATTTCTTAGAATTTTTTATATAAATAGCTTCCCAAGTTTGAGTAATTCATTCATATTTAACTAGTACTTCTTTATGTGGTTAAACTATTTGATAACTTACCAAAAAGCATCACACCCTCCTACCAAACTCAAGTTAGCTTACTCTTTTAAGCATTAAATGCTATAAATGGGTAAAGTATTTTTAACCTTTAACCTAAAATAAAAAAACTCTCATACGAAACTCAAGTTAACTTACTCTTTTAAGCATAGCCCATGTGGGACTTTGGTTCCAGGGTGAAGGGTGCTTTGTTAAGGCACTCCATGTGATAGGTCACTGGTTCCAATCCCCCGTGGGTGCTAACTTACAAAAAAAAAAAAAAAAACAACTTACTCTTTTAAGCATTAAATACTATAAATGGGTAAAGCTTTTTTAACCATTAACCTAAAATAAAAAAAAATTAAATTAAATAAAATTAAATATATGGGATTCTAAACTGTTATGAAATTATATTCAAACTCTTTATTAATTTCTTAGAATTTATTATATAAATAGCTTCCGAAGTTTGAGTAATCCATTCATATTTAACTGGTATTTCTTTATGTGGTTGAACTATTTGATAACTTACCAAAAAACATCACACCCTCATACCAAACTCAAGTTAACTTACTCTTTTAAGCATTAAATGCTATAAATAATGGGTAAAGTTTTTTTAACCTTTAACTTAAAAATAAAAAATAAAAAAATAAAAAATAATTATAATAATATTAATTAATTAATTAATTAATTAAATTAAATATATGGGTTTTTCTTTATGTTGTTAAACTATTTGATAATTTACCAAAAAGCATCACACCCTCGTACCAAACTCAAGTTAACTTACTCTAAGCATTAAATGTTATAAATGGGTAAAGCTTTTTTAACTTTTAATTTAAAATTTAAATAAAATAAAAATAAAAAATAAATAAAAACTAAATAAAAAATTTAAATATATGGATTATAAACTATTATGAAATAAAATTCAAACTTTCTATTAATTTCTTGGAATTTTTTATATAAATATCTTCCCAAATTTGAGTAATCTATTTATATTTAACTATATTTCTTAATGTACTTAAATTATTTGATAACTTACCAAAAAGCATCACACCCTCATACCAAACTCAAGTTAACTTACTCATTTAAGCATTAAATGCTATAAATAATGAGTAAAACTTTTTTTAACTTAGAATTTAAAAAAAAATTAAATTAAATATATAGCATTTTAAAAGTTATAAAATAATATTCCAACTCTCTATTAATTTCTTAGAATTTTTTTATATAAATAGTTTTCCACATTTGAATAATACATTCATATTTAACTAATATTTCTGTATGTGATTAAACTTTTTGATAACTTGTAAAAAAACATGACACCCTCGTACCAAACTCAAGTTAACTTGGTCGGTCTTTTAAGCATTAAATAAAGCTTTTTTAAAGCTTTAACTAAATATATGGGGTTCGAAACTGTTATGATATTAAATTAAATAAAAATGTCCAGTTTTCATGGTTACAATGTTACATGCTTACCGTTCTATTCATGTTTATAAATATGGCCATTTATGATCGCATCTTATCATCGTCTTTCTCAATTCTCATCGACCCCCCTCTGATACCAGCCGTTTTCTTTTCTTTGCTTTCAGCAAGTAATCGCAATAATATTGAGAAGGATTTCATCGCATAATCTGATAAATATCGAGATCAAGGATTTGTCATTGTCATGGCGGAGTGGATGAGGAGCAGTGAGGAGGAGGAGGAGGATTTGATGAGCGTCGATGAGGAGGAGGATGATTCGATGAGCGGCGGTGACGAAAATGAAGTCTACCACCCCTACGTAGAAGATGTTTCTACCGCCACACAGAATATCAACAACATCAGACTCATCTCTCAAGAAACTTTATTGCCTGCACAGAGAGAGGAGTTAAGTAAGGTGATGGATCTCCTTGCTGTAAAAGAACAGCTTGCTCGCACACTCTTGATTCATTATCGCTGGAATTTTGCAAGATTAGTTGATGCATTTGTAGAAAGAGGGAATGACTGCTTGTTTTCCCAAGCGGGTGTTGCTATTACACGGCCGGAATCCACAAATTGCCAAGCAGGTGTTACCGACTGCATTGTCTGTGGAGATGAAGATTTGAGCCAAGAGGATACCACAATGATGAATTGTGGTCACACTTTCTGCAATGTCTGCTGGACGAAGCACTTCCTTATTAAGATAAACGATGGACAAAGCAAGCGGATTAAGTGCATGGATCCAGAATGTAATGTCATCTGTGACGAAGACATCATAAGAAAGTTAGTGACTGCAGAAGATCCTGAAGCAGCCCAACGCTTCGATCGCTTCCTATTTGAGTCTTATATTGATGATAACGACAAAGTCAAGTGGTGCCCTAGTGTTCCCCATTGTGGAAATGCAGTTCGAGTTGAACGAGATGTTTACTGTGAGATCCAGTGCACTTGCGGACATCAGTTTTGTTTCAATTGTTTGGCTCAACCACACTCTCCTTGCTCCTGTTCGATTTGGAAGCTTTGGGATAAGAACGAGTCTGAGACATTATATTGGATTGCAGTTAATACCAAGTCGTGTCCCAGTTGTGGGAAGAACGTAAATAAAGATGGTGGCTGCAACTTGGTGACCTGCGTATGTGGCCAACACTTCTGCTGGTTGTGTGGTGGTGCTACTGGAAGTGCACATACCACAGAAAGCATTGATGGACACAGCTGTGGTCGATATAAAGAAGATGAGGAGAGTGATATTAAGAAGGCACAACGTGACTTGAAAAGGTACACACATTATTTCTCCAGATGGAAAGCTCATAAGGATTCACTGGAGCTTGAAACAAAGCAAAGGGAATTATTAGAGAAAAATATTTTAGATTTTCAAAGCAATGAATCTGGTTTTACTGATTATAGTTGGTTACTAAATGCACTGCAAAAGCTGTTTAGATCAAGGCATGCCCTTGCTTATTCATATGCTTTTGCATTTCACATGTTTGGGGATGACATACTCAGAGATATATTAACACCCACAGAAAAAGAATTGAAACAGAATCTTTTTGAAGATCAACAGCAGCAGCTAGAGGGAACCGTAGAAAGGCTTTCAAAGATTATTGAGCAGCCTTCTGATAAACAGAGTGTTATGGCCAACCAAGGACAAGTTGTTGATATTAGTGGCGTGGTGGATACAATGTGTCGAAGAATGTACGAGTATATCGAAAATGATTTGGTCCGTAACCTTGGGTTGACAGCACATCCAATTGCTCCATATAACTCCAAGGGTGTCCACATACTTTCTGATACGTAATCGATATCACAAGGCAAATTAGTTCATGGCGAAATATTCACCTCCCTGTCTTACACAAATCATTTTGGGTAGTCTTTGTTCTTCTGAGCGTCTCTTACATTGCCTGTGTTTAATGGAGTTGTGTTTGAGATTAAGTCAATGGTTGGCGTTTACATTCATTGTGTTTGGCGTTTACATTCATTGCGTTTGGCGTTGTTTTGAACGTCTCTTACATTCTCTTACATTCATTGTGTTTGGAGTTCTGTTTCATATCAAGTAATACTAGTCTTCTTTCTTCTCAACGTCTCGTACATTAATTGTGTTTGGAGTTCGGTCTCATATTAGTCATGTGGTTTGGATTAAGTTTTGGTAAATAACAAGTGTTATTGGACAGTTTTATTGGACAGTTTAAGTGGTTGTTATGTTTTTGGAAAAATTGTAAATTAATATATAGGATAATTTTTATTGTAGGTATTTATATTTATTTTTATATAGCATCTATTAATTTTTTATGCAAATACTTGCTTAAATTATGATTGAAAATAAGTGTAATTAAATAGGTTATTTTAATTTAGTTGGTTTTCCTATAAAACTTAATAAAAATCATTACATAAATATTTCAAAATCATAACAATATATGGATGATACCAATGAACGATAACCATGAAGATAACCATAACTACATAGTGCAATTTTACAACCACTACAACCACAACCACTATTGGCTTGAGACAAGTTAATGTAAAATAAGAAAAAACATATTTAGGGTAAAATTCAACCCTTGATATATTGTAGTTGTTTTTTCAAAATATATTTAGGTTAAAATTCAACCCTTGATATATTGTAGTTGTTTTTTCAAAATATATTTAGGGTAAAATTCAACCCTTGATATATTGTAGCTTTTCCAAAAATTTTATATATTGAAATTAATAATAGTCATGGTTTTTAGTAATTTATGTTTTATTTTGATTTAGGAATATTTTTGCAAGTCATGTTTTTTTAAGTGGATGGTTATTGTCCTTAAATCCAATTTGCTTAGATGGAATTCATTGTTGTGCAACTTGATCTTTCATGCAAAATATATTTCTTTCATGTTCTAGTATTATTCACCTTGGTAGTTATTTATTTTAAAAGAAAAAATTGTTTCAACTAAGGCTTTTTAAATTGAGTAAAAGGCATATTGCATTGAGAAGGTGAAGTGTCATAACAATGTATATGAAAATACTTAGTATCCATAGTCATCTATATTCGACTCTTGCATTGCCTAAATAGAAAGATTCAAATTATAATCTACATCACTTAATTATAACGATTTAAACCCATTGTAATCATACTATAATCTTGTGAAAGCTCAACTATCCGTCACATCACTTAGTTTGGAATGTAATATAGTGAGATGCAAAAAATTCTTCTAAATAGCCATGGCATCAAAGAGTCATCTTAGATTTGGAAAAACAAGTTTGGTAATCTAGACAATATACCAAAGAGATATGTGGTAATCTAGACAATATATCAAAGAGACATGTGGATCAAGAAACTATGTACTAGATTTTTGATATCCGGAATTCCTCTAGGACCATATCTACCTCTTACATAAAAATTGTAAATAATAATGGGAAAATTCCTCACTAATAATTATCTAGATTGGATCATTATATTGTTTTTCATCCATCTTGATGCATTTGGAGTGTAAAGAGTAGAGGAATCAACTCAGGGGTAAAACTTTTCCGATTTATCGTAGCACCATTTCATTTTTTTCTACACATATGTTTCCTACAAGGTAAGAAGTGCATCAATTGGAGTCTGTATGCTCCTCTATAGCCTAGTTTAGGGTGGATGAGTGAGCTTTAGGTGAGTGTGAGTGTCACTCTATAGCCTAGTTTAGGGTGGATGAGTGAGCTTTAGGTGAGTGTGAGTGTCACTGTGAGCATTATATGGGTGACTCTTAGATGTGATATGTGAGATGTGAGATATATTTTAAATTCATTTTTTTTATTATACTGTAACATTGTTTTTTATAAATAAAATTACTAACAATTTTTTAGATAAAAGAAAGTATAATATACATATCACATCAAAATATATAACATATAAATAGTACTTATAAATTAATATCCATTTTACCTTATAAATTAAATTAACTATTGAATAACCATCCTTTAATTTAATTAATAAGAGGATAAAAATTTAATATTTACAATATAACAATATTTTTAATCATGAATATTTACCATGGATATTATTAACTTCCAAATAGTTTTTTTTACAATAATATTTACAATATAACAATATTTTTAATCATGAATATTTACCATGGATATTATTAACTTCTAAATAGGTTTTTTTACAATACCATGGGCCAATACAAACAGAAATATAGAGAGAGAGAGAGGGAGAGGACTGTATATCTAAACTCTCCATCCTCACAACTATTACTTTTGAGGTATATTTAAACTCTCCATGTTCACAACTACTAAAAATATTCCCATAGAGATTAAATCAAGCTTTTACTAAATTAAAAATGAAAATATGTTTATACATACATATGTGAAATTTATATAATATAAATAATATTATAAAGAATCAGGATAGATGCATTTTAAACAAGGATCCATCGAAGAGAGAAAACAAAGTGACTAACAAATAAGTTTTTATTATTGTATTTTCTTTGACACCATTAATCCAAAATATAGATTTAATATTTTACAACCAATTATGTTTTTTTTTAGATACTTTCTTAAATACAATACAATGGAATCGTATTTAAGAGCTCGTGTTATATGGAGGGGGAATAGAGTGGGGGAGAGATACATAGAGGTGGGAGAGATGAGAAGAGAGAGGAAGGAAGAGAGAGAGGAGGGGGGATATAGGATGAGAGAGGGAGGGAGAGATATGGATTTGGAAGGGGGAAGAGAGGGAGGGAAGAAAAAATACATTGAGGGATAAATGTGGACAGAGAGATGGAGTGATAAGGGAGAGATGAATATGGAATGAGGGAAAGAGGAGATGAGGTAAGGGAGAAAAAAAGAGATGACAGAGATAGGGAAATAAGGGGAAGAGAGATAGGGATACATAGATATGGAGGGGGGAAGGGAGGGTAAGAGTGAGAAGGGGAGAGAGAGGGATACAGTGACAGAGTTGGAGGGTGGAGAACAAAGTGCGTGTGTGATGGGGGGAGAGATAGAGGTAGGTGGGAGAGAAAGGGAGAGAGAGGAAGGAAGAGAGAGGGGAATTTAGAAAGAGGAGAGAGAGGGGGGGAGAGACAGAGGGAGGTGGGAGAGAAAGGGAGAGAGAGGAAGGAAGAGAGAGGGGACTTGAGAAAGAGGAGAGACAAATGGAGGAGGGAGAGAAAGGGAGAGATGGGGGGGAGAGAGGGAGTTGGAAGGGGGAAAGAGAGGGAGGGAAGAAAAAATAAATTAAGAGATAGAGGTGGAGAGAGAGAGGGGGGAGTGATAAGGGAGAAATGAAGATGTAATGAGGGAGAGAGGAGATGAGGGAAGGGAGAGAAAAGGAGAGGATAGAGATAAGGAAAGAAGGGGAAGAGAGAGACTAGGAGACATAGATATGGAGGGGGGAGAGAGGGGGAGAGAGAGGGAGATAGTGACCAAGTTGGAGGGTGGAGAGAGAGAGTTTGTGTAATGGGTGAGAGACAGAGGGAGGTGGGAGAGAAAGGTAGAGAGAGGAGAGAGAGATGGATTTGGAAGGGGAAGAAAGACATAAAGAGAGAAAGGTGGAGAGGGATAGGGAGTGACAAGGGAGAGATGGAGAGATGATGAGGGAGAGAAGAGACTAAGAAGAGAGAGAGAGAGAGAGAGAGAGAGAGAGAGAGAGAGAGAGAGAGATGGAGACAAGGGGAAGAGAGAGAGGGAGAGGAAGAGGTAGGGAGATAGATATAAATAGATATGGGGAGAGAGAGTGTGTATGTTTTGGGGGTGAGAACGAGAGACAAGGGGAGATAGAGATATAGATGGAGAGAGAGAGAGATAGAGAGAGAGAGTATGTTTGGGGGTTGAGATAGGGATATAGATGGAGGGGGTGAGAGGGATTAAGAAAGGGACAAAGAGAGGGAGGAAGGAATACATATATGGTAGAGAGAGAGCATGAAATGTCTTTAGGGGGCTAAAATAGAGATACAAATAAGGAGATATGGAGGGAGGTATAGATATAGATGGCAAGGGGGGAGAGGGAAGAATAGAACGATAGAGAAAGGGAGGGAGAGGTGAAGAGAGAGAGAAAAGGGAGAGAGGGAAGGGGAGAGAGAGGAGAGAGGGAGGGAGATAGAAACAGAATTGAAGGTGGAAAGAGAGGGAAGAATAAAGAGACACACAGAGACAAATACAGGCATAGAAGTTAGATCTAGAAAGTTGTGAATATTTTTTTCACTAAAATAGATGTATTGATTTTAGTGTAGTTGTTGATTTCTAGTCCTATATGAGTGCTTGCACTAAATGCATTGATTTCGGTGTAGATGTTGATTTCTACTCCTATTTGATTGTTTGCACTATATGCATTGGTTTTAATGTATATATTGATTTATAATCATATATGATCCTTTCACTAGATGCATTGATTTCAGTGTAGATGTCAATTTCTAATCTTATTTAATACCTTACACTAGATGGCTTAATTTCAGTGTAGATGTCGATTTCTACTCATATTTTATTGCTTGCACTTGATGTATTGGTTTTAGTGTAGATATTTATTTCTAATCCTATTTGAATTCTTGCACAATATGAATTGATTTTAGTGTAGGCGTTGATTTCTAATCAAATTTTATAGTTTGCACTAGATGCACTGATTTCAGTGTAGATGTTGATTTCTAATTTGATGCAACTAGATGTATGATGTACATTAATTTTGAATTAATTAGATTAATAATGTGCATTTATATTAGTGTAAGCACATATTTTCCCCCTCCATATATATATCTATCTTCCATTGTCTCTCCTTGATCTCTCTATCTCACCCCCAAACATACACTCTCTCTCCATATCTATCTATATCTCTCTTTATCCATCCCTTTTACACTCCCTCTCTCTCTATCTTCCACTTCTCTCTCTCTAACACTTCTCTCTCCATATCTTTCTATATCTCTCTTTCTCCCTCCCTTTTCCACTCCCTCTCTCTCTCTTCTCCTCCTCTCTCTCTCTAACAATTCTCTCTCCCCATATATATATATATATATATCACTAGTAGAAAATGATGAAATTAGTGACTAGGTGACTAAAAAATTTAGTCACCACAACTATTTCAAGTGAATTACTACTAAATTTGAACAATTTAAAGTGACCCAACTAAAAACGACTAACTTAAACGACTAATTTAGTAGAGGGATAAAATAAACGACTAGATAATAAGTGACCCAACTAAAAACGACTAACTTAAACTACTAATTTAGTCCAGGGATAAAATAAACGGCTAGATAATAAGTGACCCAACTAAAAACGACTAACTTAAATGACTAATTTAGTCCATGACTAGATAATAAGTGAAAAAATAAAAAATGATTAATGTAAATGAACACTATAGTATAAGAATAAAAATAAGACCAACTAGCAAGTAAAAGAAGTATATGATTTAGTCATTCATGCTAGTCATTTTTAATTGTGTCACTCCGGAAATGGAACATTACAATTTTGATATTAAATTGTTACATTTCACTAAAATTTGACACTGCAGATGAATTCAGAGATAAAGGGAGTCTATGAATCCATCGATAGTGTTAAAATTTAGAGACAAAGGGGTTGCTTCCCTATATTCATGGATGCATCCACAATAAAATTTTCAGTGTGGACTGACGCACTTTACTCAAGAGATTTGATCTAGGCATTTGATAGTGTAAAACTAGCCAAATACCCATCAACACTAATAAAAAATTGTTTAGCTAACCCTTATTTTCCATGCGAAAAATACTTAAGAGATAATTTTCCACATTTGTGAAAACATGTTAAAAAGAATTATAGCTCATGTAATCGCAAATTAATTATAAATATATTGCTATATATTCTTATCTTTTGATATAAAAGTGAATGTATAAAAATCTCTTCAATAAAATGAATGTTTAAAAATGTAATCATAATATTATTCATTTAAAAGAAAAGTGAAATACTTCTACAAAAATTATACAAACATTATAAATCTTAAAATTAGTTTAAAATATGAATTAATTTATTTTTCCATTTTCTTATTTAAAAAAAATAAATTTTATTTTTTCAAAAAAATAAAAAAATTCTCTTCAAATTGACAACTTTGTAAATATTTAAAAAAGAAAAACTATTCAACAACTAAACTTAAATCAAAACAGAAATCAAAGTCGTGGAGGGAAAATCAAAACAGAAATCAAAGCCGTGGAGGGAAAAATCAAAATGAGGGAAAATAAAAGAAAATCTTAGAAATTCCAAATTCTTTTTTGCTGTCACCGCAGGCGGGGAAAACCAAAACCATAAACACCGTTTCCTAATGCCGCTTAATTATCCTCTGCTCGCAATAGCTGGAAATATTTATCAGATGAGGAACAGAGGGTACTCCCCTTAGCAGACGGAGAGTGTACTCTCTACAATGATCCCGTGTTGGAGAGGAGGTATGCTTTACTCATACAATTCGATTATTGTAAACCAACACCAAGTCAGAAAGAAACCAAAAAGAGAGAGAGGGGCACATTTTACATGTCAATGTAAATTTATGGCATAAAAATTCTATGCGTTATGTGGGCTTTGAAGCCATTTTCTCTTTGTCTTTCATTTTTAAACTAAAATGAGATTGAATTTGCTGATATTTTGGGGATTTTTTTTTTCCATTGAGTAATGCGATTGAATTTGTTGACGATTTGAGGGTTTTGTCCAGTTATTTATGTAGCAGAATGATGAATTGGCGGATCTATCCCTACAGCTTCACGAAGCTCCAATGCAGGAAGGTTTGAAGGGTTTGGCTCGATTTCTGGCAGAGGGCATCAAAAAAGACTGTTTAATGAATTGCGAAAAGAAGATGTTGTGCCCTATTGGTTTATGATGGTGAGTGTCATCCATGCTTGCACCCATTCAAGAGCTCTGCAAAAGGGCATGTGGATCAATGGTTACATAACTAGAAGTGGCTTTGAATTATATGTTTTTGTTGGAACTTCACTCATCGATATGTATGCAAAGAGTAGGAGTATAGATATTGTGTGTTGTGTTTGATAAAATGCATGAAAGTGATGTGGTGTCTTGGAATACCATGATTTGATTATTGGAAATGTCGTTAATGAGAATGAAAATTAAGCTTTGATGTTTCTTAGATTAATACAACTGGCATCCATTAAACCTTACTCTGTCACCATGGTGAACGTCCTCCCAACTTGTGCCCAGTTAGCAACTGTGCAATGGGGTAAGTGGGTTCATTCTTATAATATTAGAATAGGATTTGTGTCTGATATTTTAGTGGGGATTTCTCTCAAAGATATGTATGAAAAATGTGGAAAAATTGAACTGGCATACCAATTTTTTGATGAGATATCTAAATGAGGGAGTACTAAGTGCATGTGACTGTGAAATTTATCTTCGCTAGCTTCCACTAAAAATTGCATGCGACAAATCAGAAGCCATATTTGGTCAGATCACATAGAGAAGAAATATGAATTGAAACAGAGCCTCGAATCTCTAAAAGGATGTTAACCAATCCATTCAGAAGCATCCTACTCTATGTTGTAGACAAACCAACAAACAATTACAAGAGACATAGGATTCTAACAGATGATTGTTTGTCAATATTCTGACCATATTTCAATGTTGCTATACAAGATCTAAATGGCTCCATCCTGCATTCTAAGCTACAATATTTTCTTTAAATTCTGGAGCATAGAAGTGTGTCTTACTCACTACAATTCGTCATTATAATTTCAATAGCATCGTCATTTTGGAAGTCAGGGTAGTGATTTATTAGTTAAACAGGGTACATGCTTCAAATCCTACATGTAGTTAATGTCAAAATCAGAAATTCCTTCAAAATTCAACCAAGAATGTGCAAAAGGCAGTATAAAACGATCCTCGCACACTTTAGAGAGTGTAAGCAGAACTGACATTCTACATGTAAATAATGTCAAAATCTGAAATTCCTTCAAAATTCAACCAAGAATGTGCAAAAGGTAGTATAAAATGATCCTTACACCCTTTAGAGATTGTAAGTAGAACTGTTCTTTGCAAGTATCTCGCAATAGATAAAAGGACCTGCATGTTGCCTACAAACTCTTGCAAGGAAGCTTGTTACCATTGATTCATAATACGAGATAAACCAATAAGAATACAAAACCAATACATAGTAGAATGAGAAAGAGTGGATTCATTAATTCATTATATGGCTTCTTTCTCATCGACTGTAAATTCTTGGCATAACACCCAAAATATGCAACAAGAGAGCTAATGAACACAAGTGGGCATCCTTGTAATTTTGTCCTCTGCAAATACTATTGGGCAATTCTTCAAGGACATAATCACCTCCTGGCAGTAGATCCTTCGACAGGGTAAAAGTTAGAAGGGTTTGAGGGCATGGTGGGAATATCTGAAATGATTCCCTTGTTGCATGGAGTCGAACTACTCCCTCAATTGATCTATCTATTGCCTCCTTTTATTCTCTACCTTTGAGACCAAACCTGCTGATAAATCTATGCACAATTACCACCTCCTTAATCAATGCTAGCTAGTAATGATGATGGGTTGAGGCAGTCAATTCAGGGAACTCCAGTTTTAGAGGATCTTCCCTGCAAATGCATAGCCAATTCCCAACTCTTCAATTCTTTTTTTATCAAGAAACACAACTTAGATTATAATAGATAAATTATAGCAGATCTCTTAAACCATGGGTTAATAAGGGAACAAAAATTGAGTAAAAAATAATGAGAAAAAAGAATTCTACAATTTAATATAGATGAGATGTATCAGAAAAATATATTTTAGTCATAAGTAAAAAAAAGAAGAAGAAGAGAGAATGTAAAAAACCAATAAAACATTACAAATATGTTGAATTAATATAAAACTGAACGGTGCACTTATCTTCTTTTTTCATAATAATTTTCAATGTGGAATACCATAGCCCCTGTTCATATTGTTTGAGATCCTTTAAAAAACTCTTCACTTCACATTGCTAAAGCCAAAAAATAAATAAGAGGTCATGTTTAAGCTTTTCAGCCTGAAATCTGCTATGACTAGGAGAGCTCATAATTTACATGTTACTGGATTCATAAATGATGGTCTTGTCAAAGAGAAGGGCGCCCCATGGACCTGTTGAACCAGATTTCACTTGCTGCTTTGAATCTACTGAAAGATCAAACTTTATAGGCTTGTCATACATAATGGCTCTGGAGGTTTCGAAATACAGTGCATAGTTAGTCAATGTCAACCGCCCTGATCATGCACCCATCAAATCAAACAATTCCTCAGGTCTATATATTCTTTATTTGATTAATCTGTATGGATACCAAAAATATTATACATATGTATATACCTAAAAGGGTTGTTGTTGTTTAAAATAAATGTGTTCGGGTGATGAGAATAAATATTGTAAGGGTGACTGCCAACATGGCAATAAGTATTTGTTAGATAACTTACATGTGAACTATAGAACTTGACAGTTTAAGGGCCACATCACCATACTGCATTAGAGTAAAGCTTGATTGGTAGAACCTGTAAGCATTATTTGAAGTAGTATGGTGACATTTCCCATTCTCCTTGACTGAGATGGCCATTAAATAGCCAATCAATATTGTCACTCTCCACAGTCCTCATCAATATACATAAACTAATTAGACATATATAAATGCATACCCAGCCAGCTTGTAATACTAATGTGACACACTACTCTCTGTGTTGCTCCACTACCATCAACGTGCAATACTATCTCCCCCTTTGCAATATTTAAGATGGGCATCTTCTGTTTCTTCAAATCGTTTTCAGATCTGGTCGATACACATAATACCACGCTAAAGCACCAAATTTTACAATAAAGGTTCCTCTAGATTGTCCCAGTCATAACAAGGGTTCTAACTACCTGAACTTAGTACAGTGGAGGGTTTCACAACTCGTCACGTTGTCATAGCATTTTGGTTTAAACTACGTAGAATATTTAGTACGATAACATTTGGACTGAAGTAGGGAGTTTTCCTATTGAAAAGGTGAATTAACACACTGAAACGCTGAAGAAAAAGGCTAAATCCATGTCAAATTCAAGCCCAATTAGTTGAGAACTTATATTTGCGAAAATATTTTAGTATTATAGCTTTTCAATGACTTAACAAGTGCAATTGGTATAAACTTCATCTTCTAATGTTCTCTGATATTTTTCTTTTAGTAAATTTTAGTGCCACATTTTTATTAAAATAGGGTTCAAAACACAGGTCTGACAAGTCCAAATTTTAGTGCAAAGTTTTTCAATTGAAAAAGAGCTCAAAACACCATGAGGGTAGATATTTTTTGGAAGTTCCAATTTTTAGGTTCATTTTTTATAAAATTTCATGACCATTCAACAATCTGTGTCATCCTTTTAACGATGGATGTCGTCTTTTTAAAATGGACCAAAATCTATGGTACAAAAGTGGACATGAATACATAGTAGAATGAGAAAGAGTGGATTCATTAATTCGTTAGATGATGCAATGTCTCATTAAGTCATTACATAGTAGGAGAAGAGGAGTACATTTCATATATACCAAATACCTAACTAACAAAAACCACATTTAATACTATATTAAATGCCTCATAAGTACATCTTCTATTTGGCAACTCTGACAGCTCAATTTCACAAATTTTCTAGGTGGCGACAAGTTAAAATTTGTATGATAGCTATCAATGTTATTTGTTATCCTCTGCTACATGTTGGCTTCTCTTTTGGTGGCTTAATCACTTTGATTCAGTCGCTCTATCATGAACAAAAGCTATACATTTTGGCATCTCTCTTGGCAGCTACCCACTCACTCACAACATCTCTAGCTTGATTCTTTGGTTATTCAACAGATAATATCTACCCATGTGATGATAGGATTCACAAAAGGAAAACCTATAAAGTTCCTATGCTTAGTGTAACTCCATGAGTCAAGAAATTTATTTGATATCATCAATTCTATGATTCTTTAGCCTGCTTTCTGCAATATTTTTGTGGGTGTTTTGTTGTGCTATGAATTCCCACGGTTCTCACAGTTTGATTGCATACATATACCATGTTGAATTTCGACGACCTTGGGTCTCGGATAGAGTATTAAAATCTTTGACGCTCCAGACCAAGAATCTCAACAAAACTACTTTGCACAACAGAATATAAACAACAGTAAATCATATATGCATAGAATATAAACAACTTTTCAATTTTTCAACCCAACTTCGTTATATTAACAACATATAATACAATAGTCAAAGGCTCCCATATCAAGGATAATGGCCCTCATACATCCACTAGTACAAGATACAAACAAGATACTTTGACCATCTGGATGTAGTGAAATCTCTTAGCCTTCTCGGTCATACCCTGTACTTGCTCGGTCCTTCAGCTTCCGAGTTGCAGCTCCTACCTCTATCAATGCTCCAATTCCATATGGCCACTAAATCTTGGCTATCCAATCTTCTCTCTAGTTGTGCCTCAGTCCATCAAGGTGAAAACACATCAAGACTCTTGTCAAGTTTTTCACAACTCCACTTGTGAACAACTCACAATTTTCCCAATCCTGCTCCTCAACTACTCAGGGACTTCAACTCACTATGGTCTTCCTTTGTTGCAACGATGAAGACCAACATAGGGCACGAAGGGCTACCACCTATCACTCCAAGATGTCCATCTCCCACAATGAACTCAGGTTGGGAGGATTTCCCATCATCTGCTGTAGAAGTCCTTCTCCACACACACGTCTCAAGGTCCACGATCTTGCTCCTGGTTGGCCAAACTCTTGAGCTCCACAACTGTCAGGCTTGCAGTCACCTTTTTCCATCAAGGTGTTTTACTTTGGCTCCAAAATGGACACTATCATGTTGTCCTCCACCAGACCATAAGTGCTGAATCTCGTTCACACTTGGTCCTCTATCACATTGTCCTCCAACAATCCATGAGAGACCAAGTCCACGCTGTAGCATTTTCACCTAGATAGGGAATCCCCACACCTGGGAGACCCTTACACATGGCTACCCACAAAATTTATCAAATCGTTGTTTGCCCTGCAAAAAAGGAGCTATTATGCAAATCTAGGCACCTCAATGTGTCCTTGCCTAGGACACCATCGAACCATCATACAAGGGTGGATCTGCAACATACCTTGATGTTGTCCTCTTGCCTTCTGATCTAATGTGCTTGTTTTCACCTTGGTTTCTTGGTAGGCCTCCCAATAATCCATGTGGGCTCCTCCAAACAACTCCTAAGGCCTCCTCAAGCTGCCCATCAAACTGATCCACACAATAGTCATCACTTTGACCCAATACTTGATAAATTATTGCTCCAATTTTGTTTCCCAATCACTGTGGCAACTATCACTCATTTAGGGCATCTAACCATGAGATCTACCCCATCCTCATTGACTTCCACATGCTGCCCTATCACGATTTAAAACTGTTCCACAAGTTAGGATCCAACATCTACAAGAATGCATTGAAATGCATACCTTAAGCTCACTTTTTTGATGTCTCCTTCATTGCTGCAATCTAGGCCTGGTTAGGGCATTACACAATCCCTTCTTCTAGCCTTTAATTCTACCCAGAATTGCTCTAGATGAAAGTGGTTTCCCTTTGGAAGTACCATCCTCCTCAACGTTCTTGTCCTGGGCATGAACCAACCCTAACACTGCCCTATGCAGCTCTGTTTAGGTTGTTTTAGCCTCGTGGCCTTCCCACAACAACCATCTAGGGATGCAACCGTCTCTTCCAAGGGTCTAAACACCCTAACATACCCCCAAAACATACAAAAATTCTCTCCTTTACCTCGGCCCTCTAGCACAACAAATCGGCCTTCATAATAGTCACCAAGAGTGCCCTGAACTGCCCTCTTCTCCACACTCTCAGTCCTCTTATGCCTGTGGTCCAAAACATGAGTTTGCTTCTCCTCCACGAGCTATATTATTTTGATGTGTTGCACACAATGGATGCCTAAAACACAAGTGCTCACTCTCCTTTTATAGACATAATGAGGGGCTTCAACGAATTATGAAGAGACATGCCTATTGAAGTTATTTACATCAAGCCAACATGACTTGAACCAATAATTAACTTATCAACTTCAAAAATTAATTTCTCTCTAACAACAACTCATAATCAGATGATTCTTGTTGTGTTGGAATCGTTTCACTGAGCACTATCATCCTCATCCATCCCATGTCAAAAATCCATAATGGTTTTGGCCCAAATCACGATGGGTGCAAAACCCCCAAGCTTTGATCTAGCGCCCACAAGCCCATTTTTGGCACTTTGACCTCCAACCCTTGAACACTAGGGCTTGGAGTACCTCCCAAGCTACAAAAAAATCAACACTCATAACACGTAAAGTTGTTCCCTATGTTCAATTTGTTCTCATTCTACAATCACAATCTTCCCAAATAACCAAAGTGATCAAGCAACAAAGGTTGGGCATTTCTCAAAAATTTTATCAAAATGTGGTGAGGGTTTTAAGGTGATCGATTTATAGGCACCATAGCTCCTAGAAATATTTTTCCAAATTTCTATTATGACCCTAATTTTAAAATTCTGCTACAATTTTGCATTTATTTGCTTTGGCAACAATTTGGTTACTTGTCAAAAGGAATATGCTCAAGACCTAGGATGCCCCTCCAATAAATCTATCACACTCCTCTGTAAGTGGATCTCATAGATAAGTGGGCAAGCAATGGTCAAATAGTTGTTACGACAACTCCTCAAAGGGTGACCTAAACATGTGTGCCAATAATATGTGGGGCATTCCTTAAATCATGCCAACCAATCCCATATGTAGTGGATCTACGTAGATAGAACTGTAAAGTAGGCAATGATTGTAGTATATATCAGGGCATACCATAATATGCTTACAATCCTTCAATATGAACAAGGGTGTTTACCTCATGAATATAAAACCATGCTAGAGCATATTCAATCACCCCAAGAACACTTTCAATTCAAGTAATAGCAGGGGGATAATGCTAGAGTGTTGCACACCATCATGAATCTATTGAAATAATTATGTGAAAACGATGTTGGCATAGGCCAAAAATGCTAGGGGATTTCATCAAGTGAGTCATACAACAACGTGTATCATTAACCATCTAATGATCACAGGGGATTCACAACTAAGTCGGCTAGTATGAAAGGAAAACAATCATCATCAAGGCAACCCAAACATCAACATCATCAAGCCATCTATGATTACTTCATCAATAACCTCATAAAATGCAATCACGACTCTAGGGACATCTAAAGGTCAACCTGTAAACCTCCCTTTGTGATGGAAATGACAAGAGTATTGAAAATATTCACAAGTGTAGGCCTCCTATAACATGAGAGGTAACAAGCCACCTATAACATGAGAGGTAGCAAGCCAGGGGGCCAAAATTCTCCAAGTGCAGCTTGCTTGGGTGCAGTCTTCTACTGGATTAATTCTCATGCCATATGATGGGTAACATGGTCCACAAATCATACATTTATTTATTGGTTGGGGATGCCCACCAGCCTGGGAGGATATGCTGTCATTTCCCTACCAAATATGTTATATGTGCACCCACACATGGGGACACCTACCCTGCCAATTACCCATACATACATCAGAAATGACATGTGATATTTTCTATATTCATACATAACTGTGTTAGATGAAATGCTTTTATGATTTTATGTGTTCTATTGCTGTCACTGATAAATGATATAGTCCATTCTCATGAATGCATGTGATTTTTTTTTTTCCTTGTCTCTTTTATCTTAGATGGGACCTAGTTGCATTAAGGATGTGTCCCACCCCTAAGGGATGCATCCAGTGATGGATCAATCAGTGGATATATGATCACTGTCAGTCCACCCTTAATGGATCCTACCACCATCATATGCAAAATGAAAGTGGGTTGGCTTAAGAATTTAGTGTTTCTGGGCTCCAGAGATAAAAGGAAAATATTGGGAGACTTTTTCTTTTGTGATGCAAATGCCCAAAGGATGGGTAGATGTCCTCAATCTTAGGAATGTCTAGTTTCCACTTGTCAAAAATATTTTATGCAAGCTTTGAAGAAAATTGAAAACAAATCTAATAGCATTCCCTTTGTGCTAGCATGGGATACAAACATGAAGGAATCAAGAAGAAGGTAGCATTATTTACAAATTATTGCAGAATAAAAAATATTGGCAATGAAATATAGAGTTCAAGATCACATTCTCAACAAGTCACCATGCTTAATAATGAAGACTCCATTATCTAGAGTCACCTGCTTAATAGTAAAGACTCCCATAGCCGTGGGAGGATTGGGAATCTCACAATACTTTTTTAGATGATAAACTAAAATATTGTCCAAATTGCGTGTTTATTTATTTCTAAGTCACTTATATCATTTTTAAGAATATATGTTCTTTATGAATAACTTTAAAACCTTCACAAAGTCTCGTGTTATTGGGTAAGATTTTGTTATCTCCTAGATATATAGGAGTTGTTATGAAGCACACTTACTACACTACTCCCAATCATCAATTGTAACCATCACTGCTTAGGCATCTAACTACAGATATGCCCTCTCCTCATTGACTTGCATGCCTCCCTATCATGATTTAAAACTGATCTATATGTTAGGATCCAACATCGGCACACGTAATCGAAATACATACCTTAAGCTCATTGTTTTGGAGGTCTCCTTCACTGCTGCAACTTCGTCCCGGGTTAGGGAACTACATGCCTCCTTTCAGCCTTCAATTCTACCTAGAATTTCTCTAGATGAAAGTATGTCTTTGAATGACTAATTCTCAATTATGTTTTTCACAAGTATGAACCAATCCCAAATCACTTACGCAACTCGTTTAGGTTGGTTTAGGCTCGCGACCTTCCCACAACAGCCCATCTAGGGATGCAAGCTTGTCTCTTCCAAGGTCTAAACACCCTAAATACCCCTGCAAAGACAGAATTCTTCTCTACCTCAGCCTCTAGCACAGCAAAACGACTAACCAGCCACCAAGAGTGCCCCCGAATTTCCCTCTTCTCCACGTTGTCATCCCTCTTATTCAAGTGGCCCCTCCAGCATTTTTCCTCCATGAGCTATCTACGTAGATGTGTTGTACAATAACAGATGCCTAAAACATACCCCCCCCCTCACCTCTCTTTATAGACATAATGAGGGGCTTCGTGAATTATGAAGAGACACACCTATTGAGTTATTGCATCAAGCCAACATGACTTGATAACTAGTACTAATTCAACTTCAAAAATTACTTTCTAACAGGTAAACTCTACAATTGGATGATCCTCATTGCGTTGAATATCTCTCGCATAGCACTATCCCTATCTAATGTATATGTTAAAAATACATCACGGTTTTGGCTCAAATCGTTACTGGTGAACTTGCTTTTGGATCTTGCCTAATAAGTTCATTTTGTGGCGCTGACTCTAACCTTGAACACTAGGGCTTGGCTACCCGAATCTACAATAAAAATCACACTATAACACGTAAATTTGTTCCTAAGGCCCGTTGTTTCACCAGCGTGCATTCTACACCACAATCTTCCCACAACTAAAGTGATCAAGCAACAAAGGTTGGGAATTTCTCAAAATTTTATCAAAATGAGGGTTTTATGATGTATTTAGAGCTACCACAGTTCCCAGGCTTTTTTCCAAATTTCTATTATGCATCCTAATTTTAAAATTCTACTACATTTTCCATTTATTGTACTAATTTGGCAACAATTTCATATTGTCAAAAGGGTATATGCTCAAGAGTGATGCCTCCACAAATTTACTACTCATGGATCTCATATAATGGCAAGCAATGGTCAACAAAATTTTATGACAACTCCTCAAAAGGGTGATCTAAACATTTGTTCCAATAAGATGTGGGGCATCTCTCAAATCATGCCAACCAATCCCATATGGTGGATCTATGTATATGAATCATGCTTACATGCAATGATTATTGTCTATATCTATTGTTTATATAATAATATGCTTACAATCCTTCAATATGAATACAAGGCTTACCTCATGTATATCAAACCATGCTAGAGCACATTCAATTCACCTCAAGAACACAATTTCAATTCCATAATATGAGAGAATTGTTAGAGTGTTGGGTACACCACCATGAAGCTATTGAATTATTATGTGAAAACGATGTCAGCTTAGGCCAAAATGCAAGGAATTTCCATCGAGTGAGCTTCTCACAATAACATGTATCAATCCATCGAACATCACGGATCCACAACTAAGTCGACTAGTATGAAAGGAAAACAACTATCATCAAGGCAAATCAAACATCAACATCACCAAGCCATCTATGTTTACTTCATCAATAACCTCTCATCAAATGCAATCATGACTCTAGGGACATTTAAAGGTCAAACTATAACTTCTTGATGAAATGACAATAGTAGGGGAAAATGAGTCTGATATGTATTTCATATAACATGAGTAATAAGTCTCCTATATCATGAGGTAGCAAGCGTAGAGCTGTAATTCTGGCAACCTTCTTTGGGTGCTAGTCTTCATCGATTAATTCTCATGCCATATGATGTGGCAACAGGTCCACCAATCATGCATTTATTTATTGGTCAGCTCACCACTCGGGCAGATATGTTGTCATTTCCCTACCAACATGTGAGATGTGCACCCACACATGGGGACACCTACCTCAAGACTACCACACATACATCGTAAATGACATGCAGGGACTCTATAAGAGTCTACACTCCAAGTATTCACAAATTGTGTTAGATTAAATGCTTTTATGATTTTATGTGTTCAATTTCTATCACCGATAAATGATATATCCATCTTCATGCATGGCGATAATCTTTATCATTGTCTCTTTTATCTTAGATAGAAACTGGTTTACTAAGGATGTGTCCCACCCCCAAGGGATGCATCCATCGATGGATCAATTAGTGGATCTACATCACTTTCTACCACTCAGGATCCGACCACCATCATATGCAAAAATGAAAGTGGATTGGATTAGACTTGTGTTTCTCGTCCATGAGGTACAATAAAACTATTGGGGACATCTCTTTTTCTTTTGGGATGTTACCTACATCCCAAAATTTGTCACAATGCACACTTCGAAGATGGGTGAGATGGTCCCTCAACTGCCTTAGAATGTCTAGTTGCCACTTATCAAAACTAGTTCCTTCAAGTGTGCTTTGATGAAAATTGAAACAAATCTAGCATTCCCTTGGGTACTCAACATGGACAGAGTAAAGGAAATCAAGCAAAGGTGTTACTAATAGAGCCGCTTTTGTGAAATAAGAAAATATAAACACAATATAGAGGTCAAGACCGTATTCTTCACTATTGCCATGCTTAATAATGAAGACCCATTATCTAGAGTCACCTTGTCAATAGCAACATCCCATGCTGTGGAGGATCGTTAACTTGCCAACATTTCTTTAAATGACAATCAAAGTATTGTCTAAATTGCGTGTTTTCAATCATTTCAAGTCACTTTTGTAATATTTGTTTTAAGGCAATATATAAGTTCTTATGCAGTTGCTCTCTAAAAACCTTCAACAAAGTCTCAAAGTTATTGCAAGATTTTGTTATCTCCTAGACATATAGGAGTTGTTACTTACACACTTACTACTTTGGTGAGATATTTGTTAAGAAGTTTTGCCACATTATCATTTACTGGAAATGTTGAAGTTGTTGTATTTAGTTTATCCTAATGGAGTTTCATAAATTTCGTTTATCCAACAAATATTTTAGCATTTTACATGCTATTAAAATGACCATTTGATTAGTAGTTGATTCCTTTGTCCTTCACATTTTTGTGAATACAATTTTTTTTGGTATCTTATGATCAATCATTAACCTATAAATCTAAAATATGTATATGCCCATTATTTCAATAGTTTCGACAAATAGTAGATGCAGTATTGGTTTACATTGTTTAGTTGTCATTTATCATTCATTCATTTTGGTTGTATGCCTAGTTGTTGGCCATTTTTTCTTGTAATAACATTGTATTTTTTCCAGTTTGTACTTTTCTAGAGGCTCGACACAAGATCCGGCGTAGAGGTACCAAAGTTTAAAAGATTTTGGGTAATAGTCAGTATATTTTGAGGGAATTGAAAACTGCATAAACATGTTTAATAATAGATGAGTGCCATCACCAAACCTCATCAAATTCAATCACGACTCTAGGCCACTTAAAGGTCAACTTGTAAACCTCCCTTTGTGATGGAAATGACAATAGTAGTGAAAATATCTACATGCTTAGGCCTATATAACACATGAGAGTACTGGGGCTGCAAATGTACCTAAGCAACTCATGGTGTGAGGTCTTCAACTCAATAAATTCCTATGCCATGATAGGTAACAAGTCCCAATTAATCATACGATTTATTGGTTGGGGATGCCCACCACCTCGAGGATATGTTTTCATTCCCTACCAACATGCGAGATGCAACCACACATAGGGACACCTACTCCTAAAAATTACTCATACATACATTAGAAATTACATGTGACAATTTCTTTAAGGGTCGAAGATTCAAGTCTTCATATAACTTTACAGGGATGAAATACTTATGATGTCATGTGTTCTAATTCTATTTATGTCATTGATAAATGATATAGTCCATTCCTACATATGCATGATAATTTTTTTATCCTTTTCCCTTTTATTCTGGGATGGGACCTAGTTATGTTACATGATGTGTCCCACCCCAAGGAGCCATCCACAATGGATAACCTGATCTATTATCATTGTCGCCCCACCCCGAATGGATTCAGTCACCCATCATATATGTAAAATGAAAGTGGGCTAGTTTATACTTTGTGTTTCCATGTCCATAAGGTACAAGACAACTATTGTGACATTCTTTTATGTTGGGATGTTACCCACATCCCAAAAATTGGCGATGTAAATGCTCCTCAAGATGGGAAAATTTCAACCGTCATAGGAATGTCTAGTCATAATTCTCGCCAAAACTAGGTCCTCTTAAGTGTGCTTGATAAAAGTGAAAACAAATCTAGCATTCTGAAGTAGCATGATAGTAGGAAGGAAAGAAAGCAAAGGATGTTACTATTTGAGCTACCAAGTATAAATAAAAAAATATATAAAATAAAATATATAGAGCCCAGATTGAATTCTTCACTAGTGACTATGCTTAATAATGAAGACCATTGTCTAGAGTCACCTTTCTTAATAGTAAAGACACCTAATTTATTAGTTGATAACTAAAATATTGTCCAAATTCGAAGCTAATCATTTCAAGTCACTTTCGTAATATTTTTCTAAAGGCAATATACAGTTCTTTCTGCTAATTCCTAAAAACCTTCAACAAAGTCTCGGTTATTGGGTAAAAGATTTCTGGTGATCTCCTAGGTATAAGAGTTGTTTCCTGCCATTTTTACTACTTTTATGAGCTATTTGTTACAAGTTTTCTTGCCACATTATCATTTGTTGAAATGCTAGAAGTCGTTGTATTTATTTTATCCCAATGGAATTGCCTAAATTCTTTAAGCTTATCCAACAAAATATTTTAGCACTTACATGCTATTGGAAAGTGAAGTCATTTGCTTAACATTTGATTCCTTTGTCCTCATTTTGTGAATACAATTTTATCAGCTTATGATTATCATTAACCTATAAATCTAACAAATCTATATATGCCCATTACTTATATAGTTCCGACAATAGTAGATAGTGTTTATTTTACATTGTTTAGTTGTTTTTATCATTCACCTCATTTGATTGTACGAATTTCAGGGTTATTGGCCATGTTTTTCTAAATAATATGTTTTTGGACATTTTTTCCGTTAGTACTTTCCGGGAGGTTTCTCTAACACAAGAAATCCATCCTAGAGGCACCGTGTGGCTGCGCATTTTGGGTAGCAAAGCCTGCAGATTTTTAGAGAATTGAACCATATAAAATGTTTGTTGGCTATTGAGCATTTTTGAGGCCCCCTGCATTAATTTGGGGGCTGAGAGATTCATTTTCCTCATTTTATTGTACATCTTTTGTAGGTTGTTTACGATGTTTTTCTGTCATAATATTGCTTGACATTTTTCTAATGCTGCACTGGAGGTTTATCTCACATGAAATAGCTAGCACCAAAATTTGCAACATTTTGGGTATTTGTTTTCGTAGATTGTATGAATTTAATCCATAAAACATGGCTTGTAAACTGAAACTATTCCGACCAGACTCGTTCCAATGGTGCCGTACCGGGGTTAGCTTGTTGCAACAAATACCACGATTCCAAATCCTTGGTGTGGTTATCAATTGAACCCCGTTGAACTCCAGTTTCCTCTTGTTGGCCTTGGAATGGTCATGTTACCTTAACAGAGCTTTAGAGGGAGAATATAAAGGAAATTTCAACAATTGTAATATCTCATGTTATTCTCTGCCAACTTAAATTTCGATCAAGGCTTCAAATTTATTATTTGTCTCTTTGTTGACACCCTAAAGAAAATTTGGTGCTCTTAATTTCTACTTTGGATTCAAAGATGACTCTTTCACCGCTCTTATGGATTTTCTTCGATGCACCATCAAAAAAGTGAACAAGCAGGTTGAAGCTAATCCATTTTTCAATTTAAGAAACCAATCTCAATTTCCCAACTAGGATTCATAGGATGGTGAGTGCACCTAGAGGGGATAACCTAGAATCCCTAAATATAGGTCAATTATACTTCCTTTTGCTGCATTATGAGTCCACTCATATCCCCTATACCTTTGTCATAATTTCCTTATGTAGCGCTTTACTAAAGGTGAAATTTGTCACTATATATTTTTTGTTGTTTGTCTTCAAAGATCACCATGTTTCAATAGCACTAGTTGTGATGTTAAAAGGACGAGTTTTTTCTTGGCTACTCTACAAGCTGCATATACAGGACCATTTACACCTATTTTACGTGAGATTTTTGCAGTGCACAAATTTAATTATGATTCATTAACCAACAAATTTCCTAAAAACTTAAGTGCTTTTTTATCGCTCCAAATGTTATTCCGCATTTGTGTTAGGTGGAGTCCTTTTATGGTGAGTTGACAGAGCATATCCTTTTTCTGCAGCAGTTAGATCATGGTTGTGTCACGGAGCGATGTTTTTGAGAGATTTTTGTATGGACTCATGGTAGAAAGGCATGTGATGGTGCTAATTTCAAAGATCCTCCACGATTCTTTCCGAAAATAATAAGCATTCAAATGTATGTGTAAATTATGAGTTTGATGAGGACGGTGGTTTCTTCTTCCAATGAATCGTAATAATCGCCATTGCGTATATGAGACACATTAGGACACGATGATACATTGGGTTCTGGCGCGATGTACACATTTTGAGTGTCAACTTAACAACACCATTAACTCGCCCCGTTATGAATAAAATTCATGTGAATATCGAAGAAGTTCCAAGATTTTACCAGACATTATAAAATTTTGTTCATGGTATGGTGTGACTAATGTTGAGCTGAATGTAACAACATTATTCATTCTTTATTACATTTAGACGGCAGTTAAGAGAGGTGGGTGAAGAGGGGAAATGGGTCGAGTTGGATGAAATGTGGAAACATGTTCAAGTTTTAAACCAGAACACCTTATAACAAATAGCAACATCGCTTCATAATATCTTGCATTAGTTCTAGAAGCTGATGCCGCTAATTCTTTGATGCAACCTTACCCTAGATCAAGGCTTCATATTTATTATGTCACTTTTATTGGCATTCTAAAGAAAATGTTAGTTTATGCTTCTACTTTGGATTCAAATATGACTTTTTCACTCCGTTTCTCATGGATTTTCTCTCTTTTGATACCCATCAAAAAGAGAATGTGATGTTATTTAAGTTTGATCTATTTCAATTTTCACAAAACTTAACCTCAATTTCCAACTAGATTCATAGGATACAGAGTGCACTCAGAGGGGCTAGGCTAGATGCCGAAATAGAGGTCAATTTGTTGTGAAACTAAAGCCCAAAAAGAAGAAGGATATCAACACCTTAGAAATAAGCCACTCGAGGGGGAACCTCCACACATTGCTACGTAATGAACAATTCTGATGATACAATTTACAAAACCTCCTTTTCCACATGAGTCCATGGGGCCATAATGTAATCTCAGTGGCCACAATGTAATCCTAGCCGACCTAACAATAATTTAAGGGCACAATAATAACAATATGGGGGCAAGGGCACAATAACAATAAGGGGGTTACACTAACAACAATAAGGACTATACTAGTAATTTAGACCCAACATGCCCCTCTCCTTCAAAAAAAAAAAAAAAAAAAAAAAAAAAAAAGTGTTGTCATCAATGCCATAGCTCTGGGAAGCTTCGTATAAAATTCTCACATCCTCCCATGTAGAATCTTCACAAAGGGGTAAGTTCTTCCCACTGATGAGATACTTCCGAAATTGATCTGCCTCTGCATCGTCGAGTTCTTTGTTTCCGTGACTACTTCAGGTACCAGTATGATTTTCTTCCGTCAAGTTCGGCAATATTGTTTGAACTGAAGATTTTCACCATAACCTTCTTGCCACGAAACATGGAAAACTGATGTAATTCGTGAAGAAGTAGAAGCTCAAATTTGCATGCCATAGTACCAATTGGCACAATTCTTGTAAGGACCATAGTACTTGGGCGATAATTTATTATCCTTCTTAGCTGGCTTGAGACATTGTTTGTATGGTTGTAGTGCCATAAAAATACCTGGGCCTCTACATCAAACTTCTTCACAAGATATGATATGCTCGTTGTTTCATTCACTTGTGCCAACTTCAAAGTTATCCTTTAAGAGTTGGAGAACTTCTTGTCGATGCTCGATGTGATCTTCCAGGCACCATTGAACCTTCAATTTTTCCTTTAAAGATGATGTGATGGATGGTGGATGATATCCATAAAGTGCCATAAACGGGTCATTTTTGTCGTTAGGTGATGGAAGGAAGTATATAATTCATCTGTCCACAGAATGCACCACTGACCATAAAGAATATCACACAAATAAATGAATATATCTTCCAAACATTTATTATTATCTAAATTAATCATCATTTATTAACATAAGAGGATCAGTGAGCTAAATTTATACCCAAACAAAGAACTCCGTCCAACATTTGTACCATCTTCATTACCATAACAACTCCTGTACCTCACCATGAAGCCGTTAATCAGGTCCAAAATGTAGTAGTAACCGTACTTTCTTTTTTTAAATGGATGAGATAATGTAAAGGGTATATTTGTAAGTCTAGAATATCATCATCATCAATCACTACTCAATATAATTTTCTGCATCAGTAACCCTGAGATAAAATTCATTGAAATCTCCTCCCAACATTGACTTGGAATGGATAAAGGCCAGAGAAGTCCCGGTCTTAATTGTTCTAACTTTTATCTCATACAAACTAAACATTCTCCGTCACAAACTTTGAATACTAGCGGAAATACATCCCAAAAATTCTTTTCACCTTGCAAGTTTTAAAAATCCCGAGTGTCCTCCTAAAGAAGTGTGCAATTCCAAAACACCATGACAAATTCTTACAAAGATTTACACATCTGCCATAAGGAATCATTTTTCCAACTAAATGTATAATATGTACTAGGATCTTGTCAAGAACTTTTAGAATATAACCATATCTTTGTCCTTTCCATCTATCTTTCTTTGCTTATCCAATCATGATAATAGAATGGCAATGTTAAAATGCCAAATTTCTTCATATTCTTCTGAGAGTGCAATTCATAACATTACAGCTTCTTTTAATTATTTCAAAGTCATAACTCCAACATCTTTGTGACCATTTTACGCCTTCAAGATAGTCTTGTCTAAAAGTGTTTAAGACCATCATGATCGCTTACCTTGAAGGCCTTCCCATTAGGTAAGTTCACCATTTCTTTGAAAGTGCAAAGATTATTAACATTTCATTATCCTAAATGGGTTTTTGTAACATTTTTAATTGTGAGATGACTTCAGCAGAAATGGCTCTTCCCTCCTACATGAAATGAACAATTCAGCCTCCCCCGAGGCATCACATTACACAATAAAGGCTGTAGAAGTCTCAAGCGTAGCTATGACTAGTGCTAGGTAATACTGCCTTTAAGATGTTCAAAGGCTTTAGTTGCTCAGGAGTCCATGAAAATGCACCTTTTCAATAATAGCATAGGTGCTTATTCTCCACTTGGAATAAACTTAATACATACCGTTAACCCTAAATTCACAAATCGCTTTATGGTTGTGGGGACTTTCCATTCTCAATGGCTTTAATTTTAGGTTCACTTCCACACCTTTGTGAGTGTAATATGACCCAAACATATTCCACCTCGTACTCTAAAGAACATTTGATGCTTACATAATTTTTCTTAAATAGTTTACACCACAACATGTTCAACCCGATCCTTCCAAGACCTACCATGATTATCATCAAAAAATACTAGCACAAATTTTTCTAAGGAAGGGTTTGAAATGAATTCATCAACCAGTCGTAGGTGGGCATTAGGAAGCAAAAGGCATGACCACCATAATGACCCTCATGAGTTTGAAATGTTGTTTAGATATCTTCATCATTCTAATTCTGATGATATCCTAAAATCTAATATCCAACTGAAATAAATGCTCCATTTAATTCACTCCAATAATAATTCATCAATCACAAAAGAATGGGAAATTTATCTTTAATGCAGAGCTATTGAGGCCTTTATATCCCATTAGCATGCGCCATGATCCATCCTTCTTCTTATTTTGGTACTAATACTATAGGAGTGAGAAAGAACTTTCACTAGGTTGAATTATACCAACTCCTAACAACATTACAAATTACAGCAAGTTCAATTTCTGTTTTTTTGGACATAAGATACTGTATACCCATATTGGAGGAACACTTCTTAACCAACCTAATAGCTTGACGCACTTGAATAGGAGTCCCTTGGGAGTTTTAAACACCTTGGAACACCATCTGGGACTGTTGGAGATCTCAGAAGGATGATTTTATGTTAACTTAGTGAGTAAGAATTGTGCAATATGTCTCTCTTTTTTCTTTTCTTTAGAAGCTTTGTCATCACATTAGAGTTTATTATCTTTCCCCCTTCGGCTTCCCCGCAATACCCCGACTCCGACTTCCTTTCCTTCTCCCGAAAAAAAATTGAAGAAATTTTTTGAAAATTAAAGAGTATTTACCCCAAAGATTAAACCATTGTACTCCAGCAACATCGCCATCTTCCCATAATGGAAAGCATTGGGACTATTCAATACATATCCCCCCATGGTTAGCTTGATATTATGGCATTTTCCAGAATTGTTCTTCATTTGCAACCGACATCACTTGACATTTCCGGGTGTCAAGATTAAATAATTGCACTCTGTTACCTTACAAATAAATTTATAAAGTATTTGAATCAACCAACACATACCTTTTTCTTCCTTGATTTGTCCTTCTATCTCAGAGCTTTGCGGAGTGGTGATTCCTACCATCAGACATACTATATTTTAATTTCATTTCTTCCTCTTCTACGATTGCCTCGTGTATATCCTCTTCTTGTTCATTTTCTTCTTCCTCTTCACAATCTATGTAAAATAATTTCTTCTCAACACACTTATGACCTTTAGTGTATTTTATCACAACCTAGCCTGCTTTGCTCTTTTTTCCCACTTTTAAAACAGGTTGTGAAATATAGGCGTAGGAACACTTTCCTTCTTTATAGAAGTGAGGGTAGGCTTCCTGTTGCCATAATTTTACATTCAATTTTTCTTGCCAACCCCAATGCCTTCTAACAGAATCAGTTCCAAACACGAACTTCATGTTGATGTTATCCTATGCCTGGTGAAGAGATCAATCCTATGTTCCTCTAGAAGATTGCCATCTTTATATTCAATTTTTGGAAGTCCTCAATGTGCCCCCACTAAACCCTTTTTGTTTGATTTATCAATTGCCAGTAAAAGGGTTTTTATTCATAATGTGCTATCGTTTCCTCCATAAAAAATTTACCAAGTGAACAATTTTTTATTTATGTGCCATCGATACCCAGCATAAATGTATTTCTGTCAATGTAAAGTTGAAATACACTTGTGTGTTTTGCACATTATGGAGATCAAACATTGCTCCATTCGTAGTATCCATGTTACAAGATCCTTTCCATCAAACTTCTTCATATATCCATTTTTGGAATATGGTGTTCCTTCCTACCGCAACATTAGAGTTTATGAAATCATGATTAACATTTATTTTGTTCTCATCATGAGTTTCCTCTACTATCTTTTCATACCATTAGGAAACATTTCTTGTATCAAAATTTGTCAAACCTTCCATGTCTTCTTTTAGATCATTCTTCATGTTTTCCATTTTCTCATCGATCTTAGCTTCCATGTCATCCATCTTAGATTCCATGCTAGCTTCCATGCCATCTATCTCAGATTCCATGCCTTTCTTCAAACCATCCATATTATTCTTCACAACATCCATCTTCGCTTCCATGCCTTTCTTCAAAACTTCCATTTCATTTTTTGTTGCTCTTTGCAAGAGCAAAATTTGGTGCACTTGCTCTTGTAATTTTGATAGATCATGTTGCAATTCTTCATCTTCATGTAGGCTTAATGGGTGTTGAATTATTTTTACAGGGAATTTTTTAGAACCAAATACTAATATCTATTCTACAACATTCCCTTGGAATCAATTCAAATTGATTCTTCAAACAAGACTTATGAAATTCGGAAAAAAATAAATAAAAAATAAAAAAAATACACACCTTTTTCTTGCTTTTGAGGAGCCTGATATTGAAATTGGATTATCGCTGTGATTGCAGCTCTTAAATATCTGAAATTCAGCCCTATAGTATCCCTCTGAAGCTTCTTTCCAATGCCACAAGTTTAATATGATTTGTATTCTTCAAGACAAAGTTATGTCCAATCTCCCACAATGACCCAATTTTTGACTGGTTCAGTAGAGCGAACTTGTATGACTTTCCACGTGTCACTGTTTCATCCTTTGGCTCTAAAATTGATAGCAAAGAAACTAAAGTCCGTGTACTTGCAACCAATTTTTACAGCACTCCAATCCGATGCTCAGAGAGAGAGTTATGAATATTTTCCCACGATCACCTCTTTGAGATGAAATTCAGGAGCCTGAAAAAGCACTACCTTCCACAGATCATATCTCCTAAAATGTTGCAAAAAAGGCTCTGAAATGTTTTTACAATGTTTCTTAGTATTTCGGCTTCACACCCTAAAAATTTCAGCTTCTTAATCTTTGTAGAAAAAATTTTATAGCGAAAATACCACGATGACCTGTTTATGAGCCTGAAAAAAGACCTAACTTCCACAGATCATGTCTCCCAAAATATTGCGAAAAAGGCTCTGAAATTTTTTGAAGATGTTCCTCAAGATTTCAGCTTCGCACCCTAAAAATTTTAGTTTCTCAAACTTCGTAAGAAAAAATTTATAGCGAAAATTACACGATGACCTGTTTGGAGCAACGAAACCCTAGAATCCAAAGCTCTAATACCAAATGTTGTGAAACCAACTCCAAAAATAGAAGAAAAGAGATATCAACGCCTTAGAAATAAGCCACTTCGAGGGGGAAACCTCCAATAAATTACATGAATGAACAATTATTGGATGATACAATTTACAAAACCTCCTTTCTATATATAGGAGTCCATGGGCCCATAATGTAATCCTAGTGGGCCACAATGTAATCCTAGCTGACCTAACAATAATAATTTAAGGGCACAATAATAACAATATGGGGGTTACAAGGGTACAATAATAACAATAAGGGGGTTACACTAACAATAATAAGGGACTATACTAGTAATATAGGGACCTAACACAATTCTACTCTTTATTTTGCACAGAGTAGTGTGTCCACTGAATATCCCCTATACCTTTGGCCATAATTCCCTTATGTGGTAGTGTATTTACTTAAGGTGAAATTATGTCACTATGCATATTTGGTTGTTTGTCTTCGAATATCACCATGTTTCATGCATGCTAAATTAGTTGTGATGTTAAAAGGGCGAGTTTTCCTTTGGCTACTCTGCATGTTGCAAATACACAGGTACCAATTACACCTCTTTTACAGAGATTGTTGGTGGTAAGGAGTTAATTATGGGTCATTAACAAACAATTTTATAAAAACTTAAGCAGTTATTTATCGCTCCAAATGTTATTCCAGATTTGTGCCTTCAGTGGGGTCCTTTTTTGGCTGAGTTGACAGATATATCCTTTTTTTGATAGAGTAGTTATGACCATGGTTGCGCGGAGTGGGAGTGTTTTGAGAGATTGTTTAAAGAACCTTGCAGAGAAAAGGTATGTGATGAAATAAATTTCAACATGCTCCTACTTATTCCTTCTAAAAATAATGAGCAGTCAAATGCTTGTAAAATTCCTGAGTTTGATGAGGAAAAGTGTTCTTCCAATGAATCAGGTAATAGTTTCCATTGAATACATGAGACACATTAGGACATTGACGATACATTAGATTCTGTTGACTGGAAAATCTGGCTGGCCAACAGCAGGGGATATCCCTGGTAAAAGGTCCCAACTAGACTCTAAACCATTTGGAATAGGGATCCCATCTGGGATGTGGGTCTGGCTACTGCTTGATTCTCTTTTCCTTGGGTCTCGATAGGACTTCAATGAACCTATGGACACATGCTTATTTGGATGATACAAGACACATGATTGATGAATTAAATGAACATGTAACACTATGAGTAGCAAGCTGAATAATAAAGCATGGGGCCAAAGGAAATGTTGTCAACAACATATCATTAGGGTCATGCTTGTATGTTGTTCTAACCATAGAAGAAACAATTCTTTATGGCGGAACACCTTTCACTTCCTTAAATGGTTTTGGTGATAATGTAAATGTCAGTAAAAAAAGTTATTAACATTCATTGAGAAAGAAAAATAAACTTAGCACCATTAACGCATGTTTAGAAAACTATAATGCATAAATGATGTCATTGGAAACACAGTTTCATTAATCAAAATATATTAGAAACTGAAAACGGAATACTCATAGTGTTCACACATTTACCAACATTAGATCCAAAAATGGAGTTAACAAATTCTTGTATTCATACTCAAAAATGTGTGGTCCTTCTATACAATGCTCTATATCTCTTTGAGTCCCAAACAAAAGATCCTTGTACAATCTTCCAAAGGAAGTATTTATATAAAAAACTCACCCTTTTGGTTTCCCTGGTCTTTTGTCTTCCTGACTGTTGGGTTGCCTTGTGACTTAGTATCTTTTGCGACCTGCGACCTCGGGCATAGTTGCAAATGCGACCTCACTGGATTTTGCGACTTGCGACCTCGAGAAATCTGCAACCTGCGACCTTAAGAAAATATGTGACCTGCGACCTTAAGCAACTTTGTGGCTTGTGACCTTCTTTTGGTGATCTCTTGCATTTCATAGCAATATTCCTTGTCCTGCATCCCTTGCTTTGAAAAAAGGGCCCTCTTGCTTGCTAGGAAAAACTCCGGCTCATCGTGCAACCAACAGCTTCTACCTGCAGTCACATAGCTTAGGTTACATGTCTTCATTGATCAAATAATAATGTTAGGGGCGTATTTAATTAATTACACAAGTGAAAATGATAACTTTAGACCCCTGTGTGGTCAAGTGTTGTGTCATTAAGTCATCAAAGAGAACGGCTTATGTAGGCTTTCCCTATGCCCCTTTAATCATTGTACTTTATCCCCAACATTTTCTCAGACTCTATCAAGTTGAAGCTATGCTTGGCATGAGGAAGCGCTTCGCTTTCCTCATGCTCAGTTGCGTCTAGTTCACTTAGGTGTTAAATCACACCAGTAGATAAGGAGTTGCAAACCATGTAAATTCAGCAATGGTCTTGAACGATACTCTTTTAAAAAAAGGCACATGCTCATCTTCAAACACCTTGTATCTCTTTGACGGTGCAACGAAAACAAAAGAGTCTTCTCCTAAGACTGATTCCCTGGTAAATTCTCTATTGCCATGTATACAAAGAAGCACCACCATAAGGACGTAGGGACCCCCTTTCAACGAAGAAACATTATAGTGGGAGGAGTCGAAGAGTAAGAAACTCTATGCGACTTAGATGTATGAGCGAAAGGATAGGTCAATCCTATGCGAGTTGGTGTTCAATATCCCCCCGAGCCAAGATCTAGCGTTGTTAAATGTGCAACACCATTTTAAACTATAGTTTTAAAAACCATTGTAATGCCACCATAAATAAACTTTTCCAACGTATATTTAACCCACCATTATAAAATGATGCCCACCATATTAACATAGACATGTTCAATAACCATAGGCTCCACGTGAATTATTAATAAAGGTTTCATGTAAATGTGCAACACCATTTTAAACTAGTTTGGAAGATGATGGATATTGATTTTCATGTGTAAACTAGCCTGTTTCCGCGACCTGGCAACCTGGTCACATAGTCGCATGGTCGGGTGGTCATACCTTGGGTGACTTTGCATGTTCTGTGACCTGGCGACTTGGTCGCACAGTCACATGGTTGGGTGGTCGCACCTGCTAGTAGACTCTAATGTTTGTGACCTCGCGACTCGGTAGAGGTCATGGAGTCACATCTTAGGGATGGGTCGCATTTTCCCTTACTATCCAAAACGCAACTGTATGCTCACAGCGTTGCGCGTCCTTCGATGGACCACAGGCATATTCACTTACAGCTTTTCTCATCAGCTTCAAACCTATTTCTTCGTGCACAACCTTACTCTCTTTCCTTAGAATTGCGCTGGCTGCCAATGGTCTTCACTAGGAAAACATAGATCTGCAGGTTGGTTAATAAGGTGTGTGTTTCATATACAGGTTTGTGCCAATGCCGCATCATAACCCTTGTCATATATCAATATAAAACTTATCCCATCCTTCAGTAATTTGATCTGTAACTACGTTGATGCACCAGAAATGCATATGAAAATGCTTCGGATTTGTTGTTAAAATCAGTAGGGCGATGTTAAATAATTGCAGGGCGACGTTTGATTAAAATTCCTTTGAAAATTTGCTGGCGTTATTATCTCCCGCGCTTTACTGTAGGTTCCATTTTTCCTTGTATATATTTACATTGTCTTTGCGAATGTTGTCTTATATATATATATATGTTGTCTACACCAACCCCCCTTTTAACTGTCTTGATATGTATCCACAATGTCTCGGTCCACGTTGTCTTGGTCCAAGCTATCTCTATATGTATCCACACTTAAATTCATAACAGTGATCTCAATTCATTGTACTTCCTGCGATGATGTTTTCTCTGTAATATGTATTCCATTCATTATCCTTGAAGCTACCCACGTGAACCCATATATACAGGTTGATCCATTCCTTTTTCAACAGGATTTACCATATGCGGAGGTTGTGCTTAAAATGGAATATTTCGATTATTTTGGTGGCCCTTACAACTAATTTTCCAATCAGCTAATGCCTGAACTATCCTTTTTAGAGAAAAATCGGTAATTGCAAATAGGTCTCACTTTCATGTGATATCGTTCATGGAGAGAAAAGTCAAACATTAGTATGGGTGGTTAAAGAATATCATCGAACTGCGCCTTTAACCTCTCAGGCAATTCTCGAGTGTAATGAATGCAATGTTTGGCCTTTGAAACTTTCTTTCCTCATAGAAACAAAAAAATGATAGTGCTCATGCTTCATGTTGGGTTGAACATATCCTTTCACACCTGGCAGAGGGCCAAAGTTCATGTCGTGGACTACTTCATGCCAGATGTTCTTGCGCTTTTCATGATCCCAACTAATCACTATAATAACAAGTCCAATGGAGACAAAAAAAGGGAAACCGCCCTTCGTGTGGGACTTTTAAGGAGTACAGGCAGGGCATCAATGATTTCCACACGTAATTACCATCACCAAATGTGCAGCAATAAAACCTATTACGTCCTCCTGCAAATGAAGATGGCCGAACTATATTTTTTACCAATGGTGGAGCCATACTCAAATATGTGTTTTACTAACTCCCTTGCAGGTTTAGCAAATCAACAAATCATAACATTCCATAATTAGCCAAACATTTGGGGTGCTGCATTGGGTCAGAGCCTCTTGTGACAATTGACTGGAAAATGTATCCCATCAGCCTCGAACAGTTTTAAGGAGGACTTTTCTTCACATTAACTAACAGGAGACTAAGCTTTAAATTGTAGAGTCGAAATTATTACCCATATGTTGGCAAAAATTTTCAATCATGACTCTGGGCAGCTTTCTAACAATCCCCACATCATGGTTAAGCAAATCAATAAGGTGATATTCGTCATATATATCCTTGAACTTACTAGGGTCCCGCAAAGTGATGCGAAAGATGAGAATTTAGAAAGCCAAGGGTTGCTTTCAAAAGCCCTGTCGCAGCTACTGTATTGCAAACAAATGCCTTTGGCTGCTTCAAACCACCACCTTCGTTAATAGATATATACCTATTTGAATCAGATAACCCTGCCCATCCGGAAAGGTGTGGCTCAACCGTGATTGACGATTCCCCAACTAATGCGTTCTTGTTATTTTAATTCCAATTTCCTTCTCCCAACACGATGGTAATATTGTTTGGTGTCCCACCTGTGGGGTCGACCTGTGGGCAACATTATAATATTTATTAGTTCAATTTACCTTTTAGAGAATGATTTCCCTCAACTAATATACATGAGCTTATGAGCTTAAATGAATTACCCAAACAAAATGCCTAATGATCCATGGTGAGAGGGCTTCTAACGAATATACTTAATGCACAGAGAAGTTTTCATTCGAGTGTATGCATGATGATCCTCCCACACATGACGTGGCTACGGCGGAAAAATATCGTCATGATGGTGAGAAGGTTCAAAGACTACAGGTCGGGTCAAAAACCTTAATGGCTAAGCGAGCAGGGGAACCCAAAATTTTGGGTGGTGTTGTAGTGGCTACAACAATTGGCGAGCCACTGGTAGAATCCAGCATCTCTGTCAACACCCCAACAATATTTTGAGTCCGGGAAGTGATGCAAGGGAATATTGAACAAGTTCTGAGGGTACCCTTGTATTATTTCAACCTTTTCGGATATGCCCAATCCTTGTTCCGCAGCTAGGTCTCGTTAATCAAAACACGTCAAAGTGGAAGTTCACGGATGTGAATGGTTGGCTAATGATGTAGAGAGCAGGGTAGTGGGCTTATTATATTCAGAATTTTTTAAATAATTTTCTGGTGTTGCTATGCTGCCAGCAGGCCTGGACAGTTCCCCGGCGGAGTCACTTCAAGAAATGACAAACGTTGCTCCGCTACCAGCGAGCCTAGTCAATACCCCGGCGGAGTCGTTGCGTTACCTCTCTGTGCAGGAAGCCTTTCTCAATCCTTTACCCTTATTTGTTCATGTGCTTGAAGCACTTATTTTATGTGCTTGTGGCACTTATTTTGCATGGGCGGATGAGGGATCCCGACTTATTTTACGGGCAAGAGAGGTTGTTTCTTGTTTGACAGAAACTGAAATATATCCTGATTTTGGTTTTCCCCCATGCCAAGCCTTCACATCCCATCTACCACCCATAGGCAAAACGTGCAAAACAAATCATTAATATGTTCGAGACTATGTTGGGCACAAGGCTCGAGTTACGGGTATAGGCCATTCAAACACGTTAAGGTTCCCCACAAGCAACCAGCTCATATCTCCCTGGCTAATGAATTTAAACTCATCATGTTGAGAACACGACTTCGGTGACTTGTTCTGAGAGAAGCTGCCTTTTGAGGTAACCACCGTGACCTCCCGCAAACCATGGATTTATTGTTTTAGCAATTAGGGCAAAACAAGTAGAAAATATCATCAGGATTTCGATACATGCAAAGAGGTAAAATCAATCCATCCGGATTTGAAACTATGCAAGGGGGGGTAAGAAGGCTAGTCTGGGGCATCGAGGTTTTCAAGGCTTCGGGTTTAAAGAGGGCTCATGTAGTGGTATGCAATGTACATAAAATTTCACGACTATCTCAGCAACTAGTGTAAATGATGCGAGGAAGAATGTGTAGAACGCGAATCAACAGGCAGGCTTTATGACGCAATGCGATGCCATGTGTGAGAAAGATCAACTAGTTGTAGGTGGAGAAACAAGGCAAAGCACATGCAGTGATTATCTGAATATTATGCAGCAATAGGAAAACTTAAAAAGCATGCATGCAAAAATAAATGGAAAATCATAATGCATAAAACTACTAAATACAAGAAAAGACAGCAAGCATAATTCTAAACCATAAAGAAAAACCTTAGCAAGTAAACCTAATTAATAACTTGGCAAACAAAACTTTATTAGCAGATCCTAGCTAGCCTAATCCTAAAACCCTAGTTTAACCAAAGAGGCGGTCATGTTATGTAAAATTAGCTTTCCAATGCAGCCACCGCATTAGTTCCCGCCCTGCAAGAACAACAATGTTCGCAATCATAGCCCGCATACAAAATCATGCACCATCAACAAGACTTACCTGAAGAGCATGCGTAACAGCAATAAGGTCATGGCTACTTACCAGAGAACATACCAGAATTAATTGTGCAAGCTCAATTTCACTTTCATCCTGATACACAGAAATATGTTTTTAAAACTTACAGTCATTTATAAATGACACACACCCATCCACGCATAACTCTAGGTCCGACAGGAGGGGGGTAAGCCATTGCCTATTTGCAGGTAGATTCATCGGATAGGACCCATCGAACCAAAAGGAAACCCCATCACGGTGTTGAGGATGATCAATTTTATGGGATGGAAACAATAAGCATGTGCCAGACGAATTATAGACGCTTGCGCATCCAAGTGCAGAAACCCTAATTTTGAAAACCCTAGTTCAGAGTTGCTCCTAGGTTTTTTCAAGGGTATGAGGATCTGAATCCATGTTTAGTGGAGGCTGAAATTCCTCACCGTCTTGAACAAACTCCGGACCTTCGAGCGAGGGGCTTCCCAACTTTCATGGTTTGGCGAGATCAATAGGCGAATTGTTGTGATCATGAATTGTGGTGATTTGAAAAATGTTAGTGGGCTTTGTATCAATTTGGCCAAATGTTTGCGCACTGACAGATTGATAATCCAATGTATCAGATTCTTTCAATTTTCTAGGATGGGGTGAATTTACCGGAAGGTTTTTGGGAAGTTGAGATATTTTCCAAAAATCACACGTCTGTGCCTGATTGCAACTGGTACTGATTGGGAAACAACTGAAAATATTAGAGACAATGGCCGGTGTTTTCCTTCCAGTGAATAAATTAGGGTATATCGATTGTTGCATACCAGTTGTTAGGGGATAGGAATATGTGCTCAGGGAAACATCACTCAAATGGAAGACCCTCCCAGATGAGCTGATATCCGATGTGGTTATGCTGAGAGGAGTGTGATGCATGGGAATCGTCATTTCAGAAACCCTAATTTGAGAAACCCTAGTTGGATATATTTGAGGGGTCTCATTAGGATCGGAATAACTTGAGGTAATAACCAGCAGAAGCTACATTGCTTCGATTTCTTGATAGTTCCTTGAATATTCACAAAGTGGATCATCAAATTTCGGTGGCTTCATATGGTCGAAAAATAGATACGAGTGACAGACCTCAGAGGAGTGAGGGAATATGTTTTCAGATAAGTAACTATCATGGGAGCTATCAATGATAATATTAGACTTCCAGGAGTTAACAGCTGGGATGAATCGATAAAAGAAACATCTCGAGGTTGTTGGGACATGCAGTCACTCATTTGGCTATTGAAATATTGCGAATGAAAAATATCAAGCATAAGAGATTCATCAATTTCGTATTGTGATTGTGAAACATCATTGTTGTGCTCATGATCGTTGCCAATACCAGTATGAGAAAATTTTGAATGACTTGAAGAAATTACTGGTGTGGTAGACTCATGAAATAAATCAAGGAATAGTGGATGAAATGGTTCAGATGCGGGGGTATCAACCATACAAGGACTTTAATCTCGAACGTCAGTGTCACCCAGAGAAAACAATGACCCTGCATGCCTATCACGGTCCAATGACTTGGTAGGGAAATCAACTTTGCCTGGGACAAGAATCCATTTATTATCAGTATGAGAATGATATTTAGAATCATACCTAGGCGAACGTTCAGTAGACTCGAGATAGTTTTCATTGACAGGGAGAGACGTTAGGTCAATATGCTTTTCAAGTTATGATTTGACAGTGTGGAAGATTTAGGGGAAAAATCTGAACAACTGGCAACTTGAATATCATCATAACAGTCACTAGGATCGAGCTCAGTTGCCGATTGGAATTGTTCCAGGGAAATTAAAATCGCATACTCGAACTGTTCACTTAAAAATTTCCAATCAACATCCTTTTCAGGGAACTCAAAAAAATAGTGAACAAATCTGATAGAGAATTCATCTATAAGTTCTTAAGGTTCCATCCTGATGTCATTTAACTTTATTAATACATTTTGAAAATTGTACCTGTGAAAAGATTTCTGTAATTCACTGGTGAGTTGTTCAAATGAATGGATGGAAGTTGTCGGCAATGTGTGGCACCATTTCTTAGTGTGACCTTCGAGAGTGAGGGAGAAAAGCATGCAGGCCAACTCGTCGTTGTTAACTTCGTAACACTCACAAAACTCACAGAAATCCGAAAGGTGCTTGGTTATGGAAACTCCGGTTTTACCATTGAATTTTAACTGGGACAAGTGATACATAGGTTCATCGAGAATTGAGCAGCGAGAACCAGAAAAATCTGATAAACATCTTGGGAGAATGATTTGTAGATGAGCCATTTCAGATATGAGACTAACTGCAGGCTCTAAGGGCTCAGCTTTTCATATGGCCCTCCTTCTAGCGCCAATTCTGTTGATGGGAAAATCTGTCCGGCCAACAACAAGGGATCTCCCCGGTAAAAATTCCCAACTAGACTCTGAACCGTTTGGAATAGGGATCCCGTCCGGGGTGTGGGTCTGACTACTGCTTAATTCTCCTTTCCTTGGGTCTCAATAGGACTCAATGAACCCGTGGACACACACGCTTATTCGGATGATACAAGACACATGATTGATGAATTAAATGAACATATAACACTATGCGTAGAAAGCTAAAAAATAAAGCATGGGGCCAAAGGAAATGCTGTCAACAGCATATCATTAGGGTCATGCGTGTACGATGTTCTAACCATAGAAGAAACAATTCTTTATGGCAGAATACCCTTCACTTCCTTAAATGGTTTTGGTGATAATATAAATGTCAGTAAACAAAGTTATTAACATTCATTGAGAAAACGAAATAAACTTAGCACCATTAACACATGTTTAGAAAACTATAATGCATAAATGATGTCATTGGAAGCACAATTTCATTAGTCAAAAGATGTTAGAAACTAAAAACAGAATACTCATAGTGTTCACACATTTACCAACATCAGATCCAAAAATGGAGTTAACAAATGCTTGTATTCATACTCAAAAATGTGTAGTCCTTCTATACAATGCTCTATATCTCTTTGAGTCCCAAACAAAAGATCCTTCTACAATTTCCCGAAGGAAGTATTTATAACACAAATCACTTTGGCTTTCCCCACCTTTTTCTTCCTAACCATTGGGATGCCTCAGACTTAGTAGCTTTTACAACCTCGCGACCTCGGCCATAGTCGCGACCAACGTCACTGGATTTTGCTAATTTGCGACTTTGATAAATTAAGACTGCGAGGACGTTAAGAAAATCTGCGACCCGCGACCTTAAGAAAATATGTGACTTGCGACCTTGTTTTGGTGATCTCTAGATTTCATAGAAATATTCCTTATCCTACATGCCTTGCTTTGGAAAAAGGGCCCTTTTGCTTGCTGGGAAAAACTCCAACTCATCGTGCAACCAACAGGTTCCACCTGCAGTCACATAGCTTAGGTCACATGTCTTCATTGATTGAATAATAATTTTAGGGGCGTATTTAATTAATTGCACAAGTAAAAATGATAACTTTAGACCCCTGTGTGGTTAAGTGTTGTGTCATTAATTCATCAAAGAGAACGGCTTGTGTAGGCTTTCCCTATGCCCCTTTAATCACTGTACTTTATCCCCAACATTTTCTCAGACTCTATCAAGCTGAAGCTATGCTTGGCATGAGGAAGTGCTTCGCTCTCCTCATGCTCTACTGCATCTAGTTCACTTAGGTGTTAAAGCACACCAGTAGATAAGGAGTTGCCAACCATGTAAATTTAGCAATGGTCTTGAACGATACTCTTTTAAACAAAGGCGCATGCTCAGCTTCAAACACCTTGTATCTCTTTTATGGTGAAACAAAAAAAAAAAGAGTCTTCTCCCGAGACTGATTCCCTGGTAAATTCTCTATTTCCATGTAAGAAAAGAAGCACCACAATACAGATGTAGGGACCCCCTTTCAACGAAGAAACATTATAGTGGGAGGATTCAAAGAGTAAGAAACTCTATGCGACTTAGATGTATGAGCCAAAGGATAGGTCAATCTTATGCGAGTTGGCATTCAATATCCCCCCGAGCCAAGCTCTAGCGTTGTTAAATGTGCAACACCATTTTAAACTATGGTTTTAAAATCCATTGTAATTTCACCATCAACAAACTTTGCCAATGTATATTTAACCCACCATTATAAAATGATGCCCACCGTATTAACATACGCCTGTTGAATAATCATAGGCTCCACGTGAATTATTAATAAAGGTTTCATGTAAATGTGCAACACCATTTTAAACTGGTTTAGAAGATGATGGATATCAATTTTCGTGTGTAAACTAGCATGTTTTCATGACCTGGTGACTTGGTCGCATAGTCACATGGTTGGGTGGTCGCACCTTGGGCGACTTTGCATGTTCTGTGACCTGGTGACTTGGGAGAGGTCGCAGAGTCACAAATGGTGGTTGAGTCGCATTCTTCGAGTCCGAAAAGAGTTGCGACTATGTGACCAAAGAGGCTGCGACTTGGTGAGAGGTCGCATGGTGATTCATCTTCCCCTAGGCATGATTTCCCTGTGTGCAACGTTGAAATTATGATGAATGCGATGCTACTTGAGGAATCTGGGTGCCAGTGCTCAGCTAAACGAAGTTGCTGTGATGGTATTTCACGCAAAACTACACCATAATATCTCCTCATCTGGTGACCTGTTATAGTCACAACACAATTTCTTTCACCCTTTACCGCACGCAGAAACATATGCGTCGACTTGTTACTTTTATTGTGCTTTGTCCTGGTGCAACGCTCGATCCACCTTGAAAAAAAACTCATGCATATTAATCGCGTGGAACCCTTAAGGAAGGCATGGCATAGCCACCATACATTGCTCTCTCCTTACCAAACAGATGTTCCATATTCTACATTTTAATCCTTTTGAAGTGCGTGTGTCTTTATGGTGGCCATCATGATGGATCACGAGGTTTCTGCATGCGTTGTGGTAATTTTCGCTTCAAACGCGTTTACCCCTTGCCCCTCTCAGAATTCCACCACACCAAACATTAAACGCTCGCCACACGTTGAAAAGCGGAATATTGTGTTGCACTCAAATCTCTTTAGAAGATTCGTAAATTCCAATGGACAATTTAAACCTGCATGCAATTGTTACATAGTTTCAATGTGCAATAGTTATGGCATCTTCGCCCCTTTTCAACTCATGAGTTTTCATCATTTACATCCTTACACCTACCTTTTGCAATGTGTTGGTCCCTTTTCTTTTTCCCTTTAAAAAAAATGTTTCCTATGTGAATTCTACGACCTTCGCATGTGATGGATTATTGGAGTTCTCACCTTCGTAGCACATCTTAATGATGTTGTTATGGACATATTTCAGAAACCCCACCAATCTCTAACTAACTTATTTGTGGTGCTTTCAAAACAGCCATAGGAGCTCTATAGTTTGTTTGTAAAATATTTGATATATGTTTCCCAATAAAATCCTATCGAACTATCCAATGCCTTTTCACATCTACGAGGTCACAAATCGAAAATATGATATGAAGTCTTCCAAAGGGAAACATGAGAGGTTTATAAGTTTATTCTTTTGATTAAGCGCACGAAATTCGATATGCGTTTCCACACTATAAGTAACTTGATGCACAAATTCCTCACCCCCAACACTGAGGGACTCGTTGTATTCATATCGGGGAACATACTGTAAACTCTTGTATATCCCAATCTTTCTACAAGAAACCTATTCATGCAGTAGTAGAGTTTTAGCAAGAGTGTAGTTGATAGTTGTTAATACAATTACCTCGTGCAAGGACCCTGTATTTTCCCCATAGTGACCAACAATAGGAGAAGCAGCAACACAATCTTGGGACAATCAATTGGAAAATGGATAAGTCTGTGTCACATCAGCCTTAAGAAATTGACAGGAGACCAAGATTTAATCCCGAGGCTGAAAACATTGCTCATGCTACTATCAAAATTTTCATCATGCCTTCGGTCAGCTTTATAAAATTCCTCACATCATTTCCAAGCAAATCGACAGAGTGATATTTGTCACATATGTCCTTAAACTCACTAGGATCCCGCCGGATGCTATGACAATGGAAATTTGGAATGACAAGGTTGCCTTCAGAGGCCCTACCACAACTATCACATGGAAAATTGATGTTGTTGATTCAACCCATCATTTAATAATATAATCATTCGAATAAGGTAACCCTCTCCTTTTAGGAATGAAGCTGTGGCTTAATTGTGACTGAAAATTCCCTCAAATGGTGCGCTCTTGTTCCCTGCATACATGTGATACATATCTTCCACTTCCCATATTTCAACTTGAACTACTCTTATCCTTGTCATCTACCTTGATGAGGCTTTCCACTGTAGCCTTAGTTCTCATCCCCATGTGGACAGGGTATGAAAGTGTCATGTCCTGCAATTGTGCCCTTGTTATTTTAACTTTAGTTTCTTTCCCTCAGTGCGGTGATGACATTGTTGGGGTATATCACCCATGGGGTTGACCTGCAGGAGACATTATAATATCTATTAGTTCGCAGTTACCTTTTAGAGAAAGATCCCCCCCACATAATTTATATGAGATTATGAGTTTAAGTGAAGTACCCAAACAAAATTCCTAATGACCCACGGTGAAAGGGCTTCTAATGTACATCCTTAACACAAAAAGGTCCCTATTTGAGTGTATGCATGGTGATCCCCCCCACACATGGTGTGGTTGCGGCAAAGGTATCTCATCATGAAGGTGAGAAGGTTTGCGAGGGATGGGAATAGCTACTGTGGGATGCTGCCCATTACTTCATCGTGAAACCTCAATGGTTTAAGTGACAGAGGGGGACCCAAATTTTTTAATATACCTAAAATTTGGGGTGGTGTTGTATTGGCTACAACAAAATTCATAAATCCAAGTTAAATAAGTCTTTAGTTCAAGTTGAACTTTCTTTGACATTCCCTCCTATAGCATTGCAACTACCTCGGATCCATCAATTCCGCATAACCAAATTGATTTGACGACCCATCCATGTATGAGATTTCATCATTTATCTCCAAACTCAAACTTTTCGACCTGATACCTCTTGCTCTGAACAACGACGTATTTGATACCAAGCCAAAGATTATTTGATCATCGACGATACACTTTATCATCATGCGCGCCAGATTTTTTATCATAAAATCCGCAAACTGCCACTGCCAATGCATCCTATTGTCTCTATGGGACCATTTTCGAAATGGGGTATTGACTTCATGACCTGTAACGCTCGTTCGTCGAAGGAGCATAGTTATATTATTGTCATAGTCGACTACTTTACCAAATGGTCCAAAGAAATGCCTACATTCAACAACACAAGACAGACAAGTGCATTGTTTTTCCTTAATCATGTTATTGCACAGTTTGGGGTCCCACAAGCTATAGTTACAGATCATGGGAAGCATTTTTCCTATCACATGATGATTGAATATACTGCCAATTTAGGATTGTCACATGATAATTCTACTCGTTATCCACAATAAAATGGACAAGTTGAGGTTATCAACAAGATTCTTAAATGCACGCTTCAACGAATGATAGGAGTTCATAAAATAAATTGGCATTTGATCCTGTACTCCGCCTTGTGGGCGTATCAAACCTTGGTGAAAAACGTGACTGTATTTACTCCTTTTCAATTGGTGTATGGTCTAGAATCTACCTTACCAATCCAATGTGAAATACTATCGTTAAAAATTGCAATAGACTTGTTACCTGAAACCTCAAAAGAAGAAGCACGTCTCCTTAACCTCATCCATCTTGATGAAACGCATCGTGAAGCCCAATTGTAAAAAGAAGCACATAGCAGATGTATAAAGTCACAATACAACAAAAATGTCCAGCCTCGCATTTTCTTAGAGGGCGACTTAGTCCTTCTTTACGATCAAGAAGCTGATGTAATAGGTGCAGGAAAATTTGAGCCATTGTGGCATGGCCCCTATATTTTCAAAAGAGTTCATGCTAAGGGTGCCTATGAGTTGGTTGATTATGATGGAATTCTGTTGGTGCCACCTAGAAATGTGTTGTATTTGAAACACTACTATGCTTAATCATGAGCATAGTAATATTTGTATTATATTGTATACATATGTTATTGATTTTCATTCACTATCTTAGTTTGCTTTAGGGTTTTCTTGAAGTTAGTAATCTGGTTTACATTTCATCGCAGATGTATAAATCTTTGGAACCATTTTTTGGATATGATGATGGTGCTAGTCTTAGTACACAGAATATATCCTCTGCTGTGTAGGTCATTTTCGCTTCGAATGACGACTTAGTGAGTTTTCAAGGGATTTGTATTGGTAGATCGATGAAAAATATCGTTGAGTATAACGCGTTGATCGAACTTCTCTCTGATGCCATTTCATCTAGTATTGGCTACATCATCATAAGGTTAGGCTCAAAAATTGTGGTATTACAACTTACTAGTGTTTATATTGTTAGAAATCAAACACTGCATAGATTGTTCTTAAGAGTTTGACTTTTGGAAAGACACTTTGATTTAATTCAATATCAACATTTTTCTAGAAATTTGAACACATTGACTAATTCTTTAGCTAATCAAATTTTAGATAGACATTTTCACATATGTAAATAAAACATTCACATCATTGAATAGGATTTAACAATAAACATAGGAAAACGTTGAAAACGTATAGATAGATAGTTGTAGGTTTTTACAAAAATTTGTGCCCAAGACACATTGGTCATCTAACATCAAAATGTATGAAAAATGTCAAAAGTAAACTAGTAGTGCTTGTGGTAACATGCTATAGATCTAGCTATCCTGCAAAATAACTGCATCCAGCAGTTAGGAACCCCAATAGTGTGTCACTGCAGTCGCATGGGTAATTATTCGATCCGGAAATATGGAATCCCGAAGGTCAAACCCTCTATGTTGTGCCGAAGCTCAGCTAGAGTCTCAACCATATCAAGATCCTGAAGGACTGCTCTCTCGAAAACCCTCTCTACTAGCGCATTTTCTTCACACTCTGGTTCCTCTACTGGTTGAACATGGCCAACATCTGCATTACATAAAACATTTAGTTTAGTCTTGGGAAAATATAAAAATACAAAAAAATTGTATAAACCTTAGAAAAATTAAAAAACATGGTCAAAACATTCTTACCCATTGCACCCCACTGAGCACCTTCTGGTAATGCTAAATCTGGATCTCCTCAGAAATCAATGTCTGTGTATGCATACTCATTGATGGCAAAATTTTTTCATCAGAACCAGATGAAGAATGCAGCTGAGAACACAATGGTTGATTGGCCTGCATGCCTACCCATGAGTTCTACCCATCTCTGCATCCACGAATCTCTAGGATTAGACACATCCAGTGTCACATATTATGGCTGCATCACTGGAATCCATTCTAAGGCGAAGGATATGAGGATCGAACCATAACTGAAGTTATTCTTCCTTCCTCCCTTTTCCTTGTTCAATTGTTCCTTTATCTGAGAAAGTACAACTTTAGACCAATCGAATACTATTGGCTCCATACACTCTAGCGCGTATTGCATATATGATCTATTCGCTACATTCAGTGTAATGGTGCCAGCAAGTTTTGTGATCATGAAAATGATAGTTCTCAAAGGAAAATCTCTAACATCTCGGATGTTTATCTTTCCATCTTTTCTTGGCTCTACCCCTAGATAACAATGTTGCAAAACATAATCTCTCACTGTCTCTCCTCGAGCAATAGACCTTAAGAGTGAAATAGGCAAGCCTCTCCCCGACAAACCTGTGAGAAATTATACATCCTCGACTGTTATGGGAACCACTTGGTTCTTAATATGAAATTCCTCTATATCTGGATCCCATGATCAAACTAAGAACTCTAAGACTTCTATTTTTTGCCTCATCCCTGACAACCTGAAGTACTTTAGCAGTCCACAATCTCTTAGGGATCTTACTATACCTGGATAATTTAGGGAGATCATATCCTGTTCTTCATGTTCTCTTTCCATCCATGTAATCTTCATTGTAATTCGATGGAAACCTGAAATACAACCATAAGAACAATTAGATTCCATTCAATGCAAAAAAATTGGGCAAATTTTTGGCATAATGCAAAAAAAAAAATGTAGAATGTGCCCAACGCAGGCTCTAACAAGAGACAGTGTATTTTGTATACAAGTAACCTTCAATTTAGTTGTTATGCAATGTAGGTTTCGACATTCAAGGGTGCGTTTCCCTCTTTTGGAGAAGAATTTACCCTAGGGACCCAAAAACTCAAAAAAAATGTAGAAATTGAAATGAAATGATTACTGAAGGAAAGAGGTGGTTCGTATCGCTAATCTAGATTAAACGGTAATGAAATCCATCCACAGAAATGATCGCAATCAACAGCTGAAGTTCGGGGGAAAAATCAGGTTCATAGCTCCAAAATGAAAATGGTAACTATGGAGTGGTCAAAATGAATAGTAAAACACTTTTTAATAGTCATTTAATTATTTGAAAATTGTATTTATTGCTATGACTATGGCTTTATTATGTTTTCTATCATGTAACCGGTATTTTTAATCCATTTGATGTTGTTCTAAACATGTCTTACAATTGATGAACATATTAGTCGTGCAGATTTATTTCAAGAATGATTTGACCACAAAGCATAATTTTATCCTTATTTTTCAAGCTTTGTTAAAAATGAAAAAGGATTTGAAGGACACTTTTATCTCTTTTTCAAGATTTGATAACAATGAAAAAGGAACCCATGGAGTCTTCTTTCAGCTCTTTCTAGACTCCGACAATGTGAAAATATTGTCGAGCACTTGTCTTTTTGAGCTCATAAAAGTAAATTAATCGATATCTACTCAGTACAAGTTTAACCCTTTTTTGGACTGAGATATATTATTTACAAAAAAGGAATACCTTGGTCGAACATGACTAAAGAGGTTCTCTCAGATATTGTTTTACACTTTTTTGGATCTGAGCTACAACTTTACAAAAAATTACTTATGGAATTTTCTTTCATCATCTTTTTCAAACTCTCTAATTATGAAAAATGACTAAGCTATCACTGTCGTTAAGCTCGTTAAAACATAAAATAGCAATGGGATTGTCGATCATGGAAAGAATCGAGTTTCATTCATTGCTAGACTCATTAAATTATTAAACAGCGATACATTATTTTCCTGAAGGGTTGAATTATAGATCAAGAAAATGTTATCCTCCTCAAGCTTGTTAAAAAATAAAGAGGTACTCGTCGACAAATGACTGAGGAAAATTTGGGAAAGTGAACAGAAATGTTTACGGTGGAAGATCGCTCTTGAACATGACATTTCACTCCACCACTGTGACTGTTTGGGTTGGGTAATATTCTTGAAGGTTCATTCATACCTATGGTTAATCATACCTTCACTTCGATTTTGAGTCAATGCTGCCAATTCATCTCAATGTCGCTGATAATGTTCAAGAGAAGTCATCCAGTGAATACTCATCCTTCTTTAATACTCACAAAACTTCATTCTCACAACCGTCATCCCTGAAAATTTCTATATATCAAGTCATACCTTTTTCTCTGAAATTAGTAACTCCTGTTTCGCAATAAGGTGGCTTCCTGTCGATGAAAAATAATTATCTAGGAAATTCACTTAGAAACATTATGTTCCAGTACCACGAGGCTTGTTACAACATCGACAAGATCCTCACTTCTATACTTTTGACTGAAAGATTTTGTTTGGCGTTCGACATCAAATCATCTATTCATGCCTTACAAAATTTACTTCAGTACCTTGAGGGACATTAAAATTAATGGTGGTTCTCTCGCATTTGTTAACAGCTCACATGATTGGCTGGTAATCAAACAATATCTTTCCATGCTCGACTACAAATCATATATTCGCATGGATAGAATTATACTCAAATGATCAAGTGAATGAGATAATAAGACCCCGTATATAGTTTCAATCATCTGGGTTGCGATTTCAGGATTGTTGTACACATCATCTGTATGGTGACCTTACATACACATCATCATACAAACGTGGGCCTATATCTATAGGCATGTCTGTATTGGGCAACGTTCTAATGTAGACGACTTTCTGAATTATGTACATGTTATTAGATTGTTTATGTGATGAATATGGGAATGCCTACCCTGAGAAATTATGATCAATAGGATATATCATAATGTAATGTGTTGTAATATTGATGTAGGTTTCCACTCCGCTTCATCTCCAGCCCATCATAGTGTAAAGAATCTCAATCAAAATATTGTTATTATTATTTTGATTTCATCCATTAGGGGGAAATTTTTTATAGGTCAATTTGGGAATTATTCCCAATGACCTGATTAACTAGAAATCATCTCCAGGACCAATGAATAGGTTCTATCATCCCCTATCATTTTAGTTGATACATGCCTTAACACAAAGAACAAGAAAAATCATCCATGAATTTCATCTGCAAAGGTTTCCAAGTTTTGAATTTTATAATATATCATATGAGATCTCATCAACGCTGCCTCTAATGGGAATAAGTGTGTTTCATATGCTGGTAGCCCCATTGAAGGCTGCTCTGCAAAGTACGTCCCGACACTCATTGGTACATTGGTCACATTGGGAGCGAAATTATCATTGTTCTGGAATCTCCACTTGGCTAGTGCCTTCTAGAAGAGTTCACGTGTCAAACTTCAAATCCATGTGTCCATTTGAGATCTACAAGATTGGGAACATATCTTGCCTATTATTGGAAAGTATTTGGTTGTAAAACTACCTTCAACACCTCTATAAATTGAGCACATACGTTAGTGTTTGGAAGGAATCATTTAAGTAGAGAAATGCTGGTGGAATTTTAATTCAGGAGTTTATTTGTATAACATGCTACTTGAGAGATCTACCTTATGATGAGGTTGGGATGCTACTGGAGATGGTCACTTCAAATCAATCACTAGGTTATAACCTCCCCTTCTATCCATTAATAAAGATTATCGCTTACTTTCCCACATATGTATCTGTATAAGCTCATATTTTCTATATTATGAATTATTGTCTGATGTATAAGGTTTATGTTTCATTGATTTAAATAAATAACTTGAATATACATCTGTATTATTCCTGTCTTTTTTTGTTTAGTGTTCATATTTGCAGAAAATATTTTCGGACATCTGGCTTGAATCTAAAGCTACAAAAAGAGCGATAGAAACGAAATAAGAAGCGCTTGGACTCCAAGTAAGTTATTTGATCTCTTATGTGTGTCTATTTTTAGTTAGGAAAAGTAGTCACAAAGTCTTTAATCTTTTCTTCTAGATAAGCACCTGTGTAGGGAAAAATGTTTTATCTGTAATTCATAATTCCACATAACATAATCCTTTATAGATACCCAAATAGGGAAAACCGTTGATTCCATCCTTAGACAGAGGGAAGTATAAGAGCAAGAAGAATAGGCTAAAGAGGAGGTATAAAAGGATTTAGAGGAAGAGGAAGAGGAGGCAGAAAACAAGGAATAAAAAAAAGAGATGGAAATTGAGGCAAAAAACGTAGAGACAACAAATATAGTGCAACAAAAATTTAAGGGAAAGGAGGAATAAAATACCGAGGAAAAGGAAGATTTGGACCCTATCGTAGGAAGCGAAACCTCCCCTCAAGACACCAGCATGTCACTAGACATCACATATCAAGAAGTAGCTACTACCCTAACTACTTTGGGCACACTTGTCAAAATAAAATGAAAGAGGTAGACACCTATGTACTTCAGAACTAGGAAGAGTAAAAATGTGAGTTAGGGAAAACCTCATACTTCCACCAAAAGCCTTATTTCCATTTAAGAATCTCCAAAGAAGGAGGAAGAAAGCAAATTATAGGAAGGAAGGGTGCAAGAGGTCACTTCACCTGTAAGGACCCCTGTAACATATTTAAGAAGACATTCAGCCAGATTGGCATTCCATGCACGTCATGCAACCACCATAGACCTTCCAAGGACCGAAAAGAGTGAAAAAAAAGGAAAAGAGAGTCTTTAGCAAGAAAAACAGAGTTTGATACAGGAAACTTTGGTTTTGTTACACAAAATTCCATCAATCACAGGTTTGGAGAAAAAGACCTTGGTTGAGGAGGAAACAACGTCCACAGAGGGGTAAGATGTGAAAGAATCTGAGGACAAGGCACAAGAAGAAAAACAAGATGAAAAAGAGGGAGGAAAATATGATGAGGAAGAGTCCACCTCTCCAAAACTAGTCCTGAAAGATGTAGCGGCAGTGCCAAACCCTAGCCCTCAACCCAATCTCAACTCTTACTACACATACATTGAGGGGGTAGATTAAATTTTCAAAAGTTCACAGTACATTTGTTTTATAAGTTGGAAGAGGAGAAGGCACGCACTCATCATTGAATGAAGCTTGCCACACCTAAAGGTGTGAATGACATAGGGGTCATGGAAGGAAAAGTAGCTGAGTTGGGGAAGTATTTATCTGATGTTAGGCTCAGAGTGTCATTTTTGAAGGAGAAGCTTCAAAAGACACAGGCAGAGAATATATCACTATAAGAGCAACTTCAACAAAAGGATAAAAAATTAGCCACCATGGTAGATTTGTGCATGGATCACATTAGCCTCCCATGGATCCTTACCTTTCCAAAACTGTAGACAGATCATTGATTTCTCAACCAAGCAAGTATGGAAGACAAGGCAAAAATGGTAGATTTTTACAAGCATAACCTTATGTTGAAAAGCTTAAATATTTGGGACCCTAATCCTAGGATGGGAGATATGCAATTAATGGCATTGGTATCATGGATGGTTAATGAAGAGATCAGAGCACAAGAAATGAGAAGGGTTATGAGAAGGGAAAACAGATAACCCTTACACATTAGGGAAGAACTATTCAGCCCTAGGGGAGCAATCAAAAACCATATAAAGATTGAAAAGGATCTTTCACTTGAAGAAAAATACCTCCACACACAAGCTCAATCAATGGCTCACGTTGATGATTTTTCTATGTTGTTGGGAGATGAGCGCATAATGGCTAGCCAAAGGGGATGGAACAAACTACCTCATAGCCTTAGTAACATGGATTACCACGCACCAGAAAGGTTGAGGGGTGGCTTGGAGGGAGCATGAATATACAAGAGGGCCATGCAGACCAAGAATATTCAGTGGCTTGGTTTGAATCTTAGCCGACCTTTCCTGATGGGGCTGAGTGATGGAAAGGACCAATATGAGTGGAATAGAGAATGGGAGGAAGAAGAAAATAATGATTTTTTTTTACCCTGCTTAAGGGACTCCCACACTTCTTCCTCGGGAAGTCCGATGGTCCATAAAATCCTTAAAATAAATGTAGAAGGAGGACTAGTTGCTCAGAGGATGAGCAACCATTTAGTAAGGGGGTGATTATGAGCTCCATCATTAGGTACATTTTGTGGGGTTAATGGTCACCTTTTTTCCTTATTAATTCTCCTTTTCTTGCATTTTAAATATATTATGGTTTTATGATGCTAGAGTAGATGGTGATTGAGGATTATCATACTTCGAGTACCTAAAATCAGTTAAAAGTATGAAAATCATGAAGCTATTTCATTTTTGGGAATATTTTTCCATTAAGACACAGAGTAGATAGAAAGAATAGATTATATGTGGATTTTCCACACTCCGTAACTCCCAAAGTTAGCTAAGGGATCCTCAATAATCCCTCCAGCAACTCACAATCAAAGGCAACCAAGAAAACTCAAGATAATGTACACCAAAGCAACAATTCACTTGCATTCAAGTGGACTCATCAACTAATTTTATGGATCTTATGGTAGCTACCCTTTAGGTTAAATAGGGTTGAGAAACATCTCATTAGGATTCAAATTTTGGAGAAATATATTAGGCTCTTTGCTCTTGTAATTTTTGAGACTTTCATGTTGATGTAATGAGACTGTCTTTTGAAATAAAATGAGTATTCATATTGTGGTTCACTAATCTAGTTTCAAAGTGCTAGGCTTGTGGGTTAGGGCCCAATCCATGTCCCTGAGTCTCTCTTGTGTAATAATTATTTACTTTCATGTCATTTTAGCAAGTTTTTCTTTTGAGTATTTAGCTAGTTTGCTTGCATTTTCATTCATTGATTTTAGTTTTCTTCCATTTGTCTTTTGTTGTCGATTTAGCTTGCTTACATGTTGATAGTGTTAGTACCCTAT